>RDPX01000017.1:189141-204391 GCA_003991215.1 Morbakka virulenta
TCATAAAAGCGAAATGTTGTTTGCTGATTTCGATTTCTGACCTCAGCTATTTTTCCATCACTCTCTCCCACAACTTCAGAGTGTGGCACATTAGTGCCATTCCCCTGCCAAGCCTCTATTGCTATAAGACCGACTGCTTTTCCATTCTTTATGACTCCTTTTATTTATTTCTTTTCGATCCTATTTATTTATTAAGGTAGTGCAGAAACTGGTTAGGTCATAGAAACAGAGATAAAAAACTATGCCGTTTTTTAACTTCTATTACATCTTCATCATTCGGACTCGAGGAAGAAAGTGTTTCCGTCTGAAAAATTGAACACAAATTTAACTTCATGCTTTCTCTAATCATGTGATCAAAACGAACTAATACGTTTAATGTCATTCAAACAACGCCCACCATATCAATCAAAAGAAAAGTCTATTGTTCTCATTTTACACTTTCTAAAGTATGTGTTTAAGACTGCTAAAAGGATACTCTTTGCAAAGTCAATGATTTTTTGCCTACCCTCATTCCTATTTCCATATCCGTATCTCCCAGCCACTGGTTCATCTTCTACGTTTCTTTCTCCCACATGGCCGTTCCAGACAGTACTAATGATAATTTTCTCTCCATTTGGTATTCTCACTACTACAATATCCAACTCCCTTGAGACCTTTTTTCTCTTCTACGTCGCTCCCGTACTGTGGTCCACAGGCACTAACAATATTTATCAGAACTCCGCTAGCATCCAATTTTAAGCTCATGACTCGGTCCGCCATCCTCTATTCTTCTAGTACACTCGAGTTGTTTTCTTCCTTTAGAATAATGCCTACGCCATGTTTGTTCTTATCAGTCCCAAGATAGTACAGCTTGTACCCTTTGCCTAATGCTCTTGCTTTGCTTCCTTTCCACTTTGTTTCCTGCATGCATAGAATGTCAATTTTCTTTCTCTCCTTCAAATCAAGCAATTCCCTACCTTTTCCTACCTTTTCCTGTGAGGGTTCATACATTAAATATCCCCGCAGTGAAAATTTTCTCAAGCAGCTTCCACTTCTTTCTTTTATTCTGCACTCTTTTCCCTCCTTTTTCGTCCTTTTTCTTATAGCACTAGTCTTATATCCTCTTTCTTACATCTTCTTTCTTACAGCAGTAGTAGTATATCCAACTTGCTAAGCATTGCGTATTACGGTTGTTGGTAACCCGGGCTTGGACCGATCCGGTATCTTCATTTTACAGTTGATCCGTATCTTATCTGTTTGGCGTTGTGTTTTTCTAGCCGCATGCCCTTGCTGACGCGAACCACAGTTTTAAGCTGCAGACTCACCTTTTTTACTGGTGGGTATATACTGAAAGGCAGCAGCAGATTTCGTCCTCAAGGTTTACTGCTGAAGCCTTTCCCAAGGTTGGATATAGCCGCAAGAGGGGCTTAGAATCAGGATTTTCCTTTCCAAAGATGCATTTCTAGGCTGACGAGGTCTGCCTGGAAATGCGCGCCAGTGACCTGCCCTACTCCCCTTCTCCTGTCAGTAGGATCAGTTTCGCTCAATAGAAGCTCTTCCAATTACCCCCCCTCCCCCCGCCGCATTTACGACCTTGAGACAAAACAATGAAAAAATCATTATAAAGCAAGAACATTTGTATAAGTCATCTAACGGAATATCATAAATATTAGGCTTTAATTTTCCAACGACTGTACGATCTGCACCAGTAGAGGTCCTAGCTATGACATTGTCAAGTTTTGCACCATCAGACAAAAAAGAGAAGAACTTAGCTCCTTGCGTTAACATTTTACAGAGAGAGAGAGAGTAATGAGAGTACCAAAGTCTTGTTATCAATAAAGTTCAGTTTTTATTTCACTCAGTAAGTAATAAATCATGTTTACTTCTTTGTGGAAACCACTGACTTAAATTTAGTTTACGCATCTCTATAAATTTACGATTGACATTAATGCCATAAATATTGTAGGAGAGATTATTCCAATTTGTCCGTGAACCGCGCTAACCCTGAAATACCATTTACGTTTACACGTGTTCTCCCTGAGGGTCTTATAGCGATACAATGAACATGGTATGTTTTCACAATGTAACAAGGATTTAAAACTTTATATTTTGCAATCCGGTCAAGAAAATAGACCATAACATTATCGATTCCATTAGAATCAAACCTGTGATCCACTACTTTCAGTTCTTCTTCAGTGTATTTTCGTGTTTGCCTGAATATATATGTATCATGACTCCCAATATAAGGCGCATCGGGTCCACAAGGATCGGACATATTGCATAATTTTTCTTGCTTCCCTCGTCTTGTTAGAGCATAAGCTATATTTGAAATTTTCTTAATGTCAATCTTTTCAAATCCTTCTCCCAATTTAATATCTTGATTCATGATCATGACGGGCATGTTAAATAAATTATTTTGAACATATTCAATAGCATGACGTAGGGTTGGATCATGTGGCACTTGATGATAGACAAGTTTGTTTTTATTGGTCAAATTTGAGTTCATGAGATGGTACATAACAAATGCCTCTTCAAATAGGACATGAATGGCTGTTATAAAACCAAGATTAAGATTATGTTGCATTATTTCCAGTAATTCTTTGTCTCGCTGTTCTAACTTTGTGATAAGCTCTTCATCTGAAAGATCTCTCCCTTCAAACCAGAGCTTCTTTCTCCACTTTGGATAGATAACCGGGTTAAATGAGGTAATGATGTGATATTTACCTATGAAGAGAAAATAAATTCATACCAATAATTAGTAAGCTCTTGTTAAATAAAATAATATCTTTGGTCTGAATTAAATACGCAATCTTTAAGGTGAATACATCTCTAACGTTCTTCTGAGCCTTAATGTTCTTAGGAATATATTTCATTTTGTACTTGAATCTATAATTTTAAATATTACTACATGATATTGTATAGGATTTGATTCTAGGTTATTTTCGTAGCTACAAGGCAATTTGTTAAAATAATGTCAAATTACATCTGTGCATGTTTCCCTACTAATTTAACAGTGGTTACTGTAGTTTGAACGTTTGGACATTTTTATGATACAAATCATAAGAGTAGAAAGAACAAGATTAGCTCTGCTTCATTCGACAATGGCGACACATGTGATGTCTGTCAATTATCAAACATAATTACCTTTTACATGTGAAACGTAATTTTTAGAAAGAAAAAAGTCAAGACCTGTTCTGACTTTAAGAGACAAGTATGGTAGACTTGGACATTTGGACTGAAAATTTCTTTGATTCAAGAAAGCTTATGTTTTTCCTTACCTGGTGAAACAGCGTTTAAAGGAAATTTTAGGTTGAANCCTTGTGAAACAGCGTTAAAAGGAAATTTTAGGTTGAACTTTAAGCTTAAATAACATCAAGTTAGCTGCTCGTTTCATGTCCTCTTTTTAATCATAGTCGTTAATGTATGATACATCTGATCCATTGGATGCCAGTCTGGCTTCCAGTGTTGGTAAACAAACGAGTAGCGGAGTATTTTGTAATTAGACAGATCTTCCGTGGGTGCTTTCTGTCCCACATTTTCTTGACCTGTTGCTTCCTTTCGGGTCTTCTATTAATGGAAACCTTTGAAAGACAATAATGGATCCACTGTTTACCAGGAATCTATATTTTCAATATTCCTATATGTTATTGTATAGGTTTCAGTTCTTGGTAGCTGTCGAACTAAAAGCAGCAAATTGTGGTGTGGAAGGATTTCCAAGAGCGATAAAACAAAACCTGTCTTACCCACAGAGAACAAAACCTTGTGTAAAACAGTGAAGAAAAACAACGACAAACACTAAAATACGGATGCCATGATGTAGCATCAAAAAACTCCTTAAAAATGTAGAAGAGGATCGACCGAGATGATTTTATGTTACATCAATATGACACCGAACAATATCATTATCATTATGCAGTCACTTTGAATCTGTTTGCTCATTGCCCCATGTCCTCTTTCTTATTAAAGTCGTTAACGTTTGCCATACCTGATGCGTGGGGTGCCAGTTTGGCTTCCGATTTTGTCAAACAAAGGAGAGACAAAACTTCCGATGTGATCATATTACTTTTACATCACTGTGAAGTCACTAAAAGTCCGTTTATACCGTTTTCGCTTATTACAATGTTTATACTCTTTGCCATATTATTTTCGTCCTTTGTAATGCCATCCATCCATTTCTCCCTTCGTGGTAGGCTCCACATAGCAATAAATCATAATACAAACTCAATGTAGTACATCCCATTGTCAATGTATGGCTAATGTGATTGGCTTCCTCGGATAACGCAAAAGTAAAGTAGCTATGAGTGCATGTATATAATCCTTCCGATCAATATATTTTTGAAATATCACATTGATCAAAGGTAGTGACTAAGACGATTTGGGTATTTCTATTCACAATGAAGTCAACACAGTCATAATATTGGTTGAATCAAGGTGGGTGTGCAGACTTGAACTTTAGCAAGAAGCACAAACCTATCACGTGTACGGAAGACTACACTTATTTGGGAAAAAAATCAGTGTCTCCTTGAGGAATCTGGATCGGCATCAACAACAACATCACCCTCTTATAGATCGTGTTTTTTCTTCGCCCATCTTTTCTTTCATTTAACATTGGGATCTACTTTCTCGACGTTTCCTTCAAAAAATGTTTCAAGAGGTTTTACACATATCTCCGCCTTTTTCTGGGATCAAACCCTGTCCCATCTACAACAGCCAGTGCAAACTTTCCAACAACGGCACCAAACAAAAAGTGGTTTGCCGTTAAAGTTCCACCGTCCTGTGGATCGTTTGTTTGGAAAACCAAAGCCCGTGAATTGAACAAAGCTTTTGTTTCTGTAAATGCTGTAACTAGATCATTTTCTAGTATGTCTGCTTTTCCAAGTTTGGCTGTAATTGCCCTCTTTGTGGACTTGATCAGCGACTCGAACTCCACCAAAAATGGGGAGCTAAAGGTAGATTGAAATGCCAATGTAAAATTTTATCAATAATTTTATCGTGATCTTATGTGCAAGGTATTCAATATTAATTCCACTTAATTATGAAATGTACAATCGTAGAAAGTCATTTCTTTGCCAAGACAATTAAAAGGTCAACAAAAACCAGTAAAGTAAAGATTAAGAAAGTAATATTTCGTTTACTGACAAGCTAAACTGATCAAAATACCAATAAAAGCATGTTTAGTAATAATTATAATATTATAATACTTTATTTTTAACCTTAAACTCTTGATCCATATATACCGATTACAAGGTAAGGGTTATTTATTGATCGATTACATGCTCTTTGTTTCTCTTGATTGTGATCAGGAGTACGATTGAGCCAAAGAGTCATTGTGATCCACCTTCAAAAGTGCTTATTTTAATGTTTGACGCGGGATAGATTAAACTCTATATCTATGTAATGGTCTAAATTATTTCACTCCAGGAAGCTACTTTAATATTGAATGGTTATTCTAAACGTTAATGTCAGATTTTCTAGTATTAGTAGCACGTTTAGCCTGAGTTTGCGCTATTTATGTTCATTAGCTTGAAATAAGGTATTTCTACGAGAGCATTTTATGGCAGCGATAGGGAAAAAAATGTTCTGTGGGATGCTATTATTTGTGCTATTTGATGTCAAGATTATCATAAATAGACCCTGTTTTACGTCAGCAAATGGAAGTAGTATCACCATGCACTGTGCAGTTATGTATGATGAAAGGAACAATTTTATTCTCTGGGGTCTTTTTCACAAAAATGCCTTTTAACAAATGGCTCATATGGTATGAAATATCATTGTTTACTGTTTTTATTCGTGTTATGTGGAGACATTGAACCGCATCCAGGGCTGAATGAGGATAATACTTTTAAAGAACTTGCCTCGACAAATGGGTTAAAGTTTTGTTATTAAAATAAATGGGGTTTATTTAGAAAGAGTAATGAATTACGAGAAATTATCAGTTTTTACGATTTTGACATCTTTGGTTTATCAGAAAGATCTGTCAGCAAAGAACTATCGAATACAGCTTTTGATATTCAGGGTGTATATATTCATTAAATCTGATGGAATAATAGGCCAAGGTGGAGGCGTGCAGATGTTTATCCGAAATGAAATCGATTATGTAAGGAAAGATCTTAAAAATAAGTTATCTGGATTCAACCTCAAACTTTAAGTCAAACTTGCATCCTAATTAATTTGATGCAGTTAATAACAGACAAAACATTCTTGACAAATACGCACCTTTCATTATAAAGAATATGAAGGGGAAAAAAGACCTGGATGTCCAAAATCACTTACTCAACAATTGCGACAAACGTTATCTATCGATATATATATATATATATATATATATATATATATATATAGGGCGTGCAGATGTTTATCCGAAATGAAATCGATTATGTAAGGAAAGATCTTAAAAATAAGTTATCTGGATTCAACCTCAAACTTTAAGTCAAACTTGCATCCTAATTAATTTGATGCAGTTAATAACAGACAAAACATTCTTGACAAATACGCACCTTTCATTATAAAGAATATGAAGGGGAAAAAAGACCTGGATGTCCAAAATCACTTACTCAACAATTGCGACAAACGTTATCTATCGATATATATATATATATATATATATATATATATATATATCTATTATAGATAATATATATATAAATATTATTAGATATATTCAATAGATGTAAGAGCTTTATCATTTTGAGAAGTACGTGTCCCATCGTCAGGTTACTAAAATGACTAGATACGGCTGTTTTATACCTTGGTATTGTGGACCTACGTGCAGACATGGCTTAGGGATAGTTACCCTGATGACAGATTGTGTTGAATGAAATATTTAGTAGAAAAGCCTTGCCTACAAAATCAAACAAACATATCGCCATACTAAAAAAGCATGTACATCATAAGAAATTTTCATATCCCCTAGTTTCCACAAAATTGGTAAGCAGTTACTTTGATAGTTTTGGGATGGTCTCTTAATACTATATTCCAACAAATACTTAACCACACCTAAAAATTGAAATATCATTAAAAAACAGCTCTTATATCACTAATCTAGCTCTTATTGTTTATGAGTTTAAGTGCTACTGTTTTACCAGGTATGTAGCCAATACATCTCCAGGGTTGATACACAGTGTGAAACATATTTTACAAAAATGGTCTGTTTGTTACCCTTGTTGTTCACAAAATGGCAGTGCAAAGCCAGTTGCAAGTTGTAATTTGACTATAGGAGTTGAAATTGGTTGACAGAGGTGAGGCTGCTACCTTGTAAAGTACCAATGGAAAAAGTCAAGGTCTTTTTTCGTATTAGTTCCAATCTGTTTATCACATTTTCCGGTCTCAATTTATTTAATCACCAGTTAAAGCAACTGTTGTGGTGCCATATTTCTTATTTCTTGACAGACAGTAAATAGGAACCACTCTGATCCACCTACAGTTCAATATTTTTATAACTGAATTCCTGAAAAAATATTTTTAAAACCTGGTTTTAATGTTAACAGTTTAAATTCATCGCAGGCCATGGTGACTGATTCTAGCAAATTACATCATCATTCTGAGCATGTTACCCTTCCCCACTTATTCAGCATAGCTCAAAAACAGAAACCACCAGCTTTGTTGTTTGAATGGATCTCTTTTCAATCATAGTGTCATATGATTAGCTGCGTATATTAGCTGTATATAATAATCATAACATAGAATGTCAATATTTCATGTTATCCATCTACGCATTTCATCCAAGGTAAACTAAAAACATTCAAAATATAATTTTAGCAAGGTTATGTATGCTTTAATGCATCAATATAAATAATATTGATAATATTCTGGAGCATTCTTTCCATCATCTGATAATAGAGCAAAACCTTGAAATAAAAAGGGCAGAGCTCAGAAAAAGCGTAGCTTATATTGAAACGTAGCTAAGAAACAGTTTACGATCCGTAGATGATGAAGTTCCATTACCTATGGCTTTCATTGAGCCCATAAAGTCAAGAATTTTCAGAAAAATTTTCTGCTCCTCATATAAAGACCAAATAATATACCGCATAGTAATATATATAGCATACAATGTAATAAAAAGGGCAGGTCACCATCAAGCTAAGGATAATCCCAGATCTAGACAGATAAATACAGATCCAGACTTTCTCAGAAAATGATCTTCGTCTATGCTTGTCGGTAATATCGCCAAGAATTGACAGCTTGTGTAGTTTTAAACAAGCACATGCTGCTCACTGAATATGTATAACAAATCATGTGTGTATAAATGACAATACGTACTTGTTAAAAACGTGTTTATATTTTGAAACAAATGCAGCGTGAATAAACTTTAAAACAAACTTTTGTTGCGATAGTGTCAAATTATATGTTACTTTCAGCAAAGATTTATGTATAAATTTTATGGACATTTGCAAAGGGGGGTTTTAGCGTAACGCCGTAAGTGTAAAGGGGGCCGCAAGCCAAAAACGTTTGGGAACCACTGAGCTATATCACCGGTACATCACATCATGAACTTCTGCTAGTATACTACTATATGTAAATGTATATAAATGATACTCATTCCATGTCAGCTTAAGTACGTCTCGATCTATTTATGCGTACATCTTCAGCTGACCGACTTGGGATATCAACCCGAAACTGCGCTCAACTTACGCAAACTAATTCAGGCTCCTTGTTTGAAGAGCACCTTTAATATTTCCAATATCAATTTGAGAATGGAATGAGTTGAAGCAAACTTTCACTTAAGGATTGATAAGGTATATCTTTCGCTGCATGACCATTTGTAAAATTCTATTTCTTATTGAATTCTCTTGTTTGTTTTTAATCTATTAGACCTGCCATTTCTTACCGTAAGATATCTTATAATAGTAAATCTTAAAGAGTACAGCTAATCAATCCATGTAGAGTTTAGTTTACAATAAGGTTTTCCTGGTATTTTGTTTAAATAAATTATGAGGTAGTCCAGAAGTCATACTTGTTTTTCAATGTATTAACATCTTGGTTTGAAATCAATTACTGACGGTTATTTCGGTAGCTCAATATGCTGGGACTTTAAAACCGTATACAGAGCACATAGATGGAGAGGTCTAAGTAAGAAAAGCATTTGACAGCAATAATGAATCGATTTGCTTTACGGGTTCCCATCAGATAATACATTTGATATCTTTCATAGTAGTATATCTTACTTCGTTAAAATCCTTATAACAGTTCAACAATCTGTCTTGTCGTCGAGTTCAGTTGCACCGAACCTTCATATCAGTTGCTGCTGATATTTTTCCAGAAATATCTTAATACGAATAGACATAATGATAATTTACCTACCTGGTTCAATTTTGCTGCATATCTTACAAGAGGGATTTGCTTCTTTAGATAGCCAACCAAAGGATGTGATCTTTTTGCCAGGACGAATCCGTAAATGTGATTTGATTGAAAGGCTTTCTCCGTGTAAATTGATTATTGCTAAATAAAAAGCTATGGAAATTAAAAAGACGAATACAAATGCTGTCATCAAAATCATCTCAAAATAATCACTGAGTGACGGTGAAGTAGTACTTGGTGTAGTTATTATGTTAACTTCTTCGAGTTTCACTATCGTTTCAAACCTCTCAAAACCTATCCTTAGCTCTCACTTTAGTGTACAAGAACAGTGTAAAATCACAGTGTACAAGAATAATGTGATAATTGGCTATCTTCAGAAACTCTGTATAGTTTTTACGTATATGCCATGCTTTGTGAGCATTCACAATAAGTTCCTATCTATGTTATTATACAAATTACACTGTGAATGCATGGAGGCATGCATGACAATGCCGTTATTGTTAAAATTCCTATCATTATAGAAAATGAATTTGTGGTGCAATGCTGCATTGGGGGCTATTATATCTATCAATCTCAATGGGATACAGAAGGAGTAATATGACAACTGCCCCTAAGAATAGACCTGGTGCTCTTGTCAAAGATAAATATGCAATAGCAGTGGAAAATAATGGGCTAACAGTTGGAAACATACCAGACTTTTTATCAAAATTAACATTCTTCTTTTTGAAATACTGCGGAAAACTTCAGGTAAAAGTTAATGGGCCAAGAAGATATTCTGCTGACCTCAAAAAGGGGGGTTGCAGATACCAGCTCAGTTTTACTTCGAATCTTCGAATGAGAAATTGTTTTGTCAAATAAAAGGAAAGTTATTACCTGAGATAGAAACATTTGAAAAGCAGAGAAGAAAAATCGAAGAAGAAAAGAAAAGAGTCCAAGAAACCGAAAACACAAAGAATAAATAGATAAAATGAAATAAAAAATGAATACCAAAAAGAAATTTGACGTTTTTCTTTTTAACGTCTGACTTAGTGCGGGAAGGATTAAATTTTCCTCTAAATATTAGTGCGGGCTAGAAGTGGTCTAAAGATAGTAATTTATTCCTTCTAATTATTAGTGCGGCATGCCCAAAACAATTATTTTTTAGGCCGTACTAAATTAGAGAAATTACGGTATCTTGGAGTTTTCGCTGATCTAAACCTTGAAAATGAGGGAAATTTGCCATATTCTTCGCAACAAAGCGAAAACGTGGGGTAGAATTGTGACAGAAAGGCGTTGTGTCAATTGTAGAAACGCCTAGTTTTTAATTGAATGAAGTTGGCGGTTTTGTACATATTTTGAATATAAAAAGGAGTCGTATTCTTTTCCACTTTCTTCTATCGTTCCCTTGTAAAGCCGTTAACGACGTCTACTGCCCTGGACCTTTTAGTAATTCGGGGAGGGGTGCTGAGCCCTAAAACTTCTGTCGTTGTTATGAAAACAAAAAATTTAACTTCCTTTAATAACCCCAAAAAAAATCATTTCATGACTTCCATTAAGTGTTAAATTTCAAGCAGTTATAAATGTGCCAAAATCGTGGCTAATGATTGATTTCTCTACAATTTATATGTACACATGGAAAATTGTTCTATGTTGTGAATATATAAAATGCCGAACTTGCAAAAGGAAATAATTATATCATGCCAAATATACGTTGTTAAAGTTAAAACAAACTTGATTTAATTAAAGTACACCCTCCAAAAAAAGCCAACTAAAACTGTGCACAAGAATATGTGATTTGAAACCTGTAGACTAGAAAATGCCACCAAACAAAACAAACTGATGAAGTTTGAAATAACTCTGTAGAATACTTCTAAGGATAGCCTATTTTAGTGTTTTAAACTATATTTAAAATTCTTTTAGGACTTTGTAATAAGAAAGGTTACAAATGGAATGCGAGTAGATGTTTATAGTTTGCTTACTGCTTCAACACTCTCCGAAATCATTAAAATTCAGAAGGTTTTCTGGCAGTCCAAGACTTTGGATGGATGGCGTGCTGTCCGAATCAAGTGTACACATTGTATGTACATATGTACACATTAAAAGTACATAAAACTTTTTTGTCTGTAGAGAAATTTTGCCCTCCTTTCTTTCAGGTGGCAAAAATTCTCGATCACATTCTTAATGAAGCTAATCGATGTTTTTACCATGTTCTCCATGGATAATATTGCCAAGGCATTTAATCTCCCTTCAGTGTTTGCATTCCTGAGCAAGATCTCTAGTCATTTCAGGGTGGAAAAAACACTTAACTGGCTCAGAAAAATCATTGGAGTTGACACCCAGATGTTAAACAGTGTACTCTTTGGTCTCTAATAAACGGAATGTGGAGTAAGTGTAGGAAGAATTTGTTGAAAATATATTCTGGTAGTTGTAAAATGGAATAAAACAGAAATGATATCAACATAACATGAACGTATTGCGTATTATTAGAGTCGCATATCTTTACATCATTTGAAAATGATCATCAAATAAACCCTTAAAAATATTTGCGTCAATTTCGTGGTCTTTTCACGCCCGTTCTGGAAGGATCCTTTTCTGAACAATACGATGTGCCTCAATGTACTTTCTTTTGAATCTGCTCAGGTATCCAATAACGCGCGCCATGTCCATAAGCGTCGACAGACAGTTATTGGTCTCTGCATGCCGAATACAGCAGCACTGCAATACAAATATTGACTTGTTGTAATTTTAACCTAAAATCAACTTCATTCAATTGAAAAAGCCGGACAAATGGGCTGTCCTCTTTGAAAAATTTTCGTTTGAAGATGAGTGAGCTGGAAAACAGACGTGCTCGCGGTAAGCATTTTTTCTCTCTTGTTGTTTTTGGGGTTTGAATGGTCGCAGATTGAAATAAACCCATTGACAGATATAGTATCCGCAATAAAGACCCAGTATCCGCAATACAAGGCGCGTAGCGATATAATAGCAATCCAACAGTAATGAGACGATCGTTATGCTACACAATTAAAAGCGGGGTGAGTCGGTCTTTCATTTCCTACTTCTCTTTCCTCTCGAATACAAATAAATCACCGTCTTACATACATAATTTTTACAAGGTAAATTTATACATTACATCATCATTACAACTAAAAAACATCAAGTAAGCACTCTTGTTACATCTATTCCATATCGACCAAGCTCCGTTAGAACTACCTCTAGCGTATAGTTATTAAGAGTTCTTGTATTTCATGTGCCGATTTTGATAGTAGATTTCAATAGTCGCAACCTATCTTTTTCGGGTCTGATACTATCAGTAATTGAATGTCCGTCAGGCTTTACTCCAGTGACATCATCATGCTCAGTCGTACTCGAAATAGGAGGCAACTCAACCCCAGTAGTTGTATTGACACCTTCAGGCCCGGGGGCCCCACCATCCAGTGACATATCGAGATCAGTGTAGTGACCAGTCAAGTAGTGAAGTATTACACTATCTTCGAGATGAGCGGCTAAGAATGACAACACAACCGAATCTGAATAACTTTGTTTAAGAAATGAACAAGGCATTACCAGTAGCTTCATTTCTCGAGCAGGCCTAATCCTTTCTTGTCTTGTTTAAGAGCAAATAGACAGCGGCTAAAGTCTGATTAAACAAAAGCCAATAGAGACTCATGTGTGGAACAAAGAGAGACTACATGTGAGAATCTTTGTTCTGATCATGAAATTACGTAATTCACAAATATTAAGATTTTATGAAATTACGTAATGAATAGCCCAGGTATTGAAAGTAAGTTGACATCTTTTGCATCAAAATCCCTCAGTTGTAGTAACAGTATCACACAGAATCCTTGATTAACAACTCAGACACCCTGGAATCCCTGTACCTGCATGTTTTTACACGAAATCAACCTAGTTAATCAGCAATTCGAAACCATATTTGAAAAATTTTGAAAATTAAAAAACACCTGGACGTGCTAGAAAAAAACTAAGCCCAGATTCGTGTTCAGCGCCCCAAACTGTACCGGAAATGATATTAAACTATCTGGTAACAAAAGTGCTGTTGACCAGTGTNGTAAGTTGACATCTTTTGCATCAAAATCCCTCAGTTGTAGTAACAGTATCACACAGAATCCTTGATTAACAACTCAGACACCCTGGAATCCCTGTACCTGCATGTTTTTACACGAAATCAACCTAGTTAATCAGCAATTCGAAACCATATTTGAAAAATTTTGAAAATTAAAAAACACCTGGACGTGCTAGAAAAAAACTAAGCCCAGATTCGTGTTCAGCGCCCCAAACTGTACCGGAAATGATATTAAACTATCTGGTAACAAAAGTGCTGTTGACCAGTGTTATTACACTTCATTTTTTGTGCATGTTCAATAAATACAGTCCTCTAGAAAATTGGAGTCTTTTAATCTTTTCCAATCCATTTGAATCAGCTACCACCTTTCGTAACAAGTGATGTGGTAAAGAAAACGTTTCTTTTGGAACTGTCAATAAATAATCTCCAATCAGCAGGAGAGTATTCCGTAACATCTAATTTCATCAGTACACTACGAATATCTCTACAGAAAAAAAAGTTAGGTTGTTCGTCAAAAAACGGCATGTACTCTTTATCACGTGTTCTAAAAAAAGTGATATTAGTGTCATGCTGCAAAAGATTTCGATCTTTTAGCAGTGATGCCAATACTTCAGAAGATTCCTTGGATAAACCAGGGTCCCTTCTCAAGTCACTTAGACTGCTGATCAAATAGTATTGGTGTGGATGAGCAGGCAAGGTCCTCTTCCTCCTCCTCCTCCTCCTCTTCAACATCAATAAGTTCTTGGTAATCATGTTGCTCCTTTTCTGAATGTCCATCAATAGAGAGATCAGGCAACTTATTAAACTCAGGAATAGGAATATCAGCAACATGAGCTACTGGTCAAATTGCTGACGGAAAACGTTTGTAACTCAAAGATTTTTGCTTCCTTTTAACCCTGTTACATTTATTGAACAGACGTAACAGTCATCAACATGATTTGCAGTTCGAAATCATTGGTATACCGAATCCCATTGGCCGTCTGGTTCCACTTGTCCATTGTCTCAAACGTTCTACACCTGGCCTGTGAATCAATCCAATAGGCCTAGCACAAGGCGGAGTTGGGGAAAAAACCAACACCCAACGCGTGAAAATCTGTTCTGCCCTGTACCTGGAGGTGGATGTTCATTCAGCGAAACAAGTGTCGGAAGGGGTCTTTTTATCAAGCTATCGCCAAGGAAATTTGCATGTAGATTACGTATGGCAATGCGCATACTACCATTTATATCAATAGTAAAATAATTCTGATAATTGGTGAGTAATTAAGTAATTAATGCGTGCTTCTGGTATAAAAGTTGAAAATTTGACCAACAACTCTAAAAATTGCATTGAATATGCCTGAAAGTTCTAGTGTTGAGTAGGAAAATTTGTAAATATGACTGCTAGGAAAAAAAGAGCAGGTTGGGACTAAGCCAGCAACTACCCTCCTGCTACTATGAAATTAAGCCGTCATTTCAATAAAAATATTAACAGAAGGGTTGTCTAATCCTGACAGCAGATGAAAATGAGGTTCCATCTTTTGAAAAGCTTGATGTTATGAAATGAATACGATTCCAAAAAATAAATTAGTTTTCGTAAAGTAAACATTTTTCCTTTCCACATAATTTGACAAAACATGTCTTTATTTGCATGGTTGTTTACCAGTTTAAAACGTCCAAAACAGGAATTATTATTTCAAGTCTGTAATGGAAGTTTTTCGAATAGTTTATTCAATTTTATGTAATTATCAAAACAGTTATGGTTTACAAAATTTTAATCTTGAAGATATTTGATATTGTATTTAAGTTAATATAATTATAGTGTATTTTTAGCATTTTGTATCATATAATCATATATATATATATATATATATATATATATATATATATATATACAGAGAGAGAGAGAGAGAGAGAGAGAGCGAGAGAGAGAGAGAG
>RDPX01000017.1:204408-233517 GCA_003991215.1 Morbakka virulenta
AAAGATATTTGATATTGTATTTATGTTTATATAAATATAGTGTATTTTTTGTATTTTTTATAATATATATATATATATATATATATATATATATATATATATATATACAGAGAGAGAGAGAGAGAGAGAGAGAGAGAGAGAGAGAGAGAGGCCTCCCGTCAAAAATTTGAATAAAATTAAAAATATAAAAATTTGAAGATTGTTTTTGATAAGTAAATCGCAAAACAATAATAAACCTTTTTTTGAAATTAAGGAAGTTTATTTACTATAACGTAATCTGCTTGACTGTATAAGTCCTCGGTAGTGTAGTTGTGGGTATACCCCCTGCCACGCGGGAGACCAGCATTCGATTCTCCGCCGGGGAGGACTTTTTTTTGGTTTTTTTTAATCTTTTTTTTTTCCAATGTATTGCCAACTCATTTTTTTATTTAGAGTTCTAACATTATCTTTCGTAAGATTACCAAATTTCCTATTATTTCTATACCACACCCCAAGTGTTAAGGTAGTTGCAGCTCATTGCACTAAAATGGTCTACCGTCACATTTCTAATCGAACAGTACCTTACAATTATCTTGATAGGGGCTTTTTAGCTTACTGAATTGCACTTTTTTACCCGAGCAAAGCCGGGTACTTCTGCTTGTTTTACATAATTAAATGCTATTAATGTCGTTTACACTGAATAAAATATTTTGTATGATTAAAAAATATGATATTTTCAACACCTATAAAAGTGGAATTATTATTATTATTATTATTATTATTATTATTATTTTATGTAGTTTATTCGATAAAAATTATATGCTACATATATATATATATATATATATATATATGTAGCATATAATATATATATATATGTATATATGTTATTCATAAATATTCACAATAAAAAGTATTTATATTTTTCAAAATTTTATGATTAAAGCTTGTATATTTTTTAAAATGTTATAAGGATAGTTTTTTAAATATTAGAATGCAAACCGTCAAATGAAGATGTGAACCTTTATGTCCAAGGACTTCCTCTTTTCATAGGAATTATTGACACCAAAAAAACGTATCAATTTATCCCCACGTATACAGGGAATCAAAAAAGGAAACAACTGAAATTTAATTCTATAGCACAACATGAGAGGGGCACTGATTTAAAAGATGCAGATGCCTTTACCCTGGCTGCCACTGGCCCACCATCTTTGTAAGAAATAGATGAGTAACTGCGGAACACTTGCAAAGTAAACTTTATGGAATACGTTTACTATGGTTAATAGAAATTGTTCAGTTGTAGACTGCACCAACAGTCGTTGCACATCGAGAAAATTGTGAACACAATTGTGTAAATAACATCCTGGGGTAAACAGGGATGGATTCTCCATGTCAAGCACAATTCACCTCACACTGGTTTTCAACTATTGAAAAAGAAATATGGAGAAAAGAAAATGATGGATAAGGTTGAAAAATAGCACCACAAAATGAAGAGGGAATTGGACTGCTACGGAGGACTATATAGTATGCTCCGATCCTTTTGTCGATGGAGAATCACAAAGAGAACCCCACACCAGCACATATCTTGGATTCCAGTAAGCTTTAAGAGCCGCAAGGTGCAAGCTGGTCAAACAAAATATTCACTCAGTAACATCAACTAGTACTGAGACTCAGACTGCACGTACGAGCACGGCTAATATGAAAGTTCGCAAGGTTGTTGTGCTTGCCGAGATAAACCGTTTTATCATCCATGACAACTGAAACTGGTAAATACAGTAAATAAAAATGTCAACTGGAAACTAAAACTAATAATTATTGTAATAATTAACTACAACCGATAATTTGGACATAAAGAGGAAGTTGCTTGCTGTAAAAAACAAAACAAAACAGGTTATCAATTGAAAATTGTGACGTGCTAGTGCTTCATCTATAATTCAACGAGCAAATGCTTCTATCGGATTTAGGAAAGTATCAATATCATTCCTATCCTTGTCTATTAAGGACAGGGAAACATAAATTTTTACGTCTGTTCTCTAAACTGCGCATCCTGTTATTGGGCATTCAAATTCCTGTTTCATTTTAGTTAAGCTGCTTACAATGGCAAAGTCTTTCTGCCGTGACTTCAAAGATTTCAACGCTATGAAGCGATTAACAAGAAGGTCAAATATCGGTAGAATTCATAATCCCTGTAATTCAGCATTACTTCAACTAATCAAAGAGCATCTATCTTAATTTTTCCATGGTATTAAGAGTATGTTCTTCTAATTTTCTCGGGTTTGTCTACGACTACAAATCTTGATTAACCCTAATGAAGCAGGGCCATATCGTGCTTACGTCTGCAAGTAAGAGACCAACTCAGTGAGCATGTATATTGCGAAAATAAAACAGGGGCATGTCAAGTATACAACACATACAAGTCTGGTTCATATAACTAGAAAACAGAATTGCTTCTGAATACATCTTGGTATATGCATTGTTTTTAGAATGGAGTATAATTTTTCTCTTTCGGTAATCGAAATTCAAATTATGACTGTACAATCTTACAATAACAGGTTAAATGTGTTAAATGAACAAGCTGCATAATGTGAAGTACAAACCACAAACACACCACTATATGTTGACTAGAAAATTACACACATTTAACAAATACCTAGAAAGTAATGTAGGTTATTCTAATGTAGCTTTTGGGAGCATGTTAAAGATAAAATTAAGAGAGAGAAAAAGAACCGAAGAGCTAATAAAAACGAGTAGAGCAGTCACAAAATTGGACATGATGTTGATAGATGCTATTAGGGATTGGAACCTAAAAATAAATGTTGAAGGAGTAGAGGTATAAGCAGGCAAAGACTACAATAAATAGAAAGATGAAACGATTGTTGCTGTTAGTGTACCAATCTTTGATTCGAATCATCCTTTTGTCTTTAAAAACATTGATGAGCACAGAGGCGAAAAATTCTATCTTATTAGGGAAGTGAAAAAGTTACTTTCTAGGCTATTATGTACTGATTGTACAAAACCACTTGGTGTGGGGAACGAACAAAAACAAGGAACTTGAATGCTCAAAGCGAAAAATAAAGGACAAGAGTAACATTGCTTTGGTGCCATACAGTCACCAAATTAACTGAAATACTTACTTTTATTTCATAAGAAAAGAACATCAAAGAATTTGAAAGAAGTTTGCCTTTAATTTGTCAACTCCTAACGACGAGACTACGTGAACTTTATCGGAAGAACACGTGTAACAATCTACAACGCATCATGTCGCTGTCGTTTATCATTTCAAAATTTGTGATTTCGATTGTACTCTTCAGTTACATTGTTAATATGCGTTCCCTAAAATATTACCCAGGATCTTCTTGGATACATGGCAATCAATTCAGGTTTCGTTTTTTAGGACCAAGTATTTGTACCTATAACTTTACGTATGCTGGTATCGATGCAACATTGAATTTGGACACAAATATACTAGCAACGCTAAAGGGAAAATGCTCCATCACTATTATGAATTTGTTTCACCATGTTAAGTTTTCCTGCAATGATATCCCGGAAATGCATTATAATTCAAGAGTGGACAGATGCCTTACGATGAAAAGACCCTCATTTGTATGTCCCATTCAAGCCAATAAAGTCTACCAATATTCCATGAAGACAAATGTGAGGAAACTGATTTCCGAAGGAAACTATTCAATGCTATTCGAGACTCTTAAGGGTCTTTCTTTGAAGTGCAACGTAATAGCAAGAATATATACCTTTGACAATGGGAAAAAACTCCTGGTGGGAGGAGTTCAGCTAGTGTTTGAATTCAATCATTTGTTCAAAATGGCCAACTTTTGGGAAAAATAGGAAAAAACTTAGATAGAAAAATAAACAGTGTATAACCCGCAATGCTGTTGTGATTTGTAGATTGCAATGTTGTTTTGTTTTATTTGCCAGCATGATGGTCCAAAACCCACCCTAATATTAATGTACATTTCATAACATAAATTTTCCATTTTATGTGCATTAACATCAGGGATCAGTGAGATGGCACACTTTATATTTTTGGAAGGATCGCTAGAATACGTTTTACACCATAGTGTGGAGGTCAATTTCTTGGTTTATATGCTTTTGCAGCCAATGTTTTAAGGCTTCACAACTTTCTTGCGAGAATACTAGATGGTCAATCGTCTCTATTTTATCATCACAGAATCTGCCCGTTGCGTTAGCGGCATTTTGCAAAATATTAGCTTGGTAATTTCGGGTGAATATCGAAATTATTTGATTTACCGTACCCTACTCGAATAAGCGCACCCCTCCTTTGGAACCCCCAAAACGTTAATAAGCGCATTCACTCAGTTAAGCGCACCCTCTTTGGCAGATTTCCTTTTCAACAACGGCACCCTTTTTTTAAAATAAAAAAATTGAAGGTCAAGTATAAAAGCACATAAACATATATTTTAGTGAGTAAATTCTATTATGTTTTTAACATCATGTGCGTAAATCACAATGTTTATATATTTGCAGATATCTTTGTGTTAGTCAATTTCACTTTTGAACTTGATGAATGTCGACGTTGATATTTTGGACCTTTAGACATTTGGTGCTTTGTAAGTTTACTTCTTGTTGTTTGTACTGTTAAAAATATTTTTGACATTTGGTGCTTTATAAGTTGACTGACTTTTCAAATAAGCGCACTCCCTCGAATACATGCACCCCCTGAATAAGCGCACCCTTTAGAATCCCCACAATTATTTAATCGAATAATTACGGTCTTGCGCAGCAAGAATAAAAACGTCAGTCTCTGTTTTTACAGCCAGTGTTTCAAGACTATTGGTTTCTTTGCTTTGTATCTAAACTATTGTATGTTGGTAGCAGCGAAGGTCATCATTAAGGTCTTGGATATCTAAGGTTGTGTGCTACAACTTGGTGCCAAAGGAAAACTAATCTCATTGTCAAGATCAGATGGTGTAATGTTAAGAGAATATAATTATTATAATGAAAAGAATAGAAGTACTAAAAAAAAATAATAATATAAATAATAATAATATACTGATAATAATAATAATAATAATAATAATAATAATAGTAATAATTGTGTCCTGGTTATTACTATAAACTTCATCCGGTTGCGGAGTTTCGACGTGGGCGAATGAGCTTAACCTTTGCCACAACTACCTCCAGGTCACCCTTGTGCAAGTGGTAGCACCTGTTAGCCTACTCCGAAACCTTGAAATATCAGGTTGACGTCCGGCGAAGTCAAGTCTGTCTCTTTCCTCTTTATGGCCTAGATGAGCTCGTAAGCCTTGTTTGTCAATTGTCCTATGAGAAGTAAAAGTCAGAACAATAAACCAACCGCAGTTGTGAATTCCAGGTTGATGTCTGGCTGGATGTAAATGTGTCTCATGGTTAGGGTTGGATCTACAGCTTTGGTTAGCTTCGCCAGATATAATTTCTCGATAAAAATACTGGTGGCTGTGACACCTCATCACCACTACCCTCTTGATGAGTGAAATGAATCATTCAAGTAATGGAAACAACGGCGTTAATGCGGCTGAATCTTATTGTGAAAGCTCCTTGCCCTGCAGGTGTTCCGCGGCACAGTAGCGGGGACCAAGTGGTCATCCTGATACTGCTTCACGAAGAACCCGTAGGAAATGGCCACAAGAGGAAAACAGAACAGCTATGGAATGTTTTTCTCTGAGTAGTCGTAAATGGAGATGACATAGAAATAGAATGCATGAGATTTGTAAGAGAAAAGATACGTTTGATGTTACTGAAAAGCGGTTGATAGAACCAAAATCCAATATCATAAAGCAGAATTGACTGGCAGAGGTACAACTAGAGGAACTTGGAAGGAACATCGAAGATTTTTCCTACGATGAATTGCACCAGATGCCTATTTTATTAAATGAACGTATCGACCTTCAGGTTAACGCTGAAACTGAAAATATCGAGAAAATTGTTGATAATATCCTTGAAGGTTATAGCATGTTTGATAAGATAGATCATAGTACTGTGTTTCCTAAGAAAATACCTGGTTGTACACTCAGTGTCCTAGAAAAACAAATGTAAAAAAAGGAGACTAGACCATAAGTGAAAATAATTTAATAAAAACCTTGGGCTTTTTAATTGAAGAAAACTGATTAAAACCAAGGTCAAGAAAACGGCTCCAAATAAAATACAATATCAAAATAAAGTCATTAACTCTTGTGAAGGAGAAAATAAAACAGAGGATTAAAGTTGTAACTGTAAAAATGAAGAGATACAGCAACCGCATAAGCCAATACCAACAGAATAGAACTTTCAGAAAGTTTGACAAACTTGACGAAGGAACTAGGAAATTGTTAACGATGCGCTAGGCCCTCCACCCAAAAAGTGATATTAAACGGCTTTACCTATCAAGAAAGGTAGGTGGCAGAGGACTATTGAGTGTCTAAAACACAATACTGCAGGTAAGGGTTAATCTAAACAGCTATCTTGAAAGTAGACAAGAAAATTTTGTCAAGCGTCTTTTTTCTGCTAGCATGTTAAACTTTTGAACAGATTTGGATGTCATTTGCACTTGGTTTCAGATGGAAAATATGTTTTACGGTATAGCAAGTCATAGCCATCTTATAGAAGTCTTTGATCTGTGGTGTTTGTAGCAGGGTTAATTTGTGGCGACAATTGACATGCGCATTAAGTGTTAAGTCGCACTTGTCAGCAGAATGCTTGCTTGCACAAATCAATTTTCTTGTGGTCTTCATTTTGATATGTGGACATGGAGATATCTTTAGTTATAATTCAATTATAAAATAATTAACTTGCACACATCAGTTTTCTCTTTTAACATTTTTGATGTTGGAGAGTTAATTTAGATCAGATGAATTCATTCATGGTGCCTTTGTTTTCATGATGTGTTCAAAAGGTGATTCAGATGAATCATATTATTTTTTAGTCGTACAGACAAATTATGACATCAAGAGTCTGCAAAAATCATTGTGATTACCTTTTTTACATTTGTGGTGAATGCAAAACATTAGACAACAGAAGGTCTATAATGGATTTCGTAAGAAAAGTGCATCATGCAGAATTTGGAATAAAGCTAGTAGACCAAGACAAACTATAAGCTCTTTATCTTGAATGCAAGGCAAGAATGTTTGAGACAATTTAGTAGCGCAGTGAAGCTGTTAATGGGATTTGGGAAACCAATGGTTTGAGGCAGCCTACAAACCACGTTAATGACTGTTACTTCTGTTCTATTAATATGACAGCGATGAATAAAAAGGGAGCGCAAATCTTTGAGTTGGGAAGGTATTTCAGCAGCAATTCAGGCAGTAGCTCATAGGCATGATATTCCTATTCCTCAGTTTAATACCTGATCTTTCCATTGATGACCATTTAGACAAAGAGCCACATGATTATAAAGAAATTACTGATGTTGATCATGATAACGAAGACTTCGCATGCTTATCCACACCAGTACTATTTGACCAGCAGAATCTGAGTGACTTGATAAAGGGCCTTAGTTTATCCAAGGAATCTTCCGACGTATTAGCATCACGACTGAAAAATCGAAATCTTTTGCAGCATGGTACTAAAATCACTTCTTATAGAGCACGTGATAAAGAGTTTGTGCCGTTTTTTGATTATCAATTTAACTTTGTTTTCTGTAAAGATATCCCTAGTGTATTGATGAAATTAAGTGTTACGGTGTACTCACTTGCTGATTGGAGGTCATTTTGACAGAAAAGAAGCCTGAAATGTCTTCGTGTGCACATCACTAATGTTTATGGATTAAAAACAATTTGTCATTCTACAACCCCTAAAGAAAAATATGATGGAATAAAAAGTGTATTGCAACATATCAGATATAACAACCATCAAGGAGTGATATGCGTATATATTAAGATGTTAAACGTTGTGCTTGGACAACAGAGGTAAAGCAAAATCACTTTACTAAAATAAACTTACCAGCAAGTGATCGACTTAATATTGGTGAAAAGAATATTATTTCTGGGTAACTGGTACCACGTGATAAAACAGTGTTTACTCCTCGGCATAAAAAATTAAGGCTGATGAAAGCGCGTATCGTAAAGCGCTGGACAAGGATGGTGATTGTTTTCAGTATATTTGTAACAGCTTTCTAAGTCTGAGTAATGGTAATTTAAAAGCTGGAATATGTGGAGTATATCCAGATAACATTTGCTTCAAAATGATTGAAGCGCTCGATAGCTTAGGCATCAACAAAATAACTGACCTGTTCCACAACATTTACGACAGCGGGGAGATTCCACTAGATCTAACAAAATCAACCCCCCCCTCCCTATCCAAGAAACCACAACAGAATGTGAATTCCGTCGAAGCAACAGAATGTGAATTCCGTCGAACAATTAGGCTCATGAGCCACATCACCAAAATCTTGATGTGTGTGTTGATGGCAAGAGCACGGAAGGCAATGCGTCCCGAAATCAGTAAACAACAATTTGGTTCTGGCAAAGACTCTGGTACACAGAACGTCATTTTAATCAGGTGAATGCTGGCTGAAAGAGCCAGTGAGAAGCAGCAAGACCTCTATCTCTGTTTCATTGGCTACAGCCAAGCTTTTGATAAAGTGAATCATGAGGCATTGCAAGACATGTTCCAATCACTAGATATTGACGGCAAGACATGACAGTATGGGAGAATTTGTACTGGAAACAAACAGCAGGTGTAAAAGTCCAGAATGGGATTGTAAAATACATCAGCATAAAAAGAGGAGTACGACAAGGTTGTGTTCTATCACCAGGCCTATTCAATGTATAAACTGAGCATATCATGAGAAGCATTGATGAAAAGAGAGGTTTTGTTGTAAGAAGACAAAATGTGAACAGCATCAGATACGTCAATGACACTACACTTATAGGAGACTGAGCAGAAAAGCTTAAAAAAATCCTTAATATTGTGTGTGAAGAAAGCGCCAGGAAGGGACTGAGTGTCAATCGGAGCAAAACGTTTTGCATGACAGTCAGCTAAAAGAAAGAACAGGTTAAATGTGACTTGAAAGTCGACGGTGAGTAGATACAGCAAGTGAACAGACTCAACTACCTTAGAAGTATGTTAAGCTCGGATGGTAGAAGCGGCGTTGAATTAAAAAGTAGGATAGCGATTGCAAAGGAGGCTCTTGAACGCATATCTGGTATTTTGAAGAGTCGAACTATTTCAATGGACACAAAGTTGAAGGTACTCAGCTGCTACGTTTCGTTTTTGGCATATGGATGTGAGAGCTGGACAGTAAACCAAGAAATGAAAAGTATGATAAATGCTGCTGAGATGTGGTTTTTACTATGAATGTTGAGAGCTTCTTGGGCTGACCACGTAACCAACGACGAAGTTTTGAGACCAGCAGGTTACAGCATGAATCTTGTAACAGGAGAAGGCAGCTATCTTTCCTAGGACATCTGATCAGAAAGGAGTGAATGGAGGACTTGCCTCTTACAGGTAGGATATGTGGAAGTAGAGGCAGATGACGTAGACGGCTAACAATCATGAAAAACATATCAACTTGAACCGGAAAAAGTGAAATAGAGATTATGAGGATAGCAAAGGACTAGTCTATGTAGACAAGCATGACCGACGACGTTCTGGAAGGACATGGTATCTGAGGAGGAGGTCATGATAACTAACTGTGTCTCAGATGAATTATCTAAATAACAACTTCACAGAATGAGTGAAGTTCCGTTTTCAAGAATATCGGCAACCAGCTCGTAGGAACCAGACAAGGAGTAGGAGAGCAAACGTAAGAACCTAAGGAGAGCGAAAAAAGGACATTGCCTGAAACAGGAGAGAAAGAGAGAGAGAGAGAGAGAGAGAGAGAGAGAACAAACAAAAAAGAAGAAGAAGAAAGACGTGGGCTGAACGGAAGGCATAAAGAATCTGATAGGAAGAGGGAGTTCAGCAAGAAAGAGAAAGAAAAACGAAAAAAAGATTTCTCAATAATTACAACAAGAGCAAAACAGAAAAAAAGAAACAGTGAGCAAAACATGCCATATTTTAAAAAATTTGCTTATAAGTACTTAAGTTCAATTACAAAATTGAAAACAACCTTTACATACACAATATAGAAAGAAAAAGCCGTTGGTTTGTAGGAAGATTGAAAGTAAACTAATGTACCATAAGTAAATAAAATAACAAATCGTCATCAGGACATAAGGTTAAACCGGAACTATAATTTTTTTTAAATGGTGTATTCTACCTGAAAATTAAACTAATGGTTTATGATACTTGCGGAGGTGTCATATTCTAAACCTCTACTGATAGGGAAGCCAGGAATTAATTAACTGAAGATGATTCCTATGTTTCTAGAAATTATCTACATTACGGCTTAAAATTAAGTATAATATCTAACCATATTAATGCGGCCAAAAGCAAACCTCAAAAATATTTGTATTGAAATTAATAAGACAAAGTGCATCAGATAAAATTAAGATTTACAAATTCTAGTTAATCTAGAATTCTCTTAACATCTCTTTTGGTGTGTAAAATATTTCCATATTAAATCTGGTGCAACGAAATTCCACTTATACGATTGCATGCACATGGTATTTCCTATAACATTGCGCCTGATCTTAAATAAGCACTGCCCTTCACTAAATGCTACGCCTAGAAGGGAAATAACTAAATTAGCGCAGCCTCTAATACGCATACGCGAAGTTATATGAAAGTCAGTTGTATAGGAAATTTGTCATACAATAAAACAAAGAAAAATCTCTTCATTTTGACGCACCTAATACAGAGTTTGATTTCGCTTAAATCTCTTTTTTCCAACTTTTGAAATGAGAAGCGCCCTCTAAAAAGGGCCATTCCTGCGACACCAAAAATTTAATAAGCGCTTGGGCTGCTAATAACAGGAAATACAGTATTTCTTTCCTATATGATATCCGCCGAAACTTTTTGCTTTGGCGGATATCACTACCAAATAGGAGTTGGAGAGCCAGTTGAAATCCCTAAACTGTACACCTTTATGGAACAGACTGACAACGGAAACTGAAACTATACGGAAAATACCGAAAAGAAAAGCTCTTTAGCTAGGTTTTCATATAGAGTGCTCACAAATCTGCCAGGTCAATATTGGTCGTTTGTGGGAAGGAACCTAGAAGAAAGCGTTTGGCTAAAAGGGAAGGGGCCAATAAGCTCCAGGGTAAACGAAACGACAAAAATCAATTCTTATATAAGCCTTACTCTTAATTCCATTTCAAGACGTACCAAGAGTTACTATGGGAAATATAAAGAGCAGTTTTTAACCCTAATTTTTTTTTCTTTTTAATCTCAATGTCTTTCACTTATCTATATGTTTGTTGTGGAGAGTTAAGCGAAAAGAAGATCTATTTTTCAGTGTAAGAAAATATTTCAATTATTTCAAGTTTTATACCTAAACAATTTTGGATAATTAAGTTTTATTTGTCTTGAATGGAATCCTACAGGCGTCGTGCAGTTGGACCATAAGGTTGAACCATTTAAACATTTTATTGAGATGTAAAGGAAGATGAAGTAAGCTTGACTCTAAATGAAATCTACATTATATTATGTTTAAACTTGAATCCAATGTTAAGCAGAACCTTCTATCAAGGGCACTTGAGTGTTAATACCTAACATAAATGTTTAACAACACTATTTTTATTTTGTAAGAAATATCTATAAATAAAAGAATTTTTAGGATTGGACAGCTCCTTGGTACAAAGAGAAATCTTTTCAATTTTCTTGATTCTTCTTGCAATCTTACAAGGTCCTTTCAATTTTGTGCGCCTTTTCGAGGAAGGTTGTTTAGAATGGTGCTCAGCGTAGTAGTATCTCCAAACATTATTTTAACGTAGAAGAATCTTATTTCAGTATTCTTCTTCTAACTCGTCTCTTCCACTCTGCCCAACTTCTTCATAATCCTTTTCCAAACATGCCAAATCCTCTCGTGCTTCATTGAATTCACCCTCTTCCATACCTTCTCCAACATACCAGTGGACAAATGCACGTTTGCGATACATTAAATCAAACTTATGATCAAGTCGAGCCCACAGTGATGCCATAGCTGTTGTGTTGCATAACATACTTACTGAACGGCTAACCTTAGCAAGATCACCACCTGTAAAAAAATATGGTGAGAAATAAATACGACTTACCAGCCAGTAACTGGTGTTTTTATGAAAACAAATGTAAACGCATCCAACAAACACTTATAAAAATAAGTAAGACAAGCATCTATGAAAATCATAAATCTATGGGATTATAGAACATTAGTTTATCTTTTTTTCCTATCATAAATGATTATCTTTCTTACTATTGAATAAGCTTCACAATATTACCTATACTTCTTAGAGCTTTTAATTTGAATTTGTAAACTTTGGAATAATTTTGGCGGGTTTTAAAAATTTGTTCTCCATTTTTCACAGGAATAATGTAGCCTTTAAGAATATTCTGGCGTTTCCTTAAAACTTCAGTAAATTGCCACAACTTTCAAAATAATTCTACAATTTTTAGGACGTTCCAGAGCATTGTAACAAACTATTCTGTAAACTTCTCAACAAAAGAGGAATTTTCTCAATAGCTGTGTTGAATTGAATGCCCTCTATCGGGACTCATTGACCTCAAATGCAACCATCAAATAGCCTCTTGCGTCCTTCAGTAAGGTTAGAGGACATTGCAAGTGCTGCATTCACTTTCTTGGGTCCATTTATTCCAGCACAGCACTTTTTAGCCCTCAAATGTTACCCGCTCCCCACCCTTAGTAAAAAAAAGACAAAAAACCCCCAAGATCCGAAAAATGCTAATTTACAATATGATAGAACAACGAACTATGATATAGAAAAAGTGAAATTATTAGGTGGGAGAAAACAGAAGGACATGAAGACAATTTGGGACATGTTGTTAATATAGATAACATCGAAATTTTTATCAAAAAATAGAAGGGATTATTTAAATAATTTATATTTTCTTTCCCTGAAATAAATTTTTGTACTTAAAAGGAAAATTTCAAGTGGTTATAAGTTTTTGTTGATTAATTGTAACGAATATTTTTCTTCCGATATTTGAAGCATAACCACGAAGGGCTTTTCAACAATAAGGTATTTTGCTCCATTTTAACCATGAAATGTGATACCTGATACTTTGTCACACCACCTGTTAGAAAAACACCCCTAAAACATACATGTACTCACACACGTACACTTGCTTTTATACAATCCAACTGTTGTCCCGGGTAGAAGTTTATACATAGTTTCCATACCTGGCACTGCCGTAGGAGGTTGTTGATTGATACCAACTTTGAATCCAGTAGGACACCAATCGACAAACTGTATTGAAGTCATAGCTTTAATTTTTGATATGCTAGCATTGACATCTCTTGGCGTTACATCACCACGATATAACAAACAGCAAGACATGTATTTTCCAGCGAGAGGATCACATTTTACCATTTGATTGCAGGGTTCGAAAACTGACTTTGTAATTTCAGCTGTGTCAAGAGTTGTGTGATTAGCTTTCTCTGTTGATATAATCGGTGCAAAGCTAGCTAGAGGGAAATGAATTCTAGGATACGGAACAAGATTGGTTTGAAACTCATTGAGGTCAACATTTAACTCCCCTAGGAAAAAAAATATTCATTTTTATTTGTATTTAAAGCAGTTAAAGTATTTGTTAATGAAACCATTGAAACAACTAAAATTTACTACAAAAGCCATAACACAAAAAAATGTTGCAGACAGGAACCTTAACATAAGCAAATAAACAACAAATCCAGTGTTCTACATCCTGCTATTACGTCATCACCACCAACATTTTTTCCTCTGACACTTTACCACCCTAAAACTTTACGAAAATTTTAAAAAGCCACACGATTGATACTTGAATGCTTAAAAATTGAAATGAAAAAAGCATAAGTACGTTTTCAATAAAACGTAATCTTAAACTATTGCGTTTTTCAAAGCTTAAAAATAATGTAACGAACAGAATAGAAGACAAACACGAAAACAAATTTGCAACACTTCTGTCGCAAATGTTCTCCTGACACAACATTTACGATGTTACATGACTCATATAACACACGAATCTTTCTTGGACATTCTAAACTTAACATTTCTTTTGTTATTCGGTATAATAGCCATTGTTATTTTGACTTTGTCATGATGATTTATTATGATTAGCTAAGCAATATTTCAGGAAGTTTTCAATAACTTGAAGTAGTATACATGGGGACAAAATTTGCTTGTAAAAAAATGAAAAGGGTCAAAAAAGTATATGAGAATTGTAGACCAACAAGGAATAACTAAGAAGTCTCAGGTCAATCGTATTGCGCCGCAACATTTGGTAGCAGAGAGTGGTTTGTACGTTGTCTTGAGAAAGAAAATCGAAAAACTGAACGACAGAAGAGAGGAGAAATTCATTCATCACAAGAGAGAGTTTATTAACAAAGAAAAATTTGTTGATTACAGAAGGGAGAAATAAGTAAACGAATTATAAAAAGAAGGACTAGGAAAAATCAAGTGAGACGATCAAATAACAACGAACACAATGGTACGAGTCGAGTTACGAAACAAAAGATCGACGGAGTAAACAAAAGGATTAAAGAGTAAACAAAAGGATTAAAGAGAACAATACAGCGACGAAAGAATTCTTGAAACCCGAGTGAAATGAAGAGACATGCGATCAAGCACGGATAACGAAGGTGAAACTGGAGAGAAACACTGAAAAATTAATTGAACTATTAAAAGAGATAGGAAATCAAGAAATCGAAATTGCAACTGAAGAATACGAAGAAACACAAATAGATGCAGAAGAAAAGGTTTCAGAACCAGAAATGTCGCTACAAAGCTACAAAGATGCACAAGAATGGAAACGCCAGATGGAAGAGAAAGAGATGCAAAGACGAAGTCAACTCGACGAGCAAGAGATGAAAAGACGGAGTCAAATGAACGAAAAAGAAATGGAAAAAGGAATTAAATTTGAAGACAAAATGAAGCAAATGAAGCTCAGCGCAGGGATCGAGAAAACAAATATACAAATGGAAGAACGAATTCAGCCAGATCAAGTCAACCTTGAAAAAATGGAACTCGAGTCAAAGTGACACACATTAGAAGCAGAAATAAAACAAATAGAAATCGAGTCATAATCAACAAGAAGTAACCTCGAGAAAGAGATAGAACTTTTGAAATCATCACAACAAGCATCTCCCAAAGAAATGAAAGAAGAGGAACCTGAAGAGGAAACCCAAGAAGCGCAAGAAGAGGAAAATTACGAAACGCAAGAAGAGGTATCCAAAGAAGCGAAAGAGGAACCTAAAGAAACGCAAGAAGAGGAAAATTACGAAACGCAAGAAGAGGTATTCAAAGAAGCGAAAGAGGTACCTAAAGAAACGCAAAAAGAGGAATCTGAAGAAACGCAAGAAGAGGTACCCAAAGAAGCGAAAGAGGAACCTAAAGAAACGCAAGAAGAGGTACCCAAAGAAGCGAAAGAGGAACCTAAAGAAACGCAAGAAGAGGTACCTGAAGAGGAAACCGAAAAAGTGCAGGAAGAGGTACCGAAAGAAGCGAAAGAAGAGAAACTCGAAGAAGTTCAAGGAGAAGAACCTGAAGAGGAAACCCAAGAAGTGCAAGAGGAGAAAGCCTAAGAGGAAACTTAAAAAGTGAAAAACAGGAACCCAAAGAAGCAAAAGAGGAGGAATCCGAAAAAGCAAAAATGGAGGAACTCGAAAAGGTAAAAAAGGAGGAACCCGAAAAGGCAAAAAAGGAGGAATCCGAAAAGGCAAAGGAGGAGCCAAAAAGGCAAAGGAGGAGAAACCTGAAAAAGTAAAAGAAGGGGAATCCGAGGAAGCAAAAGAGGAGGAACAGAGAAAAAAGCAGCAATACACGCAACAAATTGAATTTTAGGACAGAATTTTATGGACGAATAGACATTTTTCTTGGTGGTGCGAATGTCGGGAATGTTATCCTAATACAACATTCACGATGTAAGCAGTAACATGACTCAGATCATGCACGAATCTTTCTAGAACATTCGAGACTTAACTTTTGTTATTCTGTATAATAGCCTTTGTTATTTTGACTCAGTCATGATTCTACATTATGATTAGCTAAGCAATATTTTAGGAAGTTTTTAAGAACTTGAACTAATAGATATAGGGACAAAATTTGCTTGTTAAGAAAAATGATAAAGGTCAAAAAATAATACGAGAATTATAGACCAAAAAGGAATTACCAAGAAGAAGTTTCAAGCCAACAGTAACATCTTCCGTAACATCTTCTTGCTACTATTTACTGGCATATTGTTAGCATAGTTGGTCAAAAAATTGATTATTTGTAAAAAACGTCCTTAAAATCACTGTTTAACTGTGTTGCTCAATAAATATATAAGAAGAGCAATTTAAAATTTTACCTTCAAATCTGAGAGATGCTGTGATGGATGACACAACTTGTGAAATAAGTCGATTCAAGTTTGAATATGTGGGTCTGTCGATATCGAGATTACGTCTGCAAATATCATAAATAGCCTCGTTGTCAACCATAAAAGCACAGTCAGAATGATCAAATGTGAAATGTGTTGTAAGTACTGAGTTGTAAGGTTCTACTACAGCGGTAGAAACTTGAGGTGCAGGATAAACAGAGAATTGCAGCTTAGATTTTTTGCCAAAATCAATTGACAGTCTTTCCATTAAGCGTGCAGTTAAGCCGGATCCTGTTCCTCCGCCAAATGAGTGAAAAAAAATGAATCCTTGTAGACCATCACAAACGTCAGTCTATGCAGGATAGAAAAAATGATTAAAGAGAAATATTAATAAAAATACAAAACCAATGTAAATAAGACACCTAGAAATTTAGAGTAGAACCATATATCTAAATTCGTCATAACACACACATATATATAACACTCTTTGGTCTAAGTAGTGGAAAAATCTATTTTGTACCCTGATCTAAAATTTACTTTTGTTAATGCCTTGCACTTTACCGTATCAGATGTGTTTTATCTGATTCACGTGCCTTTGTTTTAGCAATTTCCCAAGAATCCTTGCAGGTGATATTCAAAATCGTTTAACAAACAGTAGCTAATCTTTCGTTGTTAACCTAGTACCACTAGAATTGAATTAATAATGACATGATTGTTTGTATTTTCCTTTTCGGCGATCTATTACCCTTAACACATCGCGTTTTATGCCAATGATAGATTCGTGCATTGCCGTATGTAAAGTGTTAAAGTTAGGATTTTGAAAATGGTACATTTTAAATAGAAGATAATTTTTCCTCCAAGATTTAAAAAAGAGATCATTCAATTTGAGCATGACGAAGCACAAAACAAATGTGAATCAAGACCAATAATATTAAGGCATTAAATTTTATATGTTAGACATACAGAAAACTATTTTTGCACCAGATTTACTTTTAAGAAAAAATGCCACTAAGCTACTTTAAAGTGTTTGCAAACAGGTAAAACAGAAGGAGGTAGTCTGCATTCAGAACCAAAAACAAAGGGCATCTTAATTCCGAATAATTTTCCAATCCTCAGTTTTTCTCCATAGTTTCTAAGAACATTTTTAGATGGTGCATTTGAGTAACAGTAACTAAAACACTAATGAGGTTTCATCAAATTGGTGATGTGTTGTTTATATTTCTTACCAGTTATTTACATAACACTTAGCAACTGGCCTACCTCTGAGGTTATGTAAAAGCATATATCATGTAAAAGTATAATTCTATTGACAATGAAATGTTATTAATGCAACCTCGGTTTTAAATTGGTATTGAATAGTACCCACAGTTTAGAAGCATCATCTTGTTTGAAAAAAATGAACTATTAAGACCAATTTTAACCCTGCAGTTGACATCTGAAGAAATGAAGTTGTTTAAAGTAAACTAGATGGTGAGGATGGGGAATTTATCATTCATTAGCTTTGGTTGTTAGTTCAGCAGATTTATGAAATAGTATTATCTAATATAGTACTGAAATATTTTTATACTGAACAGGAGAAAGAAACCCATCTACTATATTATTGCAACGCTTCATCCAAGCTTAACTTTTTGAATACATACGGTTTGATTTATTGGGAGCAAACTTGTCAAAAGTAATTATCAAATGCGTAAGACAGATCTAAAATGATAGAATACTACCTTAGGTAGCAACTCTCTTGTTTGCTTCGAACTAAACAAGTCAGACGTAGTGCTAGTTATTGTCATAAAACTGAATCTGATTGTAGATGTTCAAGGCAGAAAGTAATGTTATCCTAAGCCACAACTCAAGATCACCCTTTGACAACCTGTAGTACATGTAAGTCTATTGAGAGCTCTTCGAGTACTGGGCTGGCATCAAGCAAGGTTGAGTATTTCTCATAGGGAGAGTGGTCATTTTAGCTGTGCTTAGCAACACCCCTAGAGATGGCGTCTCAAGAAAAATACCTTGAGGAATAAATAAACAATTCCATCGGCCATATCTCGTTTCTTTCTTATTGGCTAGTTTTGAGGTTATTAGGAATTCCTATTTTCCATGGACAGTTGCTTTATTTCAGTACAATTTTCGATTTTTGATTAATAGTAAGGAATTTGAACTCATTGGTATCGCTTGGAGAAACTGCTTTCAACAATTAAAAAGCACTGGGGATAGACGAGGTCTTATGTTGTGCATGAATTGGTGTCTTTTCTTTTTATTATAGCCATCATGAAGCTACTTCCATTTTGCTATCAGCTCTCTGTAGACATTTGCTAGTTTTCTGTTTACCTATTAAGTTTCGTTCTCTCTGATTATGGCATTTCTGCATTGATGGGACTTAATAAGTTATCATTAATAAAGTCAGATTTAATTAAAACCAGAAAGTCTTTATAGCTGGTCTTTACCGGCATTGGAGCATTTCGATCCTGGTTTATTTTATTCAATCTTCTCTAACAAATAAATCCAGATATTCTTGGTCTTTAAAAAAATATCTCTCCCTCTGAATTTCTTGTTGATGATTATTGTTTTCTGATTGAAGTGGATTGGTCGTTATCTCTGTGTCCCAGAAATCTTGATTGGAGACTATTTACCCATCGCATGTGTAGTTCAATTTCGAAGCATGCAATATTTCTTCAGCTGGTCGCATTTTGTATTGATTCAATATACGACGTACGCTTCCTTTCTTCATTGTTCTCTCTATTCCCTATCACTTTGTTTTAATGATATTTTTAACTCTACTGAAACCATTCTTCAATCTTTCTAGCAACTCTAAAATATATAGTGATCCCTGTTCCTATCTTACCTTGGACAGCTTTCTCATGCAAATCTCTTTCTTCTCGTACTTTTAACAACTATAGCCTGATTTCGATCCTTTTATGATTTCCTTACCGGTATATGTTAAAAATGCCTTTGCTTACTTTTTTTAGGGAAATAATCATTTTGTGGGACTGCTGGTATTTTTCGGTATGATAGTGAACCTATTGCTGATAAGGACTTAGAGTGGCTTGTTACTTCTACTAAGAACCCAAGTTTTGTTTAAAAATAGACAAAGATACGCCAACCCGTTTTTTTATTTTCATGCCTGGTTCACCTCTCCCTAAAATTCAACCCTACACATTCCTTGCACGTTTCTTTCCTAATTATCCTTTCTGCAAACAATACATTAAATCAAATACCAAGTCGGCAGCAATGACAATAAGCTCTTCCTATTATGATCTCTCACATCTTTCTCTTGAATCTATCCTTCATGCCTACTAGGTATTAAGGGTTGAGACTCCTGCCTACTCTTTCGGTCTTTTAAAAACTAGTTAGTGTCGTATTGAATCTCACCCTCTGTCTTATTGTCATGATGTTGCAACTCTCCTTTTTTTCTACAGGTACTTTTGTTGGAATTGTTCCAACAGTCTTTCTTTTCTTACTTTGAGCCCTTTTATTTCGCTTACCTATTACGCTATTCGTGTTTATTCGAATTCCCATGAAACCAGGTTGCAAAAAACCTTACTAAACTATTAATTTCTTCCTCTTTTCATGAAATCTCTGCATCAGTCTTCCTTCCGCTTTTATTTTTGGGCAGTTTGACCTTCCTCTTTTTAACTCCTTTGTCAACCCTTACCTTCTTTGACAAAAAGACAGTTTGATTGACCTTTCTTCTCGGTAATTTTATATGTGATCACGCACAACAACAAGTTGTATGGGCAATCACACATTCATTCTGCTTTGGATTTAGTAGTCAAGTATAAAGCTTAATATTTGCGCTGTTCCTAACAAAGCTGTTTTCTGTGCTTGTTCAATTTTCATGTATATCTCTATATCTCTTACTTTACTTTACTGACAGCACCAAACGCTCCTATCACAATCGGAATCACAGTCACTTGTTTCATCTCTCATAATCTTGGTATTTCATCCTTCAACATTCTGTGCTTTTCGATCTTTTCTCTTTCTTTTTCATTTACCCTCATATCTCCTGGTATTTTTATAAAATATTTTCCCTTCCCGTGTGATTTTATCTATCACTACAATATCAGGTCTTCTTGTTTCGATATGTCTGTCGCATTGGATGGTAAAATTCCACAAGATTTTGGACACTTCATTTTCAGTTGCACCCTGAGGCATGTGTTCATACCATTTATCTACTGTATGGAGACCGAACTTTCTACTTAGACTCCAGTGGACATATCTTGCAACATTGTCGTGGCGACGCTTATATTCTCTTTGAGTCAGCATCTTACATTCACTAACAATATATGAAACGTATTGTTATCATCATCATCATTATTATTATTATTATTATTATTATTATTATTATTATTATTATTATCGAGTGGTTACACACCATCTAGTGATGGATGAGTGAAAAACCCACATTCAGCGCCCAGCAACAAGCCAGGAAAGTTGAATGCAGGCATATGTACTGTAGCCACAAGAGTGAGATAAAATAGAAAACTAAATTAAAAATAGCAACATTACTTCAGCCTTGTAAGAGGCGCTTCACAACCAGGGAAGAAAGGCACATTTCTCAAGCGGTTGTTGTTGTATGAGAACAACTCATGAGTGCAGCACTCCCCACTCCTAGCCTGATAGCTGACAATACATGGAAAGATATCTTAGTACTAGCACTTAGTCTGGTATTGCAGCAATGAATTCAGACTGGATATTTGTTATTGTTATCATTACTATTATTATTACTACTACTACTACTACTACTACTACTACTACTACTACTACTTCTTCTTCTTACCAGCCTTCTTATTTTGTCTAAAACGCTGTCCACCACAGTTCTCCCAACTGTGTAATGCCCTCGTGCAAAATTATTAGCAGCATCTTCCTTTCCCGTGATCATTTGTTCTGGATGAAAAAGGCCTTTGAATGCCCCTTTGCGAATTTCATCTACAAATGAAACGAGAATTGTGCACTGAGTTAATTTATAAAACTAATATTAAATATCTGTATGTGGTAAATGAATATCGTTATACTTAAATATCGTAATTGGATATCACAACTGAATATCTTCATTTAATAATCATTGCATTTTTTCTTATGCAAAATTATTTTTCACCTCACCTTTTCATGCTACAGTGGTTATCATCGATTAAAGCTTCCCTTTTTCATGTTTTTTAGTTGTGATGCGGCCTATTGAGGTTATACTAATCCGTAGTATTGTCTAGTTTTTTCCCTATTTATGTTCGTTACGAACTCAGTTTGGAAATGTACAAAACCAATGGATATTCATATTTAAAGATGCTTGAAAGTAAAATATCATCAAGGTACCTAATATTGTTTCCCGCTATTTTAGAGCATGGCTTAATGGTGGAAGTAGCAGTAATTGTTGCAATAATGATAGTAAACGAAATACCAATAACAGTAGTAGTAATAGTATGATTAAAATATTATTGATAACAGTAGTAGTACTAGTAGTAATAGTTGAAGTAGTAGTAGAAGAAATAATAATAGTAACAGCAGTAATAGTGGTTGCAATAATAATTAAGCTTCTTTTCCTTTTGACTGCCCCCTTGTTTAGGGTCACTACAGTGTATGTTCCTTCTCCATACTGCTTGACCTTTTTTCGTCTCCTGGTTCTACTCTTACTGCCCTTAAGTGCACCTTCACATTGTCTAATCATAGCTCCTTTGGTCTCCCTTATTTCCCTCTCCTTGTATTTCACATCACTTTCCTTCCTACACACCTATCATCTCCCCTGTGTAAATGCCCCTATCCATTTTAACGGCTCCGCCTCTCTCTCTCTCTCTCTCTCTCTCTCTCTCTCTCTCTCTCTCTCTCTCTCTCTCTCTCTCTCTCTCCTTTTCTTTCTCCCGGCATAGCCACTGCTATTACTCCTGCATTGATGGTTTCTTGTACCACCTCATTTTTAATGATGTATCTTCTCATCATCCTATTGTAACAATTGTTAGTTAAAAGAAATGGAAAATAGCGAAGGTAACAATTATTAACAATTATTGGTAGCAATAGTAAGAACAACAGTAGTAACACGTAAAAAAATTAGAGCTAATAATAGCAAGATTACAGATAGCTGTAACAAGAATAAAAGCACCAGGATAAGCAACCAGCAGTAGTAGTATAGTTATAGTATAGCATTATTATAGCAGTAGTGGTATAGTAGTAGTATTAGTAGTAGCAGTAAGAGTTGTATCAATAAAAGTGTTAGTGTTAGTACTCACTCACATACATTGTTCTACTAATTAGGCTGGAATAAACGATAAAGTGTCAAAGCTACTGGCTAATGGTAGTATGTCATAGCGGCTAAAAGCTTGACTGCAGGCTTTCTTTAATTTTTAGTATTTTTACAGTTATTTTTTCAAATAAAGATTTCCCTATTAAAGGCAGACATATTGCCTTTTCAAAAAAGCTAGACATACCGATAACTGTAGGTTCCAAATCAACGTGGATAGCTCTGGGTACTCTTCTTCCACTGTCCATTTCAGCAAAAAAAGTGCCATGTGAATCTTTTATTTCCTGCTGGTGATCTTCTTTAAGTATTCCATCGTTGCCAATGCCATGTTCCATGCAATATAATTCCCAACAGGCATTGCCCATTTGCACACCAGCCTGTCCAACATGAATTGAGATACATTCCCTCTAAAACGAAGGGAAAAAACAATAATTTATCTTCCCAAAACAAAAGGTTAAAAGAAACGTTAGGAGTGAATGTCCTATTAAATATACTAATTTGGGTATATGACGTAAACAGAAGTGCCTATGTATGTAGGGGGAGGGGGGTTCGACATTAAGAAAATTAAATGCCTGGTTCATAGCAACTAAAAGGTACTTAGTTCAAATATAACGATAGCATTGTCATCTCTGATAAAAAATAAAACTGAAATTGTAGACAATAAAGACGACCTTTTAGTTGTTTAACCACTGTAAACATTAAAACCATTGATTCTAGTGAGGTTACAAATGGAAATCGGTAAGCATCAGCTCCTTGTTATTTACGTTGTTGCTTTGTTATGGTCACAGAAGAAGGATAATACAGGGTTGGAACTGAAGCAAAATAATTCAGTTACTTTTTAGAGAGCTTGCGGTACCATGGTTAACTTGAAAACGATATTTATATATTTATATTTATAGTCAAATCTTATGCCAGGAAACAAGTTGGGCTTTTCACTAAATAACTCAAGGAACTTTGTAATGATGGAACGAAGAAGAGAAAATTGTAAAGGAAAAACAAAGAGAAACGGGTGTTACAAATGTTGACCAAAAATGACACCCTCAGGTCGTTCTGAGAAGAAAAATAATCTTTGCCCCAAAATAGTCCAGTTAAAGGAATTTGATTCATAAGATTTCCTCTTCCCAAGTTTGTGTGATTCTATTTGACCTACAACAGGTAAATTTAAATCATCTGGAAAATTAGTTACCTTTTCCTCGACCTGCAGGGAACACTATGGGAGTTCTTTTCGTTTTTCAATACTTTATCTCCACTTGGAAACATCCTTATTTTTGCATTTAGTTATTAGTTTCTAAATGCCCATGTGCAGTCATTTTCAAATTGATTTCCCCGCGTCAAAGCTAGTTTGAATTTCAATTTGCTGTAATTCAGTTACCGGGTTTTAAAAGGAGTTTAACACTTCAAGTGTTTACTATAACACACACACACACACACACACACACACACACATACACACACATACACAAATTAAACATCAAAGGATAACGCCCTCAGTTGCATTTCTGTACTACCCTTTTTCTTTGGGTTTCTGCGGTTGTGATTATAACCGTCTCTCTCTCTCTCTCTCTCTCTCTCTCTCTCTCTCTCTCTCTCTCTCTCTCTTGTTAAGATGTCTGCCATAGCTGCATGATTTTTGATAACTGATTAGTTATATAGTTTAACCTTCTGTTTGATAGACTTCATTACAAGCTAAACTGTTTAATAGTAAAGTAAAGGCAAGTCTGTCTAAATTCGTTGCAGAATATTTGTCTTAAAGATGGGAATAAAATTGGTTTCTTTTCAACAAGGTTTTTGGTCTCAAGAGTTTAAGCACTTGCGAGCAAGATTTACTTTACTATGTATTCCTGCACAAAAACTCCAACAAAATTCAAAAGACGGATAGGCGAAGCATAAAGAAATTTTCAAGGAATGAACTTCATTTTTGAATTTGAAAAAAAAAATTTCCTTGAGACAACAAAAAGAACCCCAGAACGCCGCACCACCCAACCCTTATTTGTGTTTGCAAATGATGGAAAATCACATTAATAGTAAAAAATACAATAACCGGGAACGGTAATGTGAAAAAGATTCTTGCATATCTGTTGGACAGAACGAGTGAGAAACGGAGCGCCAATGAGAACGGCAAAAAGTTTAACCAGGTCAATAAGAAAGTGTCAATTAATTTTCCTTGGTGACTCGGAAGGAACAGTTGATAAAGATCATGCTTACAGAAAAGCCCGAAGTGAAATGAGCAAAAGAAAAACAGAATTAAATTTCTTGAAAGTAAAATAACATCATTGTACATTAGGAAAGAAGAAATATTGCAAACTCTTGGGAGTAAAAAGTTGAAACTTTTGTAACACCGGAAAAGCAATTGCAACACAAAAGTTAGGTCCAGGCTTTTAAACTCATCTTTTGTGTTCTGGGGGAACGGGGGTAACCTCTCCCTTATCTGCAAGCTTGTTAAGTTGCCAGAAAATAAACTATTCTTGTCTTGAGTGCTAAAATTTTCTCATTTTCAACCTTTGCTTCCCCTTTCAATCTGAAAACACGCAAATGTTTAGTCGCCGGTTGTTATGTCTTCCGTTGTTGTTTGAATCGTTGTGTTTAATATTTGGTTGTCAGCTCAATTTAGCACAACTTACAGCCTGGAAATGTGATTTCGTACACAACATGGCTCCTCAACTTCTTCTCCAGAAATTGTTTTAGTTATGGTAGAACTGCCCTTAATTTGCGAAACGTTAACGCTATTTGGCAAAGGGTATTGATTTTCTTTAATGCTAGGAGGTCATCATCTGTGATTCCTCTGCCTTGGAAAAATACCAGCTTATTTGATATAGATTAACCATTCCTATTTTTCCAACGGATCTTTTTCATTTCTCCTCTTTTCAGCATTGACAGTTTGATCCAACCAGTTCGAAATCATTGGCTCATAAAAGTCAGGTGGATACTGATCTTATTCCTAAGTCTTTTAAAAACTGTATGCCAAACAAAATAGAATCTTCCTAATTAATTTTTTTGACAAAATCTTTGGTAGCCAAAATGACAGGAAAGCAAAATTGAAGTGTATCTGCGAGAAGCATTTCAAAGCAAAGGTATTATAATTTCAAAGGAATTGTAAAAGAAGATAGTAAGAATTTACTGTTGCACTTCGTTTGATAAGGAGTACATAAATTTGCCCTGTACAAGGCTATGTATAGAGCTAAATACTACAGAGCTATGTATAGAGAATGCTGCGTCCAACTCGTGGACGTAGTTTCTGTAAGGATTAGACTTCTTGGTTGTACGATATTTTACTACAAATTAAAGTTTTTGATTCGTTTATGAACGCTTTGATGATTGCCAGAAATATGGAGGCGGTTGGTACGAGGGATGATGACGTGACGAACAGAAGAGGCTAGAGACGGCTGATCCACTGTGGCGAGCCCTGACGGGATATAGCCGAAAGATAAAGAAGAAGAAGAAGATAGACTCTTTCATTCCTCGTTTATATATTTATTTTGTTTATATACTCCCAATATATATGTATACCCAATGACGAACTCCAGTAGTACTAATGTCATGGACCAATTATATTTTTAATATACCAACAGAACTTTTAACATGTCGAAAACATCTTCTGGTTAACTAGATCTTGAGCTCAACCTTATATTCCAACACATCATCGCATTTGAAGATGGATTCATCAGCCATTAATAACAAACTTTTCTTGTGAAATTAGAAAAAAATGTAACGTGAAAAGACTGAATAAACTTCAAACAGACCCAGAAAGTATTTTAGTAAATTTGAATGATTTTCTACTAATGTTGTCTTTCCTAATTGTGAGGATATTAATCTCATGCTCTGGTTTGAAAGTAACGATTTTACACCTTATGCGCACTGACCAGAAAGCGCCGATATCGTGTTGAATTTTGTCAATATTGTATACCATATTTTCCGTATTCAAAGACTTGATATCGTTGCAACATATTAAACCCGTGTTTTCTTGAAAGAGAATGGATTTCAAAAACTATTTTTCATCGTATTGTATATGTAATTAGATATTTGAATAAATACGTAATTTCGTGTACAGCGTCAATAATATTCGTATCTAAGAGAGTAAGGTAAGATCGTAACCACTATTTTGGCGGACAAATAGACGCTTTACACAACAGGTGTTTTATGAAAGCGGTTGTTATTTTATCGTTACTTGCTATTCATGGAATATTTTATTAGAAGAAAACATGGGCGTGTTGTTATGTATCTATTGATGTACTCGATAATCACATCAACTAACAGTACTTTGCCAGGTCTAAAGAATAGATAAACAAATTCCCTGGTATATTTAAAGCGTTGCAAACAATTAAAGTTGTCAGAGAGAGAGAGAGCACCTCAGCTTACTAATTCTCACGCTTCTCTGGGATAAAACGGCGCATCTAAGATAACATCCAACCTTAAAATATGTTTGATTCTGCTTTCACACATATTGTATGTCGAAAGATTAATCAATGGAGTTGTGTATAAGCTTTAAAAAACATGCAGCGTAATCTGTTTCTAATTGGTTGGGAAGTTTAAAAGCAAAATAAGATTTAAGACTTAAGGTAGAGAACACTGACTTATATGGTTGACTTGTAGTGAAATAATGATTTAATGACATGAAAAATAATGTGTTTAGGTAATCCAATATGATTGACATGGAAATGAATATTAAATCATTCCTCACGACATTCCTTTGATTACATTAAGTAGGAAAAATTTGTAACTTGTTCCGTAACATTGATATTATTAAATTATCGTCTATGATAAAGTAAATTCTGCTAAACGTTCTTTCTTCTCTGTTCGTCTGTCTGTCCCTCTCTCTCTCTCTCTCTCTCTCACACACACACACACACACACACACACACAGATTCTAATGGGTTTCACAATTTGTTGTCAATTTATCACTGTACTATTCTCCATTTAATAGTATAGCTTTCATTTAAAATAAACACAGACAAACAAACAATTGTGTACATGAAATTTTCTGTCTCGATCAAGATTTTGTGGCCCAATGCCTAAAACCTACAGTTAAAAATTCTTGCTTTTTTGTCGGCTCCAGTTTGTGTACAAACAGGGACAATATTTTATGCTTGTCTTGTTCTTACTTTTCTAATTTTAGACCTTGGATTTTTTAAAGACAAACCTTTAACAGTAAAGAGCTTTAAGATTAGTGTTGTATTTTATTTTATTTTGGTTCTTAATTGTTTGCACCGGGAAAATATACATGAGCTACGGCTGCTGGCAAAGGACCGGAAGAAGTGGCGAGCTCTGGTGCATGCTGTGTCGCGCGACGAGCCCCAACGATCGCAGCGGTCAAGGGATAGGTGAGGTGAGGCATTGTTTGCAAGGATTAGTAAATCATTGGAAAAATGAAAAAATGTCAGAGGGTTGTTTGCGACAGAAGGACGATGCTACTGCTAAAGTGTAAGTTATATACAACGTCTTCGTCAGTAATGCACAATTCAATTACAGCGCATGCATAATCAAAAACACAAAAGAAGAACATAAAATTAGGAAATTAGGAAGGCATTAATATAAGCTGAATACATTTAAACAACACGTACACCAGCAAGAAACGGAATAAAAAGAATGTTGTATTACAAAGGGGAGTCGAAGAATATGATACCATGTGTCCTAAAGGATCAGAAGGAAAGAGAGAAAGTAAAGCAATATGAACAACGGAAACAAGTAAAAAGAAATAAGATGATAACCTATAGCTAAATATACAATGATAAAAGAAAGTAAACAACTATAATCTAAGTAAAATAAACATAAGAATAATTATAATACCCCTCCCTCTAATTAAAAACAAAGTATACGGGATAAAGGGAAAGAAGTTTTTCAAAGCAAACCAAATAACTGATAAAGAATATGTAATTACAAATCAACTTGCTTAATACTGAGACCCAGGGAGGTGACAATACTCAAATTTGGTGGCAGAAATTCTCACCCATTCCATCCCTTCTAACTAATCTATCAATCATTTGAACTGTTGCAATTGATATTGGTCTTTGTATGAAGTGAGCACATTCAGATGTTCCAGTCTCAACTGATGCATTTTTGAGAAACGAAACACTTGTCTACATATATCTATATATCTATATCTATATATCTATATCTGTATATATATATATATATATACAAGGTAAAAGAGAAAACTAAAAACTTGTGTACAGAACATAAAGTTTCGTGTCTTTCACTCATCAGCTATACATATATTCGCTCTGGATTTCCATTGAGCACTGTAAATGGTAGCAGAAGAACTCGATTTTTTTCGATTGTTTATTTAATTTTATATATATATATATATATATATATATATATATATATATATAAATTGATATATATATAAATTAATATATATATACATAAGGTAAAACACGAAAAATAAGACCTATGATTGTAACTAATAGTTCTTATTTTTCGTGTTTTACCTTATGTGTATTGGTCTGCTACATGCATTGAACACTTTTTGATAGGAATATACAAAATCCCCCCCCCCCCCCCCCCCCCCCCACCCCCCCCCCCCCCCCCCCCCCCCCCCCCCCCCC
>RDPX01000017.1:272072-282967 GCA_003991215.1 Morbakka virulenta
AAGTCCCACATAATCGTAACATTTTTACCTTCAGTAACTGGTTCTGGATGGTGTTTGTACCAGTTGTCTTGCTTTCCAATACAGAAGTGCTTACAAATCCTCCAATGCAGATATTGGCCTACTCTATCGTGGCGATTTTTGTACTCATTCGGCGTTAATATTGAGCAACCAGACACAAGGTGATCAATTGTCTCAACCTTATCTTCACAAAACCTGCATTTTGGGTCAGCGCCATTATGCAAGATGCTAGCCTGATAATTTCTGGTGAATAAACTTTGATCTTGGGCTGCAAGAATAAATCCCTCTGTTTCTCCTTTAAGTCCGGAGCTTCTCAGCCACTGATGGGTTGTGGTTTCATCTACATCAGTTTGTTTGCTTCGAGCTGCGAATTGTCCGTGAAGAGGTTTTTCATGCCACCTAGATTGGAGTTTATCTTGTCCAATTTTCTTAGCTTTTTGCTTTCTACGCTTTGCAGCTATTGTTATTATTATTATTATCATTATTTTTATTATTATTATTATTATTATTATTATTATTATTTTTATCATTATGTTGGTGTCGCATACTAAGGTATGATCGTAAACCGCTAGTAGAGTTTTTTGAGGCATGGTGTCAGTAAGATTCCTCAAACCTAAAGATTTTCCAAATGACCCTTGCAGACTGAAGTAAGGTAGTTTTCTGCAGTTCGACTATTCTGGTTTTCAACCCTAGCTCTCCTAACCACTTTTTACCTTTACCGGGAGGTCCCATAGCTTCTTCAATTCCTTAGCTAAGTCTTGGAATATGAGAATTTTTTCATGTTCTTTTGCATTTACTTTAGAATGGTAAGGTACTGCAAAATCTATAATGGTACAATTATTGGTGTCTTTATCGACAACAATCATATCAGATCTACGTGCCTCACTGATGTGAACGGTTTGGACATTAGGTCCCACAATATTTTGCATTTTTCATTTTCAGTTACTACCTGGGGACTGTGGTCATTCCACGTAGGAGACTGTTATTCCATTAACTAGACACACTTCCCAGAGGATCCATTTTTCAACCTAATCATGCCTCTTTTAGAACAATTGCAAATTTTTTGGCTGATCATCTCATCACTCTGGTTACACATTGTGTACTTGACGTTTGTTTGGCTTTTGTCAATTGTTATTTTGATATGGTTTGTTTTCATGGATTGCTTGTGTGCTGCAATTATCAAAGATTAAGTTCCACGTTTCATTCACCCATTTTTCAGCCATAGCCACCTTTTCTCATTAGAAATCTCATCAGTTTGTTTTAAAAATTGTCCACGTAACGGTTTTTCTTTCCATTCCCTAGTCCTTTCACTCCTCCTTCTGTTCTTAAACATACCAACATTTTCGTCGACACCACGCTTCTATTACATTCTTAGCAACAATAATCAAATTTTCTTCACTACTTTTAAGATACCTATTTAGATTATCCCTCTAACTGTAGTATTGTGTCGTCGACACTCAATATTCCTTTTCCACCTACCTCTTTTGGTAGATAAAGCCGGTCAACATCACTTTTTAGGTAGTGGACCTAGTGCATGGTAGATAATTCTAGTTCTTTTCGTCAAGATGTTTCATTTTTTCTACAGCCCATTCAATGAAATCAGCCGAGTATCTATTCAATGAAACAGCATATGGATTGATGGACTGGATACGATTTACCCAATTCAATTTGATTTCCGTTTGGTTTCACTCGCCTTTTGTATTTTTTAGATATGTTATCTTTCATCGTCTTACTCTTGACCAGATCAGCCTCCAGAATTCTAAGGTTTTTAAAACTCTCTCCTTTCAAGCCTTTGATTCACAATCATTAGAGAGTTTTATATCAGAGATCTCCTTCATCATTCCTCTGTGCATTTTCAAGACAGGACATTTCTCAATACCAAATTGCATACCAATATTATTACTGACGATTCTGACCATCTGCACAAGCGAATCTAAGACCTTTTGACTACTAGCGTACCGCTTTAGGTCGTCCGTGAACAAAGGGTGATTAATATTTTGCTGATCTTTTTCAAAGTGATTCCCTGCTCCATTGTTCTGAGGTTATGGCTAAGAGGTATCAAAAAAATTAAAAAGAGCAATAACGATAAGGAATCCCCTTGGAAGATGCCTCTTTTAATAAAGACTTCATCTAAGCTCTCATTGGCGCATATTAATTCCACTCTTCTTGAGCCCATAGTCTTTTCAATCAACTTGCATATACTCTCATTGATATCTACAGGCTTCAGACACTTAATGATCCACTTTTATGGGATCATCTTGTAAGCCTCCTCACAGTCTATCCATCCGACAAAAAGTTTACGCTGTTTCCTTTTCACCTCTTCCAGGATAATTCTGTCGATAAAGATAGGAACATGTGTACCTTTGACGTTTTTGCTTGGCCCTTTTTGTTCAGTGTGTAGATACTTTTTATCATCAAGAAAAGAAATCATTTCTTCAGAAATTATCCTGTAAGTATTTTCCAGACCAGTGGCAAACCAGCTATTGGTCGATAACAATGGTCAACACGATATTTCTGGCAAAAGTTTTAAAATAAATTTTAACTAAATTGGTAAGCTGATTACGAATAAGAACTCAGTTTTTGTCCATCACATCAGAGTTTTGAGAGATATCATATTTTTTAAGAAAATTACTCATTAGCCTATACATCAAAATTTCATCATAAAAACATGTGATTTTAAGTACTACATTTTGTATATTTAAAATCAAAGAATAACAAAGATTACAAGGCCCATGTACAGCAAATCAAATATTGTGGCAGAATTAAAAAAGAAAATTTAAAAATGCATATATATGGTGCAGAGATCCATGACAAATATCGGTTATCTAAACTTTCTTTTCTTAGCTTATCTCTGATGTACAGCTTCCGGGTTGTCTCTCATTAAGGTCTAGCAATAATTCGCCAACATATGTGAGTCCCACCGGCCTTAATACCGTCCTTCGATTCATTTAATTTCCTGATTAAAACGCCCCCCAGGTCCATCAAATATTCCAGCCGTTTTCTTCTCTTCACTAAGATCAGGAAAAGTTGAACATATATAGCTGTAGCATTCTTCATTGTGATCAAGAGCTTTGATAAACTGCTTTATTAATCTTATTTATTAATGTTTTATGCGTAAAGGAGGAAAATCAAAGTTCTCCCTATCCACCAGAGGATCATTAATAACATTTTTGTTGCCAGATGCCAAACTCTGTCGCTGAGGCCATTCATTCTTCACCCAATGCTCTGATGTAGCTCTACTGTCCCAGTAACACAGGAAACAGGGTTATTTTGTGTACCCTCCTTGCTGACCTAGAAGAAAGTTAACCATTTTCAAATCAACACAAATTACCTACCCATGAACATGATATTGCAACCTCTCTAGAACAATCTTGATGTTGTTATATTCTTCATTAAGTTTTACAGAATGACCTATTGGTACAGACCCATACTTATTTCCATTGTGTAACAGAACACATATCAAACATCTTTCGGAACTGTCAATTAAAAGCCTTCAATCCCTTAAACCATATGCTGGAAGTCCCATAAAGAGAAGTAACCCTTCTACAACAGTACAATAGACAAGCTGGTCATCTGAATGGAAGTACGTGCGCATTTTTACTTCCCTGTTACAATAAAATAAGACACTTGTACCGGGTTTCAACATTCGATTCTCTTGCAGTCTTCAAACCAACAGTTTTTCAGACTCCTTTGGGAGATAACGATCTCTAGACAAGCTAGCCATTTGAATGGAAGTACTTCTGTAGCTCTGCTTCCCTGTTGCGATAAAATGAGACACTTGTGCCCGGTTTGAACATTCGATTCTCTTGCAGTCTTCAAGCCAACAGTTCAGCATATTTTTTTGGTAGATAAATACCTCTAACCAAATCATTCATAGCCTGCTTAGTAAACAGAATTTGTTTATCACTATCTTCATCACAGGGCTGAAAAATATCTGTAGTGTCTTCTTCATCACTAGAAGAAGGCAAGCAGAGATATGTGTCATCAATTTTCGGAAGCTCATTAAATATTGGTACAGGTATTTCTTTACTATGGGCAACTGATCGAATAGCTGACATGATACTTGGGTATTCCAAAGATTACTTGTTTTTCTTATTGAAACCTTTTACATTGAAAAGACAGAAATAGCAGTCATTCAAATGATTGTTTGATTCTCTTCAAACCATAGGCACTCCAACCTTAAGTTTAGCATTCTTTCCTTGAGACCATGATCTCAAGGTCTCAACAAAGATTTTGCACACTTTGCGAGGAGCCCAATGCTTGTCTTGGTTTCCATGTGGTACGTTGAAGTACGCAAAATACAAAGTTAGAAATGTTGCACTTCTTCCATAGATGTAAGGTAATGTAAAGTAAAGCTTCCATAGATGTAGCAAAATATATCTGGATCTTTTGAGCACTGTCTTCTGTGAGATTTAGATGCCATTGTTAGATCAGCAACAAATCCTGCAAACAAATACAAAAAAAATTTGTTAGCTACCTGAGTTTTTCCTTGAATTTCTAACCAACTAACCGCACCTTAGGCATTGTTTCACAAAATAACCCAGCAGGATAAAAACAATAATAAAATTCAATAATAAAACATTACCCGGGGACAATGTTGTGCCAGATATATTCTATTTGTTTACTTTCGTTTCTTAAAAAATGGGAATATTATGCATGTTCAAAGAAAACGAAGATAATCTCCAGTTTATTGGGAGGTTAAATGAAAATTTATCAAAGTAAACCATATAATCCAGCCTACACTACTGAACAGAAGGATAATATTTTCTTGAAATTCATGAAAATGGGATATATACCTGTAGGACAAAAAAATGATGTGATAGAGAAAATATAAATCAGATTTGAATTACGCACCCTCAAATTAGTTAAAAACTGTTCTTAAATTTAATGCAAGAGAATATAAAATTCTGTAGATATTATGATAGCGGTTTGCTTGTCACCCTCTTCAAATGTATTCTTAAAGTCATGTGGTCGATCGCCATGACTGCTATGTACTTGTTCTTGCCCCCAAATTCCTGACAGAAATTCATGGGCCTCAACTGGATCAGAATTTTACTTTCTGAGTTATCTTTGCTTTTTAAATCTCGGTAGAACTGACTTTGATTATCTCTGAAAGTTCTATTCTGTTGGTATTGGCTTATGCGGTTGCTGTACCGCTTGGTTTTTCCAGTTACAGCTTTAATCCTCTGTTTTATTTCCTCCCTCACAATAGTTAATGACTTTTGTTTGATCTTGTATTTTATTTGGAGCCGTTTTCTTGACCGTGGTTTAAATCTGTTTTCTGCGATAAGACTATTAATAAACCCAAGATATTTATTAAGTTCTTTAAACTTATTGTCTAGTCTCTTTTTCCACCATGGTTCTTTCCCTTTTTTCTGGTTACCAAGTTGTTTGTTACAATTACAACCCGGTGTTTTAAGGGCTAAGAGTAGGCTAACAGGTGTTACCATTTGTCCAATGGTGACTTGAAGGTACTTGCGGCACAGGGTAACTTCATTCGCTCACGTCGAAATTCCACACTCACGATGTTAATTAATACTTTTTTATTATTATTATTTTCCAGTTTATCGTAATATTCAGGGCACATTTTTTTTATTATTATTTTTATTATTTTTATTGAAACATTTCTTTAGATATGCTTTTATGAAATCAAACACAGGGTAACTTCCAGTTACCTGGGGTGTGTGAAGTTATGCACTGGGCGTTTAAGGTAAAGGAGTAAAAAGAATATACAAAAGAATCAAGATAACAGAACGAGACTACGTACGAGCATAAATGGGAACATTGTACACATTATCTTAAGTAATACAGAAATTTATGCATAAAAAACTGATACAAAATACAAAACGTTTACAAAACTAGGATCAACAGCGACGAAATACTTAAAAAAATTGCTTTATTTAAATACTCAACGTTCGCCTTAAAATGTGAACTGTGCTTTACCAAATGGTTTTTTCCAATACAACATTTTACTTTAGAAAAACTTGATAAATAAAATTCTTTGTGTTGTACGCTACTCTCTAGATCAAGGCATTAAAGAACTCAAAACTGAGGAATCGTTTAATTTCCTTTCCAGTGGTCCATCCATGCAACAAACAACTTCGTTACATTTGTCCAGTCATGACGTACCTTACCAATAATTAGTTAGCCTTTTCTGCCTCTACTCTTTCTTTTAGTGGCTATTTGAATTTGGTTTAGAAAATCTTTGGTACCCCTTTCTAGAAGTTCTAATGCTCCAACTACTACAGGCAAGATTTTTGTTTCCAAGTGCCACATTTTCTGAACTTAAATATCTAGATCTTTGTACTTGCTAAGCTTCTCAAAAGCTTTGCTGAGATATTCCTACCAGATGGTACACTCACATCGATAAAGAAACAGATGTTGTTTTTCTTACCTTTGATCACAATGTCAGGACGATTTGCATGGATTGTTCGATCTGTGTGGACAGGAAAATCCCATAAAATAGTAACATCATTGCCTTCGGTGACTGGTTCAGCGAGGTGCTCGTACCAGTTTGTGTTCATTTCTATTGAGTACTCTGCGTATTTTTACAGTATTGACTGACCCTGTCATGCCTGTTCTTCTACTCATTTGGTGTTAATATTAAGCATCCAGAACCAAGGTGATCAATAGATTCAAGCTTTTTCTCGCAAAATCTGCATTTTGCATCAGCACCTTTATGAAGGACATTTGCTTGATAAATATGGATGAACAAACTCTGATCATGTGTGGCAAGTATAAAACCCTCAGTCTCCCAATTCAGTCCAGAGCTGCTCACCCACTGACGGGTTACCTTTTAATCAACATCGGGATTTTTGCTTCGGATTACAAACTGTCCGTGGAGAAGTTTGTCTTGCCACTTACATTCTAATTGTTTCAAGTCCTAAATCTTTTAATTTTTGTTTTGTCCTTTTTGCTATGGTGGGTGTAAGTTTTTAATCTACATTTTCCTCCTACAATTCCATTGCTCTGAAGAACTTATTTGATTCGTTAGAAATAGAGTGAAGCTTTTTCGAATTTTCGTGAGAATGTACAAGTTGCAGCATCCAATTGTCAATGTTTCCAAGGTATTCATCGAGCCCAGTAGCAGATGTTTTGTAAGACAGCTCAAGCTGGATCATGTCCCGTCCTCCTTTGTTTCTTGTTACATACAACCTGGCGGCATTTGATTTTGGTTCGTGCATTCTTTTACACGTTAATAGTTCCCTTATCTTTGTATCTTACCTTTTAATTTCATTCATATTCCAATTATTAACATTAAAACTATAAGTAATAACTGGTATTGCTAGTGTATTGATCGTTTTCAATTTTATACTTTCTCTATACTCACCTAGCTTTCCTGGATCGTATTTCTCTATCACTTCCTTTTCTAACTTTATTTGCCATTTTGGCTTACTGCTTTTCCTGGTATTATTCCTCATCCTTTTTGTCTTAAGTCTTCATTTTTCTTGAACGACTTTCCCTGTTGCATATATCAATTGATTAAGTTCAGTAAGGTCTGGATCTATTTCACTACATAACACTGGTCAACAAAAATTTCTGATAGGCTCAAGACATATCTAACTTGGGTAATTTTCGGGTGCTGACTTCAAAAATAGCATCCATTTTTTCCCATCACATCACGTTTTTTCTGTATAGATTTCACCAAAATAGCTATATTTATTGGAATTTGCTCATTTTTCACTAAATTGACGTTTTTTTCTAATTTGACTTAACACGACTCATCCGGATAGTTTGCATATCACAATTGAGTTTTTTGGTTTTAAAAGTTATCTTTTTGGGTGTTTGATGCATGGACCTACCTTGATTTGATTTTTGTACTTAACCTTATATTTTTATCATAGAAGAAGATGTCAATTGAATAAAGATGTCAAGAAAGTGCAAAAATGACAGTGACTCCTTCTGCTACACCTGTGGAAAGTTCACCTTCAAAAATAACAGAATGGCTATTGATGACTTATACGAGAGAGCCTATTACACATATTTCAAAATCAAACTTGGTGACCAGGACAAGCCATGGGCACCCCACATTGTCTGCAAGTCGTGCAAAGAAGGCCTAAGACTCTGGACCATAGGCAAGCAAACGGCGCTTAAATTTGCAATACCGATGATCTGGCGTGAACCAAACAATCATTTTGACGATTGCTACTTCTGCATGATAAACTTAGCTGGTTTTAACAAAAAGAACTGTAAAAACATATCCTACCCATCAATCCCTTCAGCCATAGCACCAACTCCTCATTCTGATGAGCACCCAGTACCTGTTTTCAAAAAGCTTCTTGATGTACCTGTTTCAGTTGGAGCTTTAGCATGTGATCCTGTACTGGAGGAATTAACAGAAAGCGATTCTGACCATGATTTAAGTGATGCTGACTATGCTAGTTATTCAGATGAACCCAACCTATACAACCAAGATGATCTAAGTGATCTAATCCGTGATTTGAATCTTTCGAAGGAATCTGCTGAGCTGCTAGCGTCGCGCCTGAAGGAAAGAAATTTCCTTCAAAAGCAGACTAAAGTAACATTCTACCGGAATAGGCACGCTGAGTTTCTTCCTTACTTCCAAGGATTTGAGGAAATTGTTATTTGCAGTAATGTGGAACCTTTGTTGTTGAAGCTTGGCATCGATTTTTATAATTCTGACTCATGGCGCCTGTTCATTGACAGCTCTAAGAGAAGCTTGAAATGTGTGCTTTTACATAATACTAATGAGTATGCATCAATTCCCATTGGCCATTCAACAAAGCTAAAGGAGGAGTATGACTCAATTAAACAGGTCCTTGGGTGCATAAAGTACAGTGAGCATAACTGGAAAATTTGTGTTGATCTAAAAATGGTCAATTTTCTTCTTGGGCAGCAATCTGGCTATACCAAGCATCCATGCTTCATATGTTTGTGGGACAGTCGGGATAAAGCAAACCATTGGGTGAAGACTGATTGGACTCCTCGAAAAACAATGAAGGTTGGTGATAAGAATATCATAAATGTACCCCTTGTGGATGGAGAAAGGATAATTTTACCCCCTCTGCATATTAAACTGGGACTCATTAAGCAGTTTGTTAAAGCCTTAGATAAGGATGGGAAATGTTTTCAATACATATGCAAATCATTTCCCGGACTGAGTATTGAGAAGCTCAGGGGGGGATCTTCGATGGACCAGACATACGAAAGTTGATAAGAGACCCAAACTTCATGAATTCCATGAATTGTCTTGAAGCTGCTGCATGGCAAGGATTTGTTGGAGTTGTACAAAACTTTCTTGGCAACAAGAGGGCAGACAACTTCAGAGAAATAGTGAAGAGCATGCTGGATGAGTATCAGCGTCTTGGGGCAAATATGAGCATCAAAGTGCACTTCTTGCACAACCATCTTGATCAGTTCCCTTCCAACTGTGGTGATGTAAGTGACGAGCAAGGTGAGCGTTTTCACCAAGATATCAAGGAAATGGAGACCAGGTACCAGGGCAGATGGGATGTTCGGATGATGGCTGACTATTGCTGGAGCATTAAACGCAACAATCCAGAACTTAACCATTCACGCCAATCAAAGAAAAGGAAATTCCTTCCAAAGCATTACAGATCTTTGATAGAGTAGAGCCTACATTAAACTAACTGCTATAGAATTGTTGTAGTTTTTTGTGTTTAAGTTCACAAATTGTGTTCATCAATTCTTTGTCATTTCGTAGTAAATTCCTTGGAACGATAGTCACTATACCAATTGTGAAGTTGTAAGACTAAAGTATTTATAAAAAACATTTTTCACGCACATATTCATCCTTATTTGCTTCATATAGTTTTTAAAGTATCAAAATGGAAGTGTTCCTATTCTGAGTAGCGTACTTGGGATATTCAAACCCAAAATTTTGAAAATTTACTAAAACGGGCTTGTTTACCACGATTCAGTTGCCAGAATTTTAAATTAAAGACTTTTAAGCACCTATGACCCTTTACTTAATGAATTTCAGCACCCCCCAGAAAAGTCCTATGAAGTTTAGAATATCTATATAAAACATTTGAAGTAACAAATGTCAGCTTTGTGTATTATGTCCTGTTCAACAAGCCTTAAAAAGGGTGATTTTGACAAAAAATGATTTTCTCAAAATAAAAAAATTAGAACGTGATGGCCAAAAATAAATTTCATTTTTAGAATCAGCTCATAAAAATGGTCTAAAATCATCTTGAGTGGATGTCATCAGAGAGAAAAATATTTTTTTTGTAGATCAGTGTAATCGATTGGCAGCTGCGTTTGTTATTTCAAAAATCGTCTTTATATTTGTGTGTATGTCTCGTCTTTAATAAAGGCTCCCTTTCAGAATTAGGAGTTTGCTTTACTTTAGACAGTACCTCAATAATAGAATTCTTCGCATCTAGTATATTTTCTTCGTTACCCACAGCTCCATCCCAACCAGCTTCCTCATTTACCATCACATCTTCAGCGTTCTCTTCAAAATCCCGCGTAATTCTCCTCCAAATACATTGTTTCTTTGTCCTTGCCGATCTCTAAAATTTCTTCTCCTTTTACCTCTTTGATTATAGGCTCTATACTGGTACGTGCATATTTATACCAACTGGCCTTTTCGATTAACATACAGTCTTCGATGCTGACCAAACCTATTTCTCCCTCAGCTCTACTAACGTACAACCGACGAAACATCTCCTTTTTTCGTGGAAAATGCTGTACATAACAATGTTGTAATCAATTTTATTGGTCGCAATCTATAAACTGTATTTTCTGAATTGATATTGCTTATACATGATTGTTTTCTTTTTATTCGTAGGAATAAATAATATTATTAAAAATATTTTGCTGCTGATGATGTTAATACATTGAAATATATTCAAAATACTCATTATGTCATGGAAATCAAATTCATTTTA
>RDPX01000017.1:302568-320381 GCA_003991215.1 Morbakka virulenta
AACCACCCTGAACACAACTACTTTGAGAAACGAGATCCCGAGTATGTGTTAAAAATAGACAATGTCGAGTACTGGTGGAACCTACCAATCAAAACCATTACGAAAACACCACACAACAAACCTGACATGATCATATGGGACAAATCTACGAAAGTTTGCTCTATTGTCGAATTCAGCTGCCCAACTGACATCAATATCGGAAGCAAGATCGACGAAAAAATGAACAACTACGCACCACTACTGAGAAACATGCAGATAATGTATCCCGACTATCGGTTTAAAATGATACCAATCATCATCGGGGCACTTGGATATGTCCCAACATGTCTGCAAAAAGTAATGGAAGAACTTGGTTTCGAGAAGAAAGAAACGGCGAAACATATAAATAAAATGCAAAATATAGTTACGAGTGGAACTGTTAAGATTTGCAAAACCTTCCTTAAGTTCTAATTAAAATATTTTTTGTATCTTGAAGTCAGATATAACCTGAAATGCATCCTGCTGTAGACCAGTTAGTATTTACTCGTAATTCGTGAATCGTGAATTTGTAACTTGTAACTCTCAAAGCATAGGAAGTCTTTGAGCCCAATGTAATTTGAATCGGTAATCAGTTTTCTTCTAATATGATACTTTTTATGTAGGAGTAATCTTGTCTCAGTGTTTGAAACCGATTACTTTTTTGAATTGTATAAATGCTACAGTAAAATGAAATATATATATATATATATATATGAAGCTTACTTGAGCTTGAGCTTGAGCAATGTGCCTTTCCTCACTGATTGTGAGGCGCCACTTGCAAGGTTGAAGTGATGTTTCCATTTTTATTTGGTTATTTTATCTCACTCTTGTGGCTACAGTACATGTGCCTGTATTCAACTTTCCTGGCTTGTTGTTGGGCGCTGAATGTGGGTTTTTCACCCATCCATCACTAGATGGTGTGTAACCACTAACTTACGTACTTACTTACTTAATTACTTAATTACTTAAAGTTGAATGCAAGTAAGTAAGTAAGTAAGTAAGTAATCGAGTGGTTACACACTAGATGGTGTGTAACCACTCGATTACTTACTTACTTACTTACTTACTTACTTACTTACTTGCATTCAACTTTCCTGGCTTGTTGTTGGGCGCTGAATGTGGATTTTTCACCCATCCATCACTAGATGGTATGTAACTACTTACTTACTTACTTACTGTACGTGTTAACCAATTCACTCTTCTTTGGAGTCGATTAGAAATTCAAAAGAACATTTTTATCTTATTTTCATCCGTTACTGTGTCGTCAGTCAAATAAAAAGTCCTTTTCCTTTCTTTTATTTATTACTCATTTTACCCTTTACAAAGCTAGAAGATAATTCAGTGCACAGAGGTTATTCCTTTTCTGGAGATTTTCCCCTTTTAGCTACCTCTTCCACTTCCTATGTCTGGTGTCTTCCTCAGAAGCCATATACAAACTCAGTGGTGTGCCACTTTTGTAGAGAAATAAATTGGGCGCTCTATTTCCAGCGATATGCCTGGAACTCGAACAAGTAACTTCTCGAATGGTAAGCTATTGATCTACCACCTGACAACTACTGCTTTTTTGCTGCCTGTCCTACCTAAATTATTCTTTAAAAGTTGCTTTGCTGAGCTACTTACTCAGATCGCAATTATATTTGTTTGGTGCTTGTTTTGTTTGTTGTTCTTCTTATTGTTGTTGTTTCTCTTTCTGTTTCTGTTTTTGTAGATTACTGGAAAGAGCTCTTGTTGGAGTATCACTTCCAGGTGGTAGTGCGCGTAGTAATTAATTATTGGTTTATAAATCTTTTAAATTGATCAAAGTTTTTACAGTTCACAATTTCATTACTTAGATTTTTCCACTTAGGAATATTTCTAAGAAAAAATACATATTTGTAATTGTTAGTAGAGGCGTGTTTGTGAACAAAGTGAAGGTGGTGTTTTCTTGTACAGGTGTTGGAGCGCTCCAGGTGCTCATCAGGTTTTATTGCTACCCTGTTATTGACTATTTTGTAAAACATTCATAAACTACTGGTGGTGTGTCTGCTTTCCAAAGTTTCAAGATTTAGGTCTTTCATCATCTTGGTTACACTAGTATCCCAATTATAATTACAATTAATGAATCTGACACTCCTGCATTGGATGTTTTCAATAAGAGAAATGTCTTTATCAAGATATGGGTTCCAGATACCGGCAGCATTTTTCAATTTTGATCGAATTAAAGCATTGTAGCACTTTTTGAGTTCTTTTTAACAATTGAATAGATTGCGTTTTTAAAAGCCCAGGGTGGAATTTGCTTTTTTGCATATTGTTGAAATGTGAAGTCTCCACTTTGCATCGTCACTGAGTAGAATGCCAAGATATGGATTTGTATGGTGTACCTCCATTGTACGGTTACATAAAGAATATTGGTGGATCATGGGTGATTTGGAACGACAGAATCTCAATTTGTAACATTTTGTTGGGTTAAAGTACATTTTCCACTTATCAGCCCATATCTCTAGTTCTTTTAGATCTTTCTGAAGAATAAGTACATCATTTATGTTCACTATCGAGCGATATAGTAAACTATCATCAGCAAAAAGGCGAACCTGTTAATTGACGCAATCTGGTAGATCGTTGATGTAACACAAGAAAAGTAGTGGACCCTGTACTGAGCCCTCTGGTACACCTGATGTAACCGGTGCCTCTGAGGAGAATTCACCATTTACTACGACTTTTTGTGTTCTATTCGTTAGAAATACTGATATCCATTTGTGTACACTACCAGTTATCCCCATTTCATGTAACGTTTTTAGAAGTAAACTATGACTAACTTTGTCAAACGTCAAAATCTAATATTATCACTATTTGTTGTTTGTTATCATAAAGTTTGAAAATGTCATCAATTGTGATTATGAGTTGTGTTTCGTAGGAGTAATTGTATCTAAAGCCGTGTTGAAATTTTGTGAGGATATAATGTTTATCAAGGTGGTTACGTATGTGTTTTGAGATTACATGTTCCATAACTTTGCAGCAAACAGTTGTAAGCGATACTGGTTTATAATTTTCGGCTGGATGCTTATCAGATTTCTTATAAATGGGAGCTACATTGTTGTTGGTGGTTGTGAGACAAGGTTGGACAACATTATGAAATATTCAAGATTTTGGATTGATTTTAGCCCTTATGTATATATATACTAAATCTGCAGACAGTACTGTTTCGCCGTTTGTGGGCTCATCAGTGCAGCACAGAGCTTCTGAGAAATAACTCTCTGGCCATATTGCCGGAGCAAACACAGCTTAAAGAGTTATTGTGGGATCCTGTCAGAGTGCTCAAACCACGCATGCGCAGTGAGCATATATATATATATATATATATATATATATTTATACATATGTATACTAAAAAAACAAGTTATTTCTTGCAAATGTTTCAGGTAAATTTAGCTAGCTACTTAAAAACACAATTTTTTCCAAAATATCGTCCTATTAAAAAATTTAAAATATTTAATATTATTCATGGCTTATCCTTTCATTAAATAGTGCGGGAAAACCATCATGCTTTGTCGTTTTAATCAAACTTTTTAAACACTCAACTACTTTTGCATATTTTAGACAAATTTAGACAGGAGCACAAATTTAGTAACAAGGAAACAATTTTGGGTTCTTTGGGAATATTTAGAGGTTTAAAGGAATTCAGTTTTCTCCAAAATTAGCACGATGAATAGGAAGTAAATGCATATTTTCTAACAATATTTAAGGGCTTCTTATATTTCTCCAACAGGCATTTCTGATTAGTTTCACAGAAAACAAAACGTCTTAGAAATAGGGACGCAGTATTGAATTGAACAGTCTTCTAAAAACATTATCCAACAAAACGTACAATACAGGTTTTCAAAAGTAAGCCTCGCTTGATTTTCCAGCATGACTCTTCTCAGAAACACGGCAATCTGTAGTTCAATCTTCATCATAAAATATTGCCCTCTTCCGTTTGGCATCACGCCCTGTTGACTATTTCATTTAAATCGTCAAGTCGCAAGCAGTATGCCCGTCTCGTTCCCATGTGTGTTTTCACTTGCTCCGCAGTTCAATCAACCCCTCCGCCAGGCCTTGTATATTGTGTACTTTGATGTCTGGTGTAACATTTCTTCCCTTGGTAACCTTAATTCATAGGTCAATCGGTGCCAGAACTTTGAAACAAAGCGCTGCCATTATCAAACAAGTGAATGATGTCACTAGTTCTAATGTTTTCTGAATGTCAGTTCCTGTTTCAGAAGTTTAATTCAGCTTCAGTAGCTTTTAAGGGCAAGTTTAATATCAGGCAAGTGGGCTGTTAATGGCTCGATACAATCGAAACAATTCGACCACCTAGTATCACATATGTTAAGAGGAGAACATCCCATGTGTTTCAGTAGTAGTTCACGTTGCTTTGGGCTTTAGCAGTAGAAGCTTTATATTGTTTCAGGGTTCACAGGATTGTTTTAGATTTGCATTCTGCTGTACATTTGCTCACAAGTCCAGTATATGGCAACCGTAAGGTGAAAATGTAGCTGTTGGGTATGATTCAAATTGTTTTTCTGTATACCATTGAAGTTTTCAGCCATATTTCTGCTTTTGTCATACGCCTGACACTTGCACTCTGAAAGTAAAAACTATGCACCTATCACCGATGCATTTTGGACCCTATTTTGTCGCAGCTATGAGGAAAATTTGGGTATCTTTCGGCAATATCGAAATGAAATATATTTTGCACTAAATAACACCATATGAATGTTGTTAGCTTAGTATGGGGGATATCAGGTGTGGCTTGGGCCATTATTGAAAAGTACTTTGTCAAGTGCTTTTCACCGAGTATTTGATCTTTCATATGTCTATTCATATGGGAAAGAAGAGATCACTCCGGGAAAGAAGAGATCACTCAGGAAAAGAAGAGATCACTCAGGAAAAGAAGTGATTACTCAGGAAAAGAAGAGATCACTCAGGAAAAGAAGAGATCACTCAGGGAATAAAGAGATCACTCAGGAAAAGAAGACATCACTCAGGAAAAGAGGAGAACACTCAGGGAAAGAAAATGTCACTCAGGGAAAGAAGAGATTACTCAGGGAAAGAAGACATCACTCAGGAAAAGAAGGGACCATTTAGGGAAAGAAGTGATCACCCAGGAAAAGTAGTGATTACTCAGGAAAAGAAGAGATCACTCAGGAAAAGAAGAGATCACTCAGGGAATAAAGAGATCACTCAGGAAAAGAAGACATCACTCAGGAAAAGAGGAGAACACTCAGGGAAAGAAAATGTCACTCAGGGAAAGAAGAGATTACTCAGGGAAAGAAGACATCACTCAGGAAAAGAAGGGACCATTTAGGGAAAGAAGTGATCACCCAGGAAAAGTAGTGATTACTCAGGAAAAGAAGAGATCACTCAGGAAAAGAAGAGATCACTCAGGGAATAAAGAGATCACTCAGGAAAAGAAGACATCACTCAGGAAAAGAGGAGAACACTCAGGGAAAGAAAATGTCACTCAGGGAAAGAAGAGAATACTCAGGGAAAGAAGAGATTACTCAGGAAAAGAAGAGATCACTCAGGAAAAGTAGTGATTACTCAGGAAAAGAAGAGATCACTCAGGAAAAGAAGAGATCACTCAGGGAATAAAGAGATCACTCAGGAAAAGAAGACATCACTCAGGAAAAGAGGAGAACACTCAGGGAAAGAAAATGTCACTCAGGGAAAGAAGAGAATACTCAGGGAAAGAAGAGATTACTCAGGAAAAGAAGAGATCACTCAGGAAAAGTAGTGATTACTCAGGAAAAGAAGAGATCACTCAGGAAAAGAAGAGATCACTCAGGGAATAAAGAGATCACTCAGGAAAAGAAGACATCACTCAGGAAAAGAGGAGAACACTCAGGGAAAGAAAATGTCACTCAGGGAAAGAAGAGAATACTCAGGGAAAGAAGAGATTACTCAGGAAAAGAAGAGATCACTCAGGAAAAGTAGTGATTACTCAGGAAAAGAAGAGATCACTCAGGAAAAGAAGAGATCACTCAGGGAATAAAGAGATCACTCAGGAAAAGAAGACATCACTCAGGAAAAGAGGAGAACACTCAGGGAAAGAAAATGTCACTCAGGGAAAGAAGAGAATACTCAGGGAAAGAAGAGATTACTCAGGGAAAGAAGAGATTACTCAGGGAAAGAAGGGACCATTCAGGAAAAGAAGAGATCAGACATGAAAAGAAGGGATCACTTAGGGAAAGAAATGATCACTCAAGGGATCAGTCAGGAAAAAAATATATGGACCTTAAATGATTTGCTCAAATTTCAGAGCATCCTGCTATGAGAACTATTAGCAGTTGTTTAAACTCAGTTCGATGCAGCCATATTTTTTACATCCCTGTAATACAGTATATCACTGCACAGTACTAAAGCACAAGAAACAAAACAGAAGTTCATTAATAAATTCATCTGAATTTTACAAATACTCAAAATGTAATTTGACTGACCACCAGAACATACAACGATACAGCTTCCGTTCGATTTCACTGTTTCACTGCTTTAAATCCTCCATGACAATGAATATTTTATTTACTGTTACTAACAAGGCTTATCAAGTAGAACATTTACAAATATTTTTACCTGTCTTTTCTAGCTCTGACTTCAGTTAGCTACGAAACTACTATTATGTGAGCAATTTATTCGTATGTCTGATGCAGTGAGTAGCTTGTTACATCTTTTAAAATAATTTACCGGCATTTTTAAGAAAACACTGCTAACAACCTTAAACAAAATTTTCTTTCCAAGTTTACATTTAAAGTCAATGGTCATACGATCAAGGTGTTTTAATGTTTTGATGGAGCACTTCGTGCAATCTCTTTTTCGGTAAGGCTCAAATTGCATTCTACACTCGATACAACGATCAGCAATGAGCCCCAGCGTCACATTAATCTAGCAGGCAACACCTAAAAGTTTCTAACAACATGTCTTTTGGAAAGGAATATCATCCATTGTATCATCATAATCCATTGACATTCCATGTAGTTAGTAACGCACAACAGGCTTTTTAATGCCAGCTTTTTGTGTCAATTCCAATAATCTACTAATACAATACACTACCGTAAATAAATAGTATGCAAACTTTAAAAATAAAAAAATATATGTATATATATATATGTAATTCAGAAAAAGCAAGAGGAAGTATATATAAAGAAACAAATCGGAATATTGGTTGATTTTTTATTGTAATATTTTATTACATCTTGGAAATCCATCAGTCAAAATTTATAAATTTTGGCTTTTACTCAAAGACAGTTTGTTACTAAAGTTTGTTATTAAATCATTTACTTCAACAAGTTTTTTTGAGGAAGGTTTTAGAATAAGTTGAAACGCTTACAAGAAATGACAGGGAATGAGAAGGGGACAGATGACAAAATCTGAAATCAAATGAACTTTTTTAACATTTGCTTATCAATGTTAATTCAAAATAGGCTTTATTCTCTGGTTTGGATACGGGAATGTAATTTTTCCACTGTCTGCCTCAACATTTTTTAACAAAAAATCCAAACACTTACAGATTGTACAAATATAGTCGAACCTTTGCTTTGCCAAGGAAAATTATGCTGACGTCAGCATTTATCATAAATTGTTAACATCAAATAGCATTTTTAAGATATGAAGAATAAAATATTGATTAATAATTAACATTTTCTTTTTATTATATTTTTGTTTTTGTTAGCTAAGAAATTATCATAGATTTTTGAATTAAATGGTGTCTCTCGCCTCTGAAAAATTGAAAAAATGGTCCTAGAAGCATGTTAGTTACTTTAAACACAAAGAAGAATTTTGTCATCATTTAATTTCAAAGTTAAAATTGTCCTTAAAATTGGTTTTAGCAAGGTAAAGGAAATCAAACTATGGGTAAATTTTACTATTTAAACGTTGTAAATTTTTATTTTATGCTCAGTATCCAAAATCGTTTACCTCTTTTTCTGCTTTCCTTTTAACATCCTTTCTTTTACTTTGATTTTTTCTACCCTTGTTTAACTTATATTTACTAAGTTAAATTCGTGATTTTTTTTCGGTTACTTCTCTGATGGGGAACTGCAGACCAACTTCCCTCCCTGTATTTCCATTGCTCCCTCTGTGTTGCAGGATTGACCGTCCGGGTTCATCATCTACAGGTGTTTCTCTCAAGGTCATCTTTAAGTCGAACATGCAAGTCCTTTGTGTCTTTATTTATCATCCATTTCTTCTTTGGCCTTCCTGCATATCTACTTACATCTACTATTCTTCTACTACTTACTACTACTACTTTCTCCGGGTTATCTTTGGCGATCCACCTTACATACATAAACCATCTCAATTTTATCTAAGTTTATCATTAAATAACATTTATTCTAAATTCTCTCCTCGTGTCTACACTTCATTTTCTGCCTATCATTTCCACACCTTTTATCGCTCTCAGTTCCCTTTAATTAGAATTACTTATATTTTATGTCAAAACTACCAGTATAGTGTTACATTTTTCCAAAAACATTGAGGAAAGTAAAACAATACAGTGACAGATAACCAATTTTAACAAGCTGATTTCCTTGATATAAACTAACGTCCTGATTTCTTGGCATGACTTGTGAAATTCAGGTCAAATAAACAATTTCCTTTTACATGTTTCTAAAAGATTTAATTCAATCAAATGCATTGTCTATAATTTTTTTTCAATGTTGAATGTTGGACAATTCGTAGTAGCTTTTCCACTCCCCCTTCCAACCCGCCCCCTCTTTTGTTGGAATTAGTTTCATTTGTGTTTCAATCAACTATGATAATAATTTTTTGTTTACTCTTTTTCTTGTACTTGACAGACAGAAAATGAAGAGTACCTTAATTGTCATAAAATTGCTGGTTTTTTTCAGATGCTAGCCTTTTTAATACAGCACATAAACTTTTCACGGATGATCTCTCTTCTTCAAAAAAAATCGTTTTTTTCGTTTGTTCATGTCAACAATGGAATCTTTTTCTAACATTTTCTATGGATTGCCTGCGTGTTCAATGAAAGGTTCCGTTTTTGTCATTCTGTTTTCACTTGATTTCATTTTAATTCAGGAAATGTCTGTTCTTCCCTCGTTAAAGCTGCTCTCTGTGGAATAAATAGAAGCCATACTTGCGCCTTTTTCAAGGTAATGCTCATTTTTTGTTGTATTTTTTCGTTGTGTGGTGTAGTTGTGGTATTTTTGTCCTTTTGTTGACTTACATTTGATAAAAAAGAAAGAAAACGTTCTTATGATCACGATAATAATAAATAACCAATATTAAGTTTCTGATAGCAAGCTGAGTGGGAAAAACGTTTAAGAACAGCTTCCGTTTTTCCTCATATTTTCATAAATCCTTGGAAGCACTCCCAAGGCACTCATTAAATCCTGGAAGTTGAAGGGAGCCACTTCAAACAGGAGCTCATTGAATTCGTGTGAACTCTCAGGCGTTAATCGTAAAAAAGCTAAGGCATTATCAGAAGAATGTAATCGAGTCTGTTATCTAACTTTTCCTCGGGCTGTCGAGTTGAGAGCTGATCACATACAATCTAGAGTACATTATAAATAGGATATGCAGGTATATTTACAGTTTATATATATATGTTATCGATTCATCGATGTCAGAACGTTTTATTTTATAGTTAACAGGAGTATTGTCGGGCTCACATGAAAGGTCCCATTATAAATGTAGCAATTTTTGGTCAACAGAGGGTTTCCTTAGACAAGAAATTTCATTACCTTTACTATTACCAATTATTCTATTCAAACGATAGTATCAGGTAAATATAATGAAAATATGCTAGCAAAAATGCATTTTTTCTTTCTAAAACTGTAAATTACCTGAAATACAAAATGAATGTGACCTTTGTATTCTCGTCTTGTAAAATGGTGAATGTAGGGTCATTTTGTACCCTGGTTTCATAACATAACACGGTCAAATTGTATAAGCTACTGCTTTACACAGAAACTGACGGTTTGCAAATATCTTTACCTATTTTAAATTGACTAATCCCAGCTGATGTACAGTGATGTGCTGGTATTCTTCTTTCGGAACGTTTTATGAAAATGTTCTCATTTAGGGGAAATATATCAGATTTTCTTTGCATTTAGGGGGTTAGGGTTATCTTTAAAATAAGTTTTGCTGTCAGACCCCTCCTACCTCCCCTTGACTCTCAAATCTGCTTTAGTACTGAGTTATGGTTATGAGATAGATATAAACGTATTGTAAAAAGCAATGAAAAGATTATTTCTTATCCAAGGACTGACCAGTAGACTTTCTTTTTTGATGATGAAAGGATTTATTTCCAATCGCCAAAACTGACAGAAACATGGAATTTTTTATAAATATGTTCTTTAAAATACCATATACCAAGTTGTTTTTTCCACTATTATAATGACAAAAATTAAGAGTTATTAATGTGTTGTTTTCTTGATTATTATTTGGCAAAACTAATTATAATTAATTAAAAAATTATGATTCTCATCATTTTTAATTAAAATGTCACTGCGGAGGGTAAGACAGGAAACCATTTCAAGCTCATTCAATTATGTTGCTCTGAATGAACAGGAAGCAAAAAAGACAAACAAGTTGAAAATTTCATGCGAAACTCGATTGAGAGTGTACAACACCATCTATTGGCAGTAAATTTATTGGAAATAACATTGGAGCTTTATAATGTCGTTTCTGAGCAAGGTTTCGAGGGACATTTCTCCCATCGAGAGCCTGAAAATTAGATAATTATCTCGCAAAACATATTTTTGAAAAGCTTACTCTCCGCGACTTGATAAAGCCCTGAATGTATGTCTTACACTGAGTTCAAAATGTCAAGAATTTTAACATATCTTCTGCATTTTCCTGCAACACAAGAAGATATGTTATTACAGTTTGATCTAAAAGGTGGGAGACGTACCATTCGAAACGTTTGATCTAAAGGTGGAAGACGTACCATTCGAAACGTTTGATCTAAAGGTGGAAGACGTACCATTCGAAACGTTTGATCTAAAGGTGGAAGACGTACCATTCGAAACGTTTGATCTAAAGGTGGAAGACGTACCATTCGAAACGTTTGATCTAAAGGTGGAAGACGTACCATTCGAAACGCAGCTTGAAAGCCTCAGTAATCATGAAATAGTAAACCTACCATATCTATGACATACACCAAGTACATAAAGTCAAAAAATTTCAAGATTATTAAAAAGCAAAGAATAGTGAGGTTGTGTGTTAGAGAAAAAATAAATAAAAGGCAGATCAGATTACTCGATTTGTTAATGACCGTAATAATAATTATAATAATAATAATAACANAGGTGGAAGACGTACCATTCGAAACGTTTGATCTAAAGGTGGGAGACGTACCATTCGAAACGCAGCTTGAAAGCCTCACTAATCATGAAATAGTAAACCTACCATATCTATGACATACACCAAGTACATAAAGTCAAAAAATTTCAAGATTATTAAAAAGCAAAGAATAGTGAGGTTGTGTGTTAGAGAAAAAATAAATAAAAGGCAGATCAGATTACTCGATTTGTTAATGACCGTAATAATAATTATAATAATAATAATAATCACTGTTGAAATTGTGACTAAAGCTTGTAGTAGTATGTCACCATGGAAAGTTGCTGGCCTGGACTGGGTGCAAAGATACTGGATAAAGAAATTCACAACGCTGCATCAAAGAATCGCATACCAAATGGGCGAGATTTTGCAGAGTACCCAGGTTCCATCATGGATGACTAAGGGAAGGAGTGTGTTAATATCCAAACACACTAGCAAAGGAAACATACCATCAAACTATAGACCGATCACATGCCTGCCCCTTATGTGGAAACTGTTAACAGAAATAATAAGCCATGAGATCTGCAACCATCTTGATGAACAAAATCTGTTACCATGGGAGCAGAAAGGATCCACAAAGGGCGGAAGAGGGACTGAGGAGCAGTTGGTAATAGACAAGTGTACCATGAAAGACAGTACCGCACGCTCAACCACCTGGCAATGTGATGGGTTGATTACAGGAATGCCTATGATATAGTGCCTCAGACTTGGATTCACGAGTGTTTAGAGATGAACGAGGTTGATAGCAGGATAAGGAACATGTAGAGAGGGAGTATGAAATCTTGGAGGACTATGCTACAAATCGGTGGTAAAGATCTAGGAGAAATACCAATAAAAAGAGGTATATTTTAAGGTGACAGTCTCTCACCCCTCCTCTTTGTCATACCGATGGTACCATTGGCAGCGGTACTCCTGAAAGCTACACCTGGCTGTGTGTTTATGGACAACACTAAATTGAATTACCTTCTCTATATGCCGTAGATGATTTGAAGTTGTTCGATAAGAACAAGAGCGACTTGGACTCACTGTTGATTATATGTTTGTAGTGATGATATCAGGATTCAGTTTGGTTTTGATAAGTGTGTCATCAAGGTTTTAAAGAGAGGAAAATTAGTGAAAGATAGTTCTGGAATCGTGTTTGAAAACAATGTGGTAATACGGTCAATTGCCGAGGATAATTCCTATAAGTATCTTTGAGTGCTTGAGTTGGATGTCATAAAGCAGAACGAAATGAAAATCAATGTGCAAAACTAGTATATCAAATGGGACAGAAATGTACGTAAGTAAAAACTGAATGCTGGAAATCTGGTAAAGGTTATAAACACATGCGCGGTATCTCTCTTCAGATATGGAGGAGGGATCCTAGAATGAATGCAACAGGGGCTAGAATAACTAAATCGGAAGACACGAAAGCTGATGTACGCAAATGGTGCTGTGCATCCACGAGCAGATGTAGACCGCCTCTATGTACACAGTGAAGAAGGAGGTAGGGGTCTGATGAAAGTTTGCAACAACGTGAAATATGAAGAAGAAAGCCTAAGCCAATACATTGGCAATAAGAGCTTTGACATCATGGGAGCAGTCAAAACGTATGTAAAAGTACCATCTAAAAGTGAAAGGAAAACGTTCGGAAAGGAGCTGAAACAACAGAGGAAAGAAGAATGGCAGAACAAGGGGATGCACGGGCAACATGTGAGGCAGACAAAAGAATTTACATCCCCATTAAGCTGGCAATGGTTGAAGAGAGGTAGCTTGAAGCGTCAAACTGAGAGTCTCCTTGTGTTAGCTCAAGACCAAGCACTGAGCACCAACTACAGGAAAGACGAAATTGAACGCACCAGAGAATCAGGGCTGTGCTGAATGTGTAGGTAAAAGGATGAGATACTGTTGCATATCATCAGCGAATGCAGTACATTAGTTCAGTCAGAATACAAAGGGAGACACCACCGTGTTGCAGGAGCTGTACACTAGAGTATCATGAAGGTGCCTCTCACTAGTTCATCTCATAATGGCCAGCTGTGCGATAGCGCAGCAACTCTCAGTTTTATGTAAAAGTACTGTAGAGGCAACCAATAATAAAAATTTTTAAGTGATTTATTTTTATTTTTTGTATTACTAATAACAACTGTTTTCATTCTTCCGATGTTTGAAGGGTATTTTGAATCTTGTTGGAATGTTCAGCACCATCGCGTTGGCAATTCTGACAAGTTCTGTTGACGCTACGTTCTTAAAAATAGTCTGAGAATATCCTCAAACATAGGGAGGGTGTGTCCTGAAATATTAAGACCTCTCTCTCTCTCTCTCTCTCTCTCTCTCTCTCTCTCTCTCTCTCTAGATACCATATCCATTCCAAAAGTTGAGGATTATGGTTCTCCACAGATTCCTATCTCTCATCGTATGTAGCAGATCTAAAGCTTTTACCTTTTCCTTCTCAGGTGCTGATATACACTTTTTAATACGACACTTGAGACTTCCCAAGTATGTTAATTAATCTTTGTCTTCCTCTTCTTATTTTGCCTTCAATACGACCTGTAAGAGTAAGATTTTCTAGTCCTTCCTTTCTCATGTTATGTACTATAAACCTCATCTACCTTTCACGGATTGTTTTTATCAGACACCTTTCTGTTCCAGCTTTCATCAAAACTTCCTCATTTGTTTAATGGTCTACCCATGATATTCTCATCATTCTCCTGTAGAGATATAGAGATAGAATACCCTAAAATATTGGACAGGGTTCCTATTCTTCGTACCAATCATAGTGAGCCAAATCGATTGTTTTGTTATCTCTAACAAAACCTGCAAAGGTTAAAGGTACATTTGTGGAAACTGTCGTTAGGGGTTTTTATTATTTTTTTCCTTGAATCCAAACCTTTAGGATTAAAAAATTTAGAAACTAGGGCATCAGTCTGTCTGCAAAAATCTATTAACTATGGCTAACCAAATCACAAATAGAAACGGTTTTTTCATATGTCAATAATTCATGTGACTGTTAGAGACACTTTGTTTTAATTTGTCTAGGGGATTTTGTATTGTTATTATCCTGCAAAACGTTCTTATTAAAATTTGCGAAAATGTCACATATAATGGCTATTGTTGTCTATAGGAATAGGTTAGACTATTTGATAGTGTTTGTAGTGTGGCAGGAATGACTAGCGTGGCAGAATTGACAGTTACGTCACAGCCTCGAGATCGTAATATTTCTAAATTTGCTGAAAAACGGGGGCAGCATCGTTTGAACTGAGTTACTCTTGAACTCTTAATGTTGAACTCAAAATCTTGCAAGAAAACGAGCTTTCAAGGTAATAATTTATTTGGAACGAGTTGCGGTAGTGAAGGAGAGCAATAGTATAATGCAACAATTTTGGAAGTAATCGTTTAAATCTGCAGGACTAATTGTTCTTTTCTACGATACCACACATCAGTGGCGATCACTAGAAATACTACCCCCGGTTTTAAAACAATAGAATTTAAAAATGGATAAACGTCACTAATCAATTCAACAGAAAGGATGTATCCCTAGGCTGCCATTGGTTGAATAAATATTGTGACGTTTTCTGTCATTCCTGCCATGTTAGTCATTTTTGTCACGGCACGGGCACTTAACGACACAGGCACTTAATGTAGGCACTTAACAGCACAGACATTTAATGAAACCATAGCAGAGAATGACCTGATTTTCGTTACGTTAAAGCAGTAGAGGACAAAGGGAAAGGTTATTGTCCTTTTGTGTTATCCACCATTTATATTTTCACTCTTCCAATTAGCTTAGTGAAGCATCGAAAAAAACTCCCTTCTATTTTTGTTTCGCTCTTTTTAAGTTTAAAGGTGCTAAATCTAAGATATAGTTAACATAATAAAGAAAGGTATTATAAATACAGATTAAAATATATTTTGTTAATACTAATTTTAGTTTAACTGGTTAAACATAAACTATTGTATGGGTGTCAAGCCCACATTCAGCTTCAAACACCAAGTTTGGGAGATATAGAAAGAGACTGTTCTCGTAAGAGTAAAATGGTATAGGTTATCAAACAATGGTATGAACATCGCAACTGAGGCTCCACAACAGGAAGGACACACACATTATTCAACTAGTTTTTTTTGGATGACAACAGTTCATACGCAAAGTACTCCCTTTTTTCTTATTACTAACAATGCAGAAAAATGTCTTTTTGTCATTTTTAGTCCTGGTATTACAGCATTCAATGCTAATAAGCTATATGTTATTGCCCTTGCTAATGAACAAAAGCAGAAGTAAACATCTTTCTGAAGACCATGTGTACAATTGGGATTTATACCAAAGGAAATACAAGGGCTAAGCACAAAAAAAATTGAATAAATAACTAAGCGAGTCAGGCAGTAAGTAGAGAAGTAGACCAATATATAAGTCAGGAAATAAATAAAGAAGTAAATAATCAAGCCCTCTTTTTCCAAAGTTGAATATTCAGTCGCAAATATTCTCCTATAAACGCATGGCATTTTACAAGATATACGTAACGGTGAAAAAACCCAGATTATAACAATAGTAAGAGTAATTTTTATCAGATTGTTTTAAAAGTTCCGTTGTAACTTAACAAAACAGTGCAATTAAAGATAAAAAATGTACATAGAATCAAGAATGGGAACTTTTACAATACAGTGCACTTTGGATCTAGTAGCTACAACATCAACCTTCTTTTGACAATGAGATAGATATCTTTTATCATTAATAATAAAAATAATAGTAATAGTAATAATAAATATTATTATAATAATGCATCCTTACAGACATGACCATACCATCTGAACGGAACACCTCTGTCAAAATAACAAAAAAGCTGTCAAAATACAAAGACCTAGAGTTTGAAATCAACAGAATGTGGGGCACAAAGACCACAACATTACCAGTCGTCATTGGAGCTTTGGGACTTGTGAAGAAGGGATTTGAAAAATACACCGACAAAATACCTGGTAAAATCAACATTCAAGAAATCCAGAAGATAGCTCTCCTTGGAACAGCACACATACTACGGAGAGTACTATCAATAAAGTTAAAAGCAACAGCTACCCTCTAGCGCCTTAGGACCATTGTTTGGACCCGGCTCTAAAGGACGTACTAAAGTATGCAGAAAGTAAAATACAGAATGATGATAATAATAATAATAAAAATAAATATAATAAACGTTATGATATTGACACCCACCAGAACTGGTATGAACACCATCCCCCACCAGTAACTGAAGCCCAAAATGTTACCATGCTTTGTGACTTCCCAGTAAATACAGACAAAACAATTCAAGCCAATCGCCCAGGCATTATTGGGAAATATCACAGAGATAAAACCTGCCTTTTGATAGATATGAGTGTTCTATCAGACAAAAATATAGCTGTCAAGGAGTTTGACAAGCTTAGTAAATGTAAGGACCTCGAAATAGAGATTGAGAGAATGTGCAACCACAAAGCAACCGTCCCTGTCATCGTAGGTTCCTTAGGCATGATAAAGAAATATACTCAAAAGTTTGTCGAAAAACTACTTGGCGAACAAAGCCTCCACGATATCCAGAAAATAGTTTTAACCAGTATTGCTCACATTCTGCGAAAGTGTCTCTCCACCTAAAAATGTTTTTTTTTAAATTTATATACATATATTTTTCACTCATACGTTTATAACTTTTCACGAACATTTAATTATAAAATAATCTTTTTAGGCGAAATAATTTCATTTTCTATCAATTTAATTAAATTATTATGTTTGTATATATATATATAAACTGGCCTAATATCCTAATATTTGTTGTCTTGATCTTGTTTTTTTACACTTAATTTTGATTGCATTACAAGTTGCACCCTCTTTAATATATTATTTTGGTTATGTTTATTGCATTTTCTCTTCCTTTATTCTAACTAGCTTCAGTATATCCAGATACTTGTACCCCTCTTCATCAAGTTCCTTGATCTTTTTACTGTTAACCACTTCAATTTGTCTACATTTTGTTAATTTTTTTTCGTTTTATGGGTATATTACTAAACCCTTTTTATCCCAAATTGCTTAACTATATCTTGGCTAATGAGGTTAACAGTAGATTCTGGGTTGTCAGTTGCGTTCTCATTCTTTGCAAACAACTTTAAGTCGTCCATAATTTTAACACCATCTAATGTATATCCCATTTTGACATTATTAAGGACTTCAGTAATGGGTATCAATACTGAATAACAATGGTGATAAGCTATTCCTTTGAAGTGTACCTCTTCGTATATTTACAGTATTGATGTACTTTATATATATATTAATATTTCTGGGTATTTTCCTTGTACGTCGGAGCCTATGTGGAAAGCTTTCCAATGCAATTTTTAAATTTGATGTCTAAGGTGTGGGGACTTTACATGGCTGTAAAATTTGCTAATTGTTTGAGCCATAGTGCAACTGTTTTGTGTATACTCATGTTCTCCCTCCCTACCCTCTCTCTCTCTCTCTCTCTCTCTCTCTCTCTCTCTCTCCTTTT
>RDPX01000017.1:324270-338486 GCA_003991215.1 Morbakka virulenta
CTAACAATGTCAACACTTTTAAACACCAGACCAAAGAATACTATTTTCAAAATATACAGAAAGAAGAAGACAATATATATATATATATATATATATATATATATATATATGTATATATACTACTGACAACTCGTGTTTTCACTCTCATAAAGAGCCAGGCATTCTAAAGGGACATCTCATTTTAAAACACGTTTATATTTTTTAATTTTATCTCCCTTTTTTTTCAATTAAAAAATCACCTCTTAAGGGACCATTATGGAAATAAGGTCAGTTTGACCTTTTAATGTTATCCCTGCCACTTCAATTAGGGATGAACTGTCATTATTTTTATTTTAACTCACATTGTAATATTTTTATGCAACATTCTTTTTAGTATTAATTTATACAAAAGTTTGTAAATTAACTTTAAATTGTAATTTATTGACTTTCTAGGCCTTTCTTTTTTTTTAACATTTGTAAACATTTTTCATTTTATGTTTGTGACAAATAAAAACTTACTTACTTTAAGCTACATTCAACAGTTCTAGTCGCTAGATTAATAAGGTCAAGAAAAGCATTTTCTGGAACATGAAGTGACTCAATATTTTCATGGTACAACACCTTTGAGCAAACGTTACTGACCTCATTCAAAGGCACGTTAATAAATAGGCTTTTGATGTCAAAGGAAAATAGCACAGAAATTGCTGTATCTACTGAGCATTTTTGTATTTCAGTTAGAAACGTAAAAGAGTCTTTAACGCAAAATCTAGAATATTCTCCCAATCATCGATAAAATAGGCTTCACAGAAATATGGTCCTTGTGAATTTTGGGTAGGTCTTGTATTCTGGGACGCAGAGATTCTGCCGGTCTTTATAAACGCCGGGTGGTATTTTTTTTCCTTTGTGAGTTTAAGAATACGGTTTTGAATTTTTCGTTATTTTGAGCAGTGTGGTCAATTTAGTACGCAGGACTTAACACTTAAATTTTGTTTTATCATTGGTGATATAATTCATTTTTGACTACGTAATCATTTTTGCCTTGTGTAACCAAGCAGGATTTTTTTTCAGGCCGGCTGATAACAATGCCTGGGTTACACCTTAGGTTTTATATTGCTGTAAAATGTTTCCTATAGCAACCAAAGTCGTAAATACACCCGAGTACCACAAAATGACTGTGCAAGATCAGTGAGCCTTGTCTTAAGAGCTTTTCGGTCTTGTTCATATTTAATGTGTGTCTTTTAAAAGCTCCACATATCTTAAATTCTGCAAATGATAAATTCCGCAAATCTTGAATTCATTAAATCTTAAATTTTGCAAAAGCCTTTTCCTTGTTAATATGGTTTTTTAGGGAATACTAAAACCTGATCCATGCGGATGAACGAACTCCTTATTTTCCGAGAGTTTGTAACTAGAAAAAGTAACAATTTGTTTTTCTAAATTCAAATCACATTTACTATAACAGTTTTCTTTTAATTTGTTTAGATTTTGGTTGTGTTTGATAAAGGTACTCTTTTTCAAAGACAATCTGTATTTTCAATATATCGAGAAAACCTACTCATATCGAACAACGACGAATACATTTTAAATCACGGCAAAACTCATGGTATTTACACTTAATTCTAGGAAAAGCTTCATCACACTTCAGTATTTCAATGGAAAGAGAATATTTTTCAATATTGGGACAAGTTCTAGTCTTAGACTTAGATATCCGAGCGCAAAAAATGGCCCGTTTTTTTATCCTTTCTTTGTTTCTCAGTATTTGTAAAAATGAACTTGACGTTAGTTTTCTTATTCTGGTCTCTTGTTCCAGTACAGTGAGATATCTAATGATTAAAATGAAAATTATATTTATTGCTATGTTCAAATTAGATTACTGGTACAGCATAGTATGGTATAATAAAGCAAGTTACTGTATTTGTATAGTACAGTTAAGTATTAGTATAATATTATTTTATTATTATTTTGGTATAGGGAATTTAACACTACCTTTATTGTATCCAAATATTTTTTTATCAAATAGAATGATTTTGTATTTACCAAATTATAATACCAAAGTAAAAAGTTTTTATTTCATTTTCAATTTGGCTTAGATCAAATATATTCGTCGACAACTGAAACAGTGAAAGGTCAATGGGAAATAAATAAGGTTTGCTCTGGACTATCTAGTATTTCATATAATCTTTTTTATTGATGTTTATTGCTTGTAAAACTGCAAGCAGCCACGTTTTATCGTAACGAGTTGAGAAAAGAAAACAAAAAGGATAATTAAAGAAGAAAATGATGTTGAAAGGTAAGAGTGGATTTTTAAAAACACGAATATTAGACTTTTTCGGCAAGCAAGAGAAAGAAAGAGTGTTTCAAAATTGCGATGTGCGCAGGGACAGGTAACAAATTAGGATTTTTTTTTCAAAGTGGTTCCAAGCATTATTCATTAAATACATGTAGCAAAAGGCGAAGGTTTTCAAAACATTTGAGAAAGGAACAAGAGAGAAAAGAGCAATGGAATTATACCAGCAGAAATATCAGTAGAGAAAAGAGAGAGATGGAACCACGCAATGACGAGAACGGAATGAGACCTATTCAACTAGCCAATTTTCAACGTCTCTTTTAATAAGATGTGGAATACGAGTTACGAGGCAAAGAAAGCACAGAGAAGTTCAAGCCCAAAGATTATAACAATAATCCAATAAAGTCATATAGGATAGCCTCAGGAGAACGTTTTGCGAGGATACGGTAAAAACAATTCATACCGGTAGATTTTGTGATCTTTTTAACATATTGAGCCCAGAAAATGGGCATTAAATAATATGTCGGAGAAGTTTTAAACGTTAATTTTAGGCTGAGAGCACCCAGCTACAAAAACAGGAAAGTACTAGAAGATATAGGTCAGTTCTTAGTAGGAAGTTTTGTCTTAGACAACTGCTTTTCATGGCTTTAAATTTACATGCTTGTTTATTATCTAATAACAGAAAATATGTTTGTAAATAAGGAAACAACCATTTTATATCGTGTAAGCGTACAAATAAATAGTAGAATTTAAAAGCGAAAAGTTATATTTTGTTTCCTAAGCCTTATCTTTGTATGTATTTATTCGCCACTAACAAAAAAATACAAATGTTCAAAGGTAAATGGTAAAAACCTAATACATGATGTTATCCAAAATAGTTAAAAAATAAGAGTAAACAGAAACAAAAAAGAACGAAACAAACAGGCGGGACGGTAATCTAGAGAAACGGTGGCAGGGGTAGCATAATACAGATCATGAAGACCTTATTTTCATTATGGCCTTGCCGTTTCTCCATCCCCAAATTTGTCCTCCGTCTCTTCTACCATTCTTTATTTTTATGAAACCTCGGTCTGTCCTTCTGTATGTCGATTGTTCTCTTTATTTTTCTAATTACTGATGAATTAAAATTTACCACTGATTTTTCTGCAATATAGATATATCATTTATTTTTTTTGCTTCCTTTTATATCAGAATATACCATTTGAAGTCTATGGTCCTCTTGGTGAAAAAGAAACAATCAAGTTCAGGATCATGAAGAAGCCTCTATTCGGGCTATTTGGTGATGAGTATGTTTCGACATAAATTTTAATTTTTATTTTATTACTGCTCGATGTACTTTTGAATATAATTGCTATTTTAGTTTGTAAATTCTGTCCATCTATCCATCTATCTCTCGATCCATCTATCTATCCGTCTATCTTTCTGTCTATCTATCTATCTACCTATCTACCTATCTATCTATCTATCTATCTGTCTGTCTATCCATCTATCTATCTATTCACCTATCTATCTATCTATCTTTCTATCTATCTGTCCATTTATCCATCCATCCATCCATCCATCTATCTATCTATCTATCTATCTATTTATCTGTCCATCTATATCTATATATCTATCTATCTATCTATCTATCCATCTGTATCTATATATCTATCTATCCATCTATATCTATCTATCTATCTATCCATCTATATCTATCTATCTATATATCTATCCATCTATATCTATCTATTTATCTATCTATCTAGCTAGCTCTGTCTACCTATCTGTCTATCTATCTATTTATGTATCTATTCATCCTTTCATCCACCTGATGATTAAATTTTTGTCTGTATACCTTTCTACCCATTTTTATGCTTTTAGATGTAGTGGTTAACAATTTCAAAATTTTGTTATTGTTTGTTTTTAAGGTTGATTGCTGAATGTGAAATAGAAAAAAATCGATTCAATGAAAGAGGAAACATCGAAATTTTTATGACAAAGAACAGAACACGGAAGGTAAATAGAACCAAATTTAAAAAAAACGTAAAAAAACTCTGGGGAAAAGAATAGCATGGAATAATTTTGTTTTTTATTAAGTATTTAATGATAATGCATCAACTGAATTTTTTGATTGAAAAATCACAAAATCATACATTTGCTTGATTTTTCAAATACTGGTGTTACTTTACCAGATGTTTTCAGCTTAAATAAAATTAATACTTCTTTTCACTTTTTATGACTCCATTTGTCCACATCACTCGAGATATATATAGGGAGCAACGAAATAACGTTATAATCTAATTTTTAACGGGGGAGGGGTTATTCTTGTTTTAACGTCATTTTCTCCAATAACTGGGGCTCAGACGGTGTCCTGCTTAGGGACTTGGATTTGGCCGGAAGTCCTTTCTGACGCCAACCAATGGCTTTTTCTTCTGTGAAGTTCCAAAGTCACCAGCTTTCGAACCCCGAACCTTTTGATTAAGGTGCAGTTGCACTAACCATTAAGCCAAGGCTCCTAACGTTGTAATCTGTATAGTGAAAACCTTTTTTTTTGTGAGTTATTCACAATACGCGCTGACACCGGAATCCTACTCCTATTTGAAGTGGAATATACGTAGGAATATACGTTGGAGCATGTTTTGTATCTTGGTATTGTGGATTTTGTAAGAATGGCCCATTGAAATTATTTGTAAAATCAGCCCACTTCGTTTATTGGAATTATTTGTGAGATTCAACAATTCAAAGTCATCACACAGAAACAAAATAGTTGACCATGGTGGCTTAGCACTCACCGACTAACTTCCAAAAGGTCTAAAACAGAGCTTAGCATTGAGAATTCAGGATTCAGAGGCTCAGTAATCAGGTGCAGAGAAAGACTGTCAACGAGAACGCTTCAACTGTAACAAAGATTGTAATCAGGGAAAAAGAGGTGGAATTTTTAATAAATTTAACATTATTAACTCCAAATGAAAACAGAAATGCGTTTATTGTTTCTGTTATTACCGTGAGATACAAATTTGCTTCAAGGTATTATCTGCTATCCTTGGACTGGGCACTCTAAGTAGAATAGAGTGTATCCGAGTATCAATGGCTTCAAATGTATCGATATTCTGTTGACTGTCACATCAAGTCTGGTTTACACTTCGTAATTTATCAGGTGATTTCTTTGGCACAAAATTATGGCTTTGGTGTCAGAATGTCGGGATCATAATTTTTCTTAATTTCCTACAATTTTGCTTAAGCGTTTAAGGAAAATTCGAAGCTGCTTGAGCAAAAGAAATGTTGAAGTTGAAAAAATTCGACTGTTTCCTTATTCCTTAAACACCTCCACCGTCCTTCTGTGACTGAAAACACTGTAACAAGGACAATTGTGACAATTGACGTCAAACCTGAGTAATTGTAAATACCGGTAATAAAATTGTCACTGAATCTACGTTTCCGTGATTCATTTTTCCTGCTATACATTTATAAATGGCCCTATTAATTTGTGATTTTCTGTTGGGGTTTATAAGAAAGGCAAATATTTTGTGTGATAACAATTTGTTCACAAGATATGAGAAATAGCAATGGATAATCTTGGGAAAATTGATCGAAAAAGTTAAAAAACATCCACTCCTTTAGGATTCATCCTTTAAAGAATATCGAGACTCAATACAAATTCAGAATTCATGGCAAGAAATATCAGAGAACTTGATTGAAATTGATCTTGCAATAAAGAAGTGCCTCTTTAGCCTTTCTCCCCACTTCCACTAAGTTGGTATACCTTCTCAAATCTGCACTTGTTCTGTGCTCGCACCGAGATACCCAGTCATCCATCGCACCATCCTCATCTCTATAGCTTCCAGCTTTGTCTCTTTTGCTTTCTTCATTGATCAAGTTTTAGCTCTGTACAACATAACAGATCTGATTCCTGTCTTATAAAAATAGCTCTTGAGATGGAGTGGCACTTTTTTGCTGCAGATAACAGGACTACTCTCAGACCATTTTCTCCAGGCATTCCCAATTCATGCCTTGACGTTTTCATTACAGTTTCCTTTCTTTTTAATGATGGAACGTAAAAGACTTATCTACTGCCTTTATCTCCTCTACATGGATATCCACTACTTTAGGGACTTTGACAACTTGCCTACTTGATAACATTATTTGTGCCCTCTTTGCATTCACTTTTAAGCCCCTCTTTTCCAGAGCTTCTTGCTTCTCTCCCATTCTCTTCTGTAGTTCCATTTCCTCGTTGGCTGTAATGGCTAAATTGTCGGGGAAAAGGAGTTCCTGTGGAGTACCTCTGCATATTTTCTCCGAGATTTTGTCCATGATGGTGATAAACAGCAGACGGCTCAAGGCTTATCCTTGGTACAATCCTACTCTGACTTCAAAAGGGGATGTCTACCCCTGCACCCATTCTTACCAAGGTTTCATGTGTAAAGGGTTTTGACTGCTCTCACAAGCTTTTTGCTAACTCATCTTTTTTCCAAGGGACCAATAGACCAATTCCCTAGGGATTCATCATTAGCCTTTTCCAGATCCAAAAACCCTTGTAGAGAGTACTGTTGCCCTCCAGAACCTTCTCCTGCAGCTGCCGCAGGACATAGATTGCGTCAACTGTGCCTCTCACTTGCACGAATGCAAACTGCATGGTGTCTGTCTCAACTACCATTCTTAATCTCTTGTCTAGGATCTTCTCAAAGAGTTTTATTGCATATTCCAGAAACTTTATTCCTCTATAGTTGTTGCAGTTTAAATTGTCTCCCTTTTGCTTGTAGATTGGGATCAACAAGCTTCTGATCCAATTGCTCGGAATCATTTCTTCATCCCATATCTCGCATCACCTCCGTCAGCCATGTTACAATTTCTCTCCCTAAGGCCCTTAGCATCTCACTTTAAACACCTGATGTACTATGCGCTTTGCCTCCTTTCATGCTTTTAGCTCAATGATTGGAACTGAATATGCACAGCAACAAATGCAATCAAGTAGTTTTATTGATTTTTTAAGAAATTAAGATAACAGTTGTTATCAATTTATGCTTAGATTTTTTTATTAAACTAGGAATTAGACCAGCACTGAACATCTCTTAATTTATCGGATCTTTCGTATTCAGATTTTCTTACAGGTTTCTTTTAGGATCTGTAACAATCTTCATGATTAATACTTGTACCCTTTTTAACATTCAAAACAATATGTTATTTATAGCCATTTCCAGCATTTGAGTTTCTTAATTTTTAACAATCTGAGAGATGAATTTTTTATGGGCAGTTTCTTATAAAAAATAAGCTTATACTTGTGATTGTTATACAGTTATATTATTACATGTACTAGGTTGATGCAAATTTTAACTCTCATCGTCTGTTATGAAGTATTCGCCAAAATGGTCCCGAATCTTCACAGCCTGGCGTGAAGCCATATTTGATGATACTCGATTGATCGGTTGTAGATTTGAGCTGTGCTCTCTCCAGTCTCCTGCTAAAATTTATCCCGTGTTATTTTCCCGATCAACGATATTTTGTGGGATGTGGAATATTTTTTTAAATCAGTATTTGCCAAGTATTTATGAAGGATAATGCATGCTTTTTAATTATAGGTGAGTTTTTTATTATCCAGATAAGCACAGGAGTATGAGCACATCATATTTTCTTTTACGGGGAAAGCTGCATCACTTATAAAAACATAAGCTCGGCCATGCCCAAAATCGTTTCTGCTGCTAGTAATCCTAATTGGCCTTCGCTTGATTTAATACCAAATTCCAGTTTCGTTAAAATTCTACCGTCACTTTCTCATCCATATGCCCTGATGTCAGCCATTATAAACCTATACTTAGTATCAACTACTGCCGTTAAAGCAATGGAATGGAACCGTTTGTAAGTAAAAGTGTCACTGCCAGTTTGTTTGGGGGCCATCATTGCTATACGCTTGCCATCAATTGCACCAGTACAATGAGGGTAATTCCAAAATCATTGACTTCCACTGTTCTTCAGTGGTGGGAAATTTGAAATAATTGTTACAAAGTCAATTCCAAAATGCATCATAACTATCATAGATAATTTTGGTAACAGTTGCTTTAGCAAGTATGTAACTAAAAGCAATCGATTGCAGCGAATTTTCCATTGCTAGATACCGCAAAGTTACCGCCAGTCTTTGCCCAGGAGTTATTGGAAATCAATGTTTGTTTGTATGAGCTAGTCGATCTTCAACATTTTCCAGAAGTTCGTCAAAGCGCTCTTTTGACATTCTAAAATATTGTTGCACATTTCTTAATTCTTGAACGAAAGATTGATATTCTCCCCTTTGACATCTCGTGGTATATACCATTTGAACATATGATCGCCACTGTTAATTTTGATATAACTGATACAATGCAAGTGATCTTTGAAGTTTTCTCTTCGACGGCATCATTGAAACTGATCTATTAATTTTGCTTACTGCACAATCAAGTATGAACAAGTATTTCCTTTAAGGGATAATTCTTTGCTTATCCCATTTTGCTTTAAACAATAATTTTTTAAGTATAAACCGGGCTTTACTTATACAGTTTGCTAAGAAGTATCGTTATTGGAATACTCAATTCATGACGTTATATTGCCCTAGTTACCGCATTTTTGGTTCAAACAAGACTGAAAAACCTTCAGTCTATAAGTGCGAGCCTAGTATTTTATTTGTGCACGCACAACTGTCAAGGAAGATCAATTTTTAGAAAGAAATGTATAATGATGTGCAGATCAACTCAGTGTGTAACATTTTTATCAAAATTCAATTTTCATTTGCATTGCTGCATGATCACTGTAATATTTGAACACAACTTTAACTTCTGTGATTTCCCTCAGACAAGTAGAGATGCAGATGTGATCAAGTTGTCTACCAGCCTAATGTGTAGGTTCATTCAAAATCTGTTCTAATTGGCAATCATTCAGCAATTTTGACAAAATGTTCTGCTCTTTGGCATTAAAACTAAAGTCACCAATCACCAATTTCTCTAAAGTAGGTTTGTAAATGTGTTTCAAGTAATCTACCACTCGTTGTAAATTAGCATTACTGAGCAAAGAAATGGCTATAAAAATAACTGAGCATTACTAAACAAAGAAGTGTCTATAAAAGTAACTGAACACTACTGAGCAAAGCAGTGTCTATAAAAATAACTGTGCATTACTGAGCAAAGCAGTGTCTATAAAAATAACTGTGCATTACTGAGCAAAGCAGTGTCTATAAAAATAACTGTGCATTACTGAGCAAAGCAGTGTCTATAAAAGTAACTGTGCATTACTGAGCAAAGCAGTGTCTATAAAAATAACTGAACATTAATGAGCAAAGCAGTGTCTATAAAAATAACTGTGCATTACTGAGCAAAGCAGTGTCTATAAAAATAACTGTGCATTACTGAGCAAAGCAGTGTCCATAAAAATAACTGAACATTGCTGAGCAGAAAAGTGTCTATAAAGCAAACTGAACATTAATGAGCAAAGGGGTGTCTATAAAGTGTTGAGCATTTCTGAACAATGAAGTGTCTATAAAGTAGTTTATGCATTAAAGTGTCTATAACGAAAAGAGAAATCGTCCAAGAACAAGAACAAGGAAAATACAAAGATGTAGAAGCGCGGCAATACTTGCTCGCAGTGTCTATAAAAATAACTGTGCATTACTGAGCAAAGCAGTGTCCATAAAAATAACTGAACATTGCTGAGCAGAAAAGTGTCTATAAAGCAAACTGAACATTAATGAGCAAAGGGGTGTCTATAAAGTGTTGAGCATTTCTGAACAATGAAGTGTCTATAAAGTAGTTTATGCATTAAAGTGTCTATAACGAAAAGAGAAATCGTCCAAGAACAAGAACAAGGAAAATACAAAGATGTAGAAGCGCGGCAATACTTGCTCGCAGTGTCTATAAAAATAACTGTGCATTACTGAGCAAAGCAGTGTCCATAAAAATAACTGAACATTGCTGAGCAGAAAAGTGTCTATAAAGCAAACTGAACATTAATGAGCAAAGGGGTGTCTATAAAGTGTTGAGCATTTCTGAACAATGAAGTGTCTATAAAGTAGTTTATGCATTAAAGTGTCTATAACGAAAAGAGAAATCGTCCAAGAACAAGAACAAGGAAAATACAAAGATGTAGAAGCGCGGCAATACTTGCTCGCAGTGTCTATAAAAATAACTGTGCATTACTGAGCAAAGCAGTGTCCATAAAAATAACTGAACATTGCTGAGCAGAAAAGTGTCTATAAAGCAAACTGAACATTAATGAGCAAAGGGGTGTCTATAAAGTGTTGAGCATTTCTGAACAATGAAGTGTCTATAAAGTAGTTTATGCATTAAAGTGTCTATAACGAAAAGATAAATCGTCCAAGAACAAGAACAAGGAAAATACAAAGATGTAGAAGCGCGGCAATACTTGCTCGCGCTTCAAAACGTCTTGAAAACAATAACATGGTGATATATCAATGTAATTATTAGTGACTCTTGAATTTTTTTTCCTTTAAAAAAATTGAAAACTTACATCACAGGATATTCCATTTTTGTCTTTATATATACTACATTTCAGTGTTGGTGTTAGTGTGTCCTAACGTAGATAAAACAGTGTTCGACTAATACTCGCTATTTATGATTAACCACATCAACTCTAATATTATTCAACAATTGCTTGGTGATCTTGATTTCACCGAAAAAAAGAAAAAAACGTATTCTTTCCTTTGACAAGAAGGTTATTTATACGCCTGTAGTTGCCCTTTAGTTTAGTTTCTTTGTGGGTTTTTTTCTTTAGATTGAATTTTTGCAAAATGAGTCCAAAAGTTATGATCGGACTTTAATAGTTTTCAAGATTTGTTGATGACGAAAGTATGATGATTAAAGCATTATGATTATTTAACACAAGATTTACAAGCGACTCCCATAATGTCATTTTCCCAATTTAATTTTGTTGCTGTACTTACTTTCTGCAGAGAAAGAATAGCATGTCTCTATCTTATCACTAATACGAAGCTGTTTCCCGAATTAAACAGAAAGCCTATATTTGGAGATTTTACTGGAGACGATTTGTAAAACAAGTGAACTATTAGTTTACGTTTGCTTATTTATTTGTTTCTTGTATATATTTAGTTTAATTAAAACTTGTACACTCTACTAGAATAGGAAAAGCTTGATTGAAAGAAACAATATGATATTGGTTGAAAATGTTACTTATTTCTTCATATTTCACCTACTTATATATAGTTTGTTTTTTAATTATCAAATAAAATTACTTATCAAATTTTAATAGATAAAGTATACTTTCATTTCCTTTTTTGTATTTAGTATAAAATGGTATGTGAAATAGAGCAAATTGAAGAAGAAGAAATGGACATAGATGGAAGACATAGAGAAATTGTACATATTGGAAGGTTTGAACATACACCAGAGGACAATGAAGGCGATGAAGAATCAGCTGAGAACGTAGACGAAATATTTACTGATGAACTTGAAGAAACACCTTACAACAAGTAAATCACCCTGGTTTCTTATCTTTACACAATTTCTTTGTAAAGTGGTATACTTTTCAGTAAGAAGATTTAGACTGAACATTTGAAATGACTCCTTAGATTAGAGTTTTAGACTTGATTTTTAGAATAGCTCTTTAGATTAAAGATTTAGACTTGATTTTTACAAAAGCTCTTTAGATTAAAATTTTAGACTTGATTTTTAGAATAGCTCTTTAGATTAAAGTTTTAGACTTGATTTTTAGAATAGCTCTTTAGATTAAAATTTTAGACTTGATTTTTACAAAAGCTCTTTAGATTAAAATTTTAGACTTGATTTTTAGAATAGCTCTTTAGATTAAAGTTTTAGACTTGATTTTTAGAATAGCTCTTTAGATTAAAGATTTAGACTTGATTTTACAAAAGCTCTTTAGATTAAAATTTTAGACTTGATTTTTAGAATGGCTCTTTAAATTAAAGTTTTAGACTTGATTTTTAGAATAGCTCTTTAGATTAAAATTTTAGACTTGATTTTTACAAAAGCTCTTTAGATTAAAATTTTAGACTTGATTTTTAGAATAGCTCTTCAGATTAAAGTTTTAGACTTGATTTTTAGAATAGCTCTTTAGATTAAAATTTTAGACTTGATTTTTACAAAAGCTCTTTAGATTAAAGTTTTAGACTTGATTTTTAGAATAGCTCTTTAGATTAAAATTTTAGACTTGATTTTTAGAATAGCTCTTTAGATTAAAGTTTTAGACTTGAGTTTTACAATAGCTCTTTAGGTTAAAGTATTTAACAGGGCTTTAGTAATTACTCTTTAAATTAAAGTTGTAGACAGGAATTTTGGATTGGTAATTAAATTAAACACATATTCTGGATTTTTGGAATAACACTTCAGACAAGAATTCCGGATATCAGGGTTTTCACAGGACGTTTTCACAGGACGTTTGGGGTGAAACTAGCATTTTAGATTAAATATCTAGATAGGAACATAAAGTAGAAGCTTTAGGATTTAATCAAAATCAAAGCTTTAGATTTGAGCTTCTAGGTTTATTGTGCTGAGCTGCAGTTTTAGATTTAAAATACATATTTTACAGTCATTTTTTTAAAAGATAAGACATACCACAAGCCTTGGGAGTAAAAAGTATTAGACCGGCATTATATATTACACCGGGAAGCAATTTTTAACTTTTCAAAATTTAATTGGGTTTCATAGCTAATTTTTACTAATTTTGACATGAAGAAGACAAGCTTACTCTCAGGTTTTCTCCCATACCTCCAGATTTTTCTGCACCCAATACAACTTGAAATTAAGATTTCTTGCAAAATTCAAGTCCTGCTTTTGGTACACAAGTTGGATAAACACCTTTTTTACACATCAATAATTTGGCTCAGGCACAAACAAAAGAACTAATAGTCTGTTTAGTTATTGATGCAGTGCAGCGACAAAGCTTTTATGTACGAACAAAGCCATCACATGGCTTGTTTCAACACACCGAAATAGAGAAAATGTTGTCAAAATGGATTGGAAAACACACCTATGTAAACGATGGACGGGACAACTGTCTAAACAATTGGTGGTGTTTCTTTTTTTATTCTTACACAACCAAGGTTATTCCGGTAAAGAATTATAATAGCTTAACAGCCATATTTTGTTCTTTTTCGTCTTTCGGCTGCTTCCGTCAGGAGTCAGCCGAAAGACGAGTTCTAAAGAACAACAGTGATAAATCAAACGTTTTTTTATTGTTCTTGTTGTAAGCTTTCAACAGAAAATAACCCATAAGCCTTGATGAAAATCCAAATTAGTGCTTTTCATTTATTTTAAATTGTTATTAGTGAAAGAAGCTAAATATTTTTCATAATTATTTTATACGTAGAAAAAAGCATCCTGTCGTTGACCAGTCAGTGTTAAAAGTTACCAAGTATGAAAACTGGCAGGTAATATGTATATCAACAAAGTAACTTTATTGAATTAACTGCTGAAGGTATCATACAAAATTCATAATCCATCCATTTGATCCATATATATATATATATATATATATATATATATATATATATATATATATATAGCCAAAGTGACCATTGTGTCGGTGATAGTTGGAGCCATGGAAACATTACCACTTGGACCATTCAAAGCATTCAAAACATTGCAGATCCCTAACATAGCTGCAAGTGCTCAGATTTCAGCACTTTTGGGCACCACATCAATCTTGCGCCATGTTCTGCACCTCTGGGGTCCTGGTTCGGACTTCAGATGCAGACATACTTATCCTAGGTTACCTAGTGACGCAGTAGCGTAAACAAACAAACAAACAAAAAAAACGTAAATACAAACAGTCACTGCTTTCGTAGTGGTTTGAGCACCCTGGCATATTGATAATAAGTTTGACCAATTAATCGGACAGATCAATTAATAAATTAACTGTTAGATGGATTATTCACTCATATAAGCAAATTTTTTCTTAATGGATCTTTGTTTGGGGTGGAACCATTGAGATGTTTCAAGCAACACTGATGAGCTGT
>RDPX01000017.1:350498-363315 GCA_003991215.1 Morbakka virulenta
GAGAACTTTGTATTCCTTGGTTCGGTAGTTCCAAACACGACAGACGATGTGAAACGGAGGATAGCTCTGGCAAGTTGCGCATTTGGTAGACTTAAAAAGAACGTATGGTCCAGAAAAGAAATACCAAACTGTATCAAAAGTCGGCTTTACAGTGCATTGATTGTCCCAATCGCTATATATGCCTCAGAAACGTGGACGTTAAAATCGGAAGATGCACGTAGATTGGAAGTATTTGAAAATGACTGCCTGAGAGCAATGGTTGGAAAAACAAGGAGGGACAGGTGTCGTCTATCAGACATAAGAAGGCTTCTAAACATGAAGGATGATATACTAACTCTCATCAAGAAAAAAAGGCTTACTTGGTTCGGACATGTGAATCGAAGAGGAGATGGTAGCTTTGTGAAAAGAGCATTCAAAGAAGATTTTGAAGGAAAAAGAAGTAGAGGGAGACCAAAAAAGCGTTGGGCAGACCAAATCCGAGATGATCTCAGAATTCCGATCCTGACTGCTGAACGCAAGGCGAAAGATCGTGCCACCTGGAAGGCATATGTAAAGAAAGAATGTGCAAAGACCCAAGGAGGGTTACGCAATTAAGTCAAGTAAGTAAGTCAAGTCAAGTCACATGCTTTGAAAACTGTATGTAAATGGTTATGCTGTGGGTTTTTTTACATATGGCAACCAAGCATTTAAAGAGAGAAACACGTTGCTTAATAGGAAGACTTTGAAATTTACATACTTTTTGCATACAAATGGATAAACTATTGTTATTTTGTGTTGCACCAATAAATCTAAGTTGCAAGCAGTTGAATGCACTCGGAAGTATAAGTTTTACAGACCAAAAATTTTTTAATTATTGGAGCAATCCTCCACTTCATGGACAATACATCTTATGCAGCTGAGCTGTTAAATGATATTCACCGTCACTTAACTTTTTAGTTGCAGTTTTTAAATGAATTTGGTTATCGTATTACCCTTCTGAAAATTCCCTTCTTGACCATTTTCAGTCCTTCCTTGTTGGCTTATCTTTCTATGCAACTCATTTTTCATCTAAGAATCCTCTTTCAAAATCTTGGTCACTGTAAAGAGACTGCAGCCTTTTAATTTTATTTTATTTTCCTTGAGAATATTTTGTACTTCATTTGATCTCAGTAAATGATGTTCTCTAAGAACAATTAATCAGATAATTTTTTATTAAATAATCTTTTTGCAGGAATTTGAGTTCAAGTTGAAAAATACACCAAAGGATGTCTTTTTAGACCACATTTTAACTATTAGGGTAAGCTTTGAAATATTTTTTTTTCATATTTGTACTAAAGAAAAAATTGACTTTATTTAATTTACGTGTAATGAATATTAGTTCCTTATATACCTAAGTAGCTGTTGGTTGGTACCTCTTAAACTAGGTTTCTGGTGTTTTACAAACGTTTTTTATTCAGGATAGCAAAGGCAATTTAGAACGCTCACTAAAATATGCTTACATTACGCCAGTGTGCTCTCTAATCCACTTGCATTTTGCATATCTTAATTTACATTGATTGTTGAGCATCGTTTCGTATTTGCAATTCTAAATAATATGGAAATCTCCTTGTCTTTCGCCTTCTACTTCTCTTTCTTCACCCACTTCTCTTTCTTCTCCTACTTCTCTTTCCTCTCCCAATTCTCTGCTTTCTCTTCAGCTGTGCTGGAGTTGAACCTTGAAGCAAAAAGGATTTTGATTCCTTTAACTATTTTTTATTGGTCTATCATCTGGTAATCTTCCTACAGAATATGAATTTAACCTACATAAAATCTAATTACTCTAGGTATGCTTGGAAAGGCGAAATAAACAAAAATGATTCAACAGATGTGGATTATAAAAAAGTAAAGTAAATATCTACCCTACACTGCATTCAGGATAATATCAACGAAAATCTGTCATGCATATCTCTATACTTTTAAATTTAATAAATAACACGATAGTTTTGAGATGTAATATTTTATTTAATATTTACATGTTTCGGTATATCACATACCAAGATACATCAAGGTTGGCTTTTAATGACAAAAAATCCCAACAAAAACAGCAAATGAAAATGTTATAAGGAAACTGAACAAAATCTACAACATAAGAATGAAAGATTTACACATGGGATTACTAGATATTAAATAAGCAATTGCCCTACATAACAATATAATTGCTTATTTAATATCGGTTGTTTCCATTCAATGTATAAGCTTTTTTTATGCATAATTCATGCTTGGAACTTGCATGATCTAAAATAGAAAACCAAACATCAATGTAGGCTCTTTTACCATCTGAAGAAGCATTTACATGTTCATTTTGTTTAGCTGACGATTGTGAAAACATGAAACTGTCAGTTCTACATTAAGGTTTGCTGATTCTTTTTGTCGTTCACCATATCTATACTTATATTTGAAAATAGGAAAAGGAGGCAAGTGTTTGGGCATCACCATGCCGCCTTCGAAATTGACACTCCTATCACCTTTCCTAAAACCTTGGAAATACTACGTCTACCTAGCTTTTTGTTTTTTAATTGTTTACATATATTTGTTATATTTGCTTGTTTAGCCCCAGGAAGGGCAGGAAACCACTTCAATGCACAGGGGTTTTTTTTGAAGGGGGGTTTCTTTAATTTTTTTATTTTACTTGTTAAATCCCTCTATCTATTGTTTTTCTTTCTTTCCCAATTCTATCCATGAAAATATTTACAAGCTTAGTAGTATGCCATTTATGATGCATAAATTATTTTGACGTAGTACGTCCAAGGACGTAAATTCAATCTGAGCCTTCATTTTTTACCATCGATAAGAAATTTTTAAAATTAATTTTTTTTTCTGTTTCAGCTCAAGTCAAAAAGTAAACTTATAGGAATGTTCAAGGTAAGTCTCATTACTTTTATTACTTTTTTTCTAATTAAATAAAAATACCATTTAATATCCAACCTAAAATTACTGAATTTCTCAAAAGCAAATTAAATTATTTTTAAATATAATGTTGAAATTATTAAATTATTTAGTTAAAAACAATGTTTTTTCCTCAAAAAGGGTTTTATATTAATTTCCACAGTATTCTTCTTTACCAAATCAAGTTCATAACCTGTAGCCCTTTTTACTCGGTCGGTTTGATATCACTTATTGCTCAACCTCTTTTAATTGATTAATTACTGCTAATTCAGATCTTTTCTGACTTTTCTGTTCTCTTTGTTCATGTGTTTCAGTAATACGAGCAAAACGTTATCTCTGTTTAGGTGTTTCCTTTACAATTAACAATAAAGAATCAGTAATTTCAAGAATGTTTACATTCTGCAACACAGAATCCAAAAACAGTTTCTTCATTCCATTCCATTTTGTTGCCTCATTCCTATGCCGGGTCATAAAGGAAGTTTTTGTCATCAGCTTTTGAGATTTTTGGTATTTAACCAAAGGACCCCCAGGTCATGCCCTGGTGATAAAACCAATGCTAAAATTTTATCAACAATTATTTTTCAGATCTAGCCTCTGACTTCATTAAAATCTAATCGTACCCTCACAGTCTAGACATTGTACAAAGATATTATTACCAACATCTCATACTTTCTGATTCATTTCCAAATGCCCGCAATTCCCTTAAGAATTTTCTAAAACTCTGAAAAGAAATAAAACCTTTAAAAGCAACAAGACTGGTTAATATTGCAGAGAAATTCTCAAGGATGGTACAACTGCTTTAGCAAAGCCAATAATTAATTTATGCAATCTCTCAATCTAATGATTCTGGTGGTTGCAAAGAAGCAAAACTAAATCCACATTTTCAAAAAGGATCAAAAGTTGAATTAAAAACCATTAACCAATTTCTCTGCTCCCACACATCTTTAAATTAGTGGAAAATGTAATTCATCGTCAAGTACAAACGTATCTTGATGATAAAAATATATTAAATAAATACCAATATGGCTTTCGTTCACAACACTCAACGGATACTTGGTTAGTCTACGAGAATGATAAGATACATAGAGAATTTGGAAATGATATGTTTACAGGTATGATTTTAACTGACCTACAAAATAGCGGTTGACACAATTGATCACAAAATTTTCATGGGTGGAAAGACATGCCTTGCTTTTAATGACTTAACCATTTTATGGTTTAAATTTTTCCTTGAGGACAGATCATTGGCAGTAAACATTAGGATTGCAAACTCAAACTCAGAAAATTCATCATATTGGGGTCATACCTCAGAGATTAATTCTTGGACCACTCATATTTTTTCTTTATGTGAATAATAGCGCTGTCGACTGTGACCTACTTCAATATGCAAATGATTTCTGCCTAGTTTTCAAAGACAAATTCATCGACCACAAAGAAGCCATCTTGAATAGAAACTTTAACTCTCTCTGCAATTGGTTTAGGAAAAACAAACTCAGTATTCATTATTGCAAGGGAAAAAAACCAAATACATTCTTTTTAGGCGAAAAAAAATGGAAAAATCCTAAAAAAGATGAATGTTAGCAAGGATGATATGGAGGTCAAAAAAACACACAGAAGTTGCATACCTCGGATATGTTCTGGACTAAAATTTCTGGGTAATCAATGGTAACTAAAATGCTTGGAAAAGTAAATGGCAAACTATAATTTCTGTGTTTTAGACAAAGCTTTTTAGATATCTTCCTTCGCAGGTTGACCTTAAATACTCTTTTTCAACCTCATTTCGGTTATGCATGCACCTCGTGGCACCCAATTTTGAGTAAAAGCCTGCACAAAAAATCCAGTTGGTACAAAACAAATGCATTCGTTTTTGTTTGAATGTAAAAAATAAGGCAAATGTTGGGAGTACAAAATTTAAAGCTAGAAACCGGCTTCCTACAAATCACAGAATAAATCAAATATCAGTGTAAACATAATAGGAACTGTCTCAGTTTATACCAACGAAATAGTCAATCCAGTCAGTAAGAGTTGAATATTAGAGGAATCGAAGATTAAATAAAAATACCCCATTTCGTAAAAGTAACGCAGAACCCAAAATGCCTATTTTACATTGGGCAGAAAATATGGAATAATCTAGTATCAGACGTAAAATCCACTAGCAATTTCAACACGTTTAAAGACAAGATCAAAGAAAACCTTTTCCAAAAAATACAAAAAGAAGAAGATTTTGTATGTACGTAGTAGTACTGACATCTCATATCCTCTCTTACAATCATGATTCGGCCCTAAAAAGTTACATTAATCAAAAAGAAAAAAAAATTTTAATTCAGTTTATACTTTTTTATATTTCGTTACTTTTCTTGTACATACATACATACATACATACATACATACATACATACATACATACATACAAAGAAACATACATACAAACATACAAAGAAACATACATACATACATACATACATACATACATACATTCAAACATACATACATACATACATACATACATACACACATACATACACACATACATACACACATACATACACACATAGATACATATATACATACATACAAACAAACAAACACACATTCAAACATACATACATATATACAAAGACATACATGCAGTAACAAATCAAAAGTTGAGAGATATTTTCTGACCATTTTTGACCATCACACCAGGGTAATATTTTACAGAGCAGTCTTGTTTTTAAAAAAGAGTGACGAGGAAGAGACAACAATGATTCAATTACTTTTCCAATCCTTGTTTTCTTTAAACTGTATCACAAAAATATCAAAGCAATAAAAGGGCACAACGCTAATAAAGTCAGCCTTTTACGTAAATGGTCATAATTTTAGTTTTCTATACTGTTTAGAATGCACTAAATTTCTAATTTCTCTGTCCAAGCTCCAACCATAATCAGCCATCATGCACATATCCCAGCGACTCTGAAACGGTTTCTCCATGATTTTCAAGTCCTTGTAAAAGTGTTCTCTTTGTCCATTACTTACACTACCAAGATTGTCAAGAAATTCTTCGATGTGACTTAGCAACTAATGCATCTTTATGCTTATGTTATAATCATGCCATTGGAATGAGGAAAAGATCTCACTTTCTATATATCTGAACATATGTACCTTCTTATATCCAAGGAAATTATCAACTACTTGAACAAAATCTAAAGAACCACTTCTTTCAATAATTGCTATTGGGTTTAAAAATTCTTTATCTTTGATCATTTTCCTAATCTGAGACCATCGAAGACCCCAGCCTATAACTTCTCCACAGTGAGTTCTAGGGACAATTTCCAATGATAACTGAAACAATTTCCGCCTTTGTCCAGTGTATAGCAAATAAACTGAACAAACTGATACTAAAATAAGGTTGTAATGCCACCAGTTCTTACAGGACAGTCCCATTATAGTATTGCTATATAATAATCCAGTGACACTTCTTCAACACTTTATTTTACCAATATATCTTTTACTTTTTTTTTCTGAACCACAAGTTCAGTTTTTTTTAATCAAAATGATTTATTGTAAGCCAAAGATTACATGGATCCCTTACAAAAACAGCTCGTACCCCTCTTTGTTCTTACCTGGCACCAAAAATTTGAAGAATTTGGACGTTTCTTTCATCGCTTGTTCAACACAATAATAAATTATTACACTCTATTGAAAATGGTTATTCCAAACCCTTTTATTTTGTCATTCATCAAAAAAGGGTTAAAAGATATTTTGACAAAATCTGGCATTTTCTATCCCCCACAAGCTAAACGTGGAAAATTTCTGTGTCAATATCATCTGTGTTAACAAAGGCGTCAACGCAAGTCTTGTCATATATAGTAAAGTTATGAGTGGCACAGATAAAATATATGATGATATTACTGGTTGACTATATTTTACACTGTAAGGTATCTGGCATTTATTCGATTTAAGTTATGACTCTAATGATTAAAGTATGCTACAAAATTGTTAATTACACCAAATACTGAACTCTTATACGTTTGAAATTCAAAATGACAACATAATCTGTGAGCTAGTACAACACTTTTCTTAAAATGATTCTCAGTTTAAAAGAATTTCATGGTGTATATTTCAGAACAGGAGATTTAGGGTAGTTTTGCTGCCTGTACACGTGTCCACGATAAACGTCCATACCACTACCACCGTTTCAATGAGTAAACATTTGGCTGTTTTAAGTTATAACTTTTGACTGATATAGTTAAAAGTTGCAACGAAATATTTAATTTAAAAAAAGTCTGTCAATATTCCAATTTTTTTCTTTTCTTTTCCTGTATATGTATGTATGCATATATATATATATTTATATATGTGTGTATAAATATTTATATATAAACATAAATACTGAATATACACACCTGTGCAAAATAAAAATAGCACAAATGTTTCGATCCACGAAAATGTGGAAAATACATTTTCAGTTTCTGTTCCAGTTCTTGCTCCTATAACTGTTGATACTTACCTCGTCAATATCACTGTAGTAGATTTCACTTTCAAATCAACCAAAATAATTTTTTTTTAAATAACAGCAATATTGCTTCTTTTTTAGCTTGACATGTGGCATGTTTACGAAAGACCAGGTAAGCAGTCATTCACTCATTCTACATACGCTGAACACATATCTATACAAAGTACTTACACAAGTATTTCTTTACACGTTCAGCCAGTTCGAATGTTCTCCAGACCTTTTCATTGAATAGTGATGATGTTTTTATGCTTGAATGGCATAATGTAAGGGAAAAAAGCAATATATTATAGGTTAGATTGGTACCTTAATTTCTACCCCAGAGAAATTGGTAATATTTATCATTATGCCGTTCTTGGCCTTTTTAAGCAAAACTTTCTAAAAATCACCTACAAACAAAAGATCGTCGTTGTTAAATGTAGACTAAGATAAGAACTTAAACTCTCGTCCAATTTTCAAACACAAAATAGGTTGTGAGGGATGTTGTTTTTGGCTAGAAAATTTTTAATTTACAATATATATAAAACTTGATAAAAATTATTCAGCAAATATGTATGTGTTGGGCATGAGGTTAATTAAGTAAACTAATATTCTATAAGACATTGTGTTCATTTTTTAGTTATAATGGTGTAAGTTAGCGAGTAGTGAGTTTGATACGAAGATTCTGGCAATTTCTTCTTTGTTATGCTTTTTTATTCAACCATCTTGACTATTACTTCTAAGAAACATAAGGACTTATGAAGCAATGAAAGGATGTTTAAGACTATTGCAGGGGTGGAAATATATTGTAGTGGGAGAAAAATGTAGGATATAGTAATCGAATGAGTGTAAAATATGAGGCTATAGACTTGTTAATTACAATATGTTGGTATAAGATCTACAAATATAACGAATACAAAAAGTAGAGTGGAATTTTTTTCTCTTCTTCATTAGCCTTTGTCCAACTTAATGTTGACTCGGCCGCTCGATACTGAGCTTTCCATCTTACTCTGTCATTCCATTCGTCTTTTCTAGTCCCAGCTTACCGCATATCTCGCTTAATGGCATCTCGCCGTCTAATTTTAGTTGCTATTCTGGTCCTGTTCTCAACTTGACCGTACGGTCTCATTTTTGCCTTTCTTGCCTTGTCTATGACCTTTGCTGCTTTCATAAACCCCCTTATGCCCTCGTTTGTTCTGCAGTCATCTAAGGAGATGCCAGCAATACATCTCATTATTCTAATCTTTGTGCTCTGTAATTTTCTTTCTTCTGCCTTTTTCATTGAAAACACTTCTCATTAGGCTTTTATTTAATCAAAGTCTTGATTTCATCGCCATCCATTTGTCCCTAACTACTCCATTCCCTACCTTAAATTACGCCCAAACTTGCTTCACATTCGATCTGACTTCCTTGCGATGAAAATTAACAAAAATATGAATAACAAAAGAAGTGAGTTTGGGGCGTTTATTTGACATTGGGTCACTTTTGCCTTGAGGCATCTGATGACGAGGCAACAACAAAGGCAACATTCATAACAGAGAAAGTAAAGCAATGGCTTTCGAAAGAAGTACTTCAGTGGAAAATAAATCAACTAAAAAGTTACATTTTAAGACACATATAAATAAACGTAAACGAATATATATATATATATATATATATATATATACAAATATATAAAAATTAATACAAGGTAAAAGAGAAAACTAAAAACTTGTGTATAGAACTTAAAGTTTCGTGTCTTACACTTATCAGCTTTACTGGACCAGAATAGCTAATGAGTGTGAGACACAAAACTTTAAGTTCTATACACAAGTTTTGAGTTTTCTCTTTTATCTTGTATATTCGCTCTGGATTTCCATCGAGCACTGTAAATGGTAGCAGAAGAACTCTATTATTTTCGTTTGTTTGTTTCCTTATGTAAATTAATATTTACTCATACATGTGTTTATTATTCATCGTTTTGTATCTAGATCATCACTTTCTATTTTTAGCACTTTAAATTGACAACGACATTTTTTTACCTTTTTATTTCTTTGTTTATCTAGTCTTTTACATTTTATATATTGGTCAAAATCATTGGTTCATAAACCCCATTTAATCTACTTGTTTATTCAAGAAAACAATTGTATGTTACAGGTCACAAGTTTCATGAGAAATGGGCTGTCCTGACAGATAACAATGACATCAAAGTAAGTTTTATAGAGAAATTTTTTCACTGAAAAAGCAAACTAGAAATTAACAATACCAAAAAATATGTTTATATTTGTGGCTTATGGCTAGATATATTTATCACGTCCGGTATTGAATAAACCAGGCTTTTTAATAGTCAAACCTACTCCTGTCCATTAATAACGGGTACCTAGTGTGTGTCTGTTACAATGTGATCAACTGCTGGTGCAAACACTCTCCAGTGTTTTTGCCTTTTGATATTATAAAGGAATAAGAAAGGGGGAGTATTACTGAATTATTTCTGATAGATAGTCGTAAAAATAGCTACTTTGTATGATTTGACATACTTTGCTAAGTCACAGCACCACTGTGCTTCTCTGAATCTCTGCCATTGGAAATAAAGTAAATGACATTAAAAGAATCAAATTTTATTGTACTTAACAAATACAGTATATGTGACTAAACACCTGAGATAATAAATTTCCATTTAGAGATAATTCATTATACCAATTCAATAATAATAATAATAATAATAGTAATGGAAACTTTTCATTTTTTCATGTGAACACAAACAATTACAAAACCTCACTAACCAAAGTAGTTTGCAATAGCTTGCCTATTTAACAAAATTAAATATTTTACTAACAAAATTAATAAAACGACAATAATTCAGAGTTTGATTTTCATAGTTAGTTTCTACGACAGAATATGTAGTATGTGGTGCGAATGATTATATTAGAAAGTTTGGTTGAAAGAAAGCGCTCATGTTTGTTGTCGATGTTCAAAACGTTGCACATTCCACTGAAAATAATACAAGATTTATCGAATATACCTAAAGAGCTCATGGAGAGATTTACGAAACTAACTTTCAAAAAGCTGGAATCTAAATCACGAATTAAAGAATGATATTTTTTGTATTTGCGAGAAGCATTTTTATCCAGGTTTGTTTCATACCCCACCGTCAATTCAAGAATGTATAACTGTTGTTATGGAGTAACTAAGAGCAAATCAGGCCTCAAGGTATTTCCAGTTATAATGCATGGCAAAGAATCCACAGATGTCAGCGTATATTATACAGCCTTCAAGAGATTAGAGGGCTTCTGCTAGAGGGACACTAAAAGGCATGTCAAGCCACTGGCGAATCTATTTAGAGACTAGAATGTCGAGATATTCTGCTACCTAAGTTTTAGAAACACTTGAAACTGTAAGATGCCAGGAAACCTTTGGGAGGGCAAATTCACTGCAGAGGCGCAGTTTGTGTTTTGGGTGGATAGGTTAAGAATCAGTTTGTTTAAGATCTAGTAAAACAGACAGAAGCTTGGATTTGTGAGATTGATTGGTCATTTCAAAGTCGTAGAAACGTCCGAGATACTTAAAATCATCTCCCATGGGTAAAGGACGTACAGTTTCATTATTAACGAAAAATTTACGTTGAAATTGAAGAGATCTTGTAGTGAATTCTTTTGTACTGAATGTGGCACATTTATCAACCCTTATCATCATGTTGGCCCATTGGCACCATCGAGTAAAACAGTTTAAAAGAAGCTGGTTCTCTCTTTCCCCACTTGTAATGACCGCAGCGTCATCTGCGAACTGAAACCAATGTGCAGGATTAAACATGCGGTCGTTCTTGTCGTGAGGTGAAAAACCAAGTTGGTTGTATTTTTCAGCTCTAGTGTATTGAATGAATGTGTTAAAACACATATTAAAGAATAGTGTGCTAAGACAATCGCCTTGCGAAAGTCCACGACGAACTGTTATGGCTTCAGTTTTAAAATGATCTGTGATAAATGTTGTAAATTCAGTGTAAAGACTGGTGTGTAAAGACTTAATTTTGTCACGGATGTGATGGTGATCTAGAACAGATGTAATTAGGTCATGCTGAACTTCACCAAAGCATATTTAGGTCTAAAAGAGTAATGACTAGGGAGCGTTGATTAGTGCTAACCTTGTTTATGACATGTGCCATCATTGCAGTATATTCTAAAGTACCCGAGATCTTAGAAGTGAAGCCTTTTTGAATCTGATGTTCAACGAAGTTATTATCTTTCAGGTATTCAAATACTGAGTCATGCAAAGAGGATGTAAAAACTTTTAATGGAACATTTTCAAGAGTAATTTGCCGAAAGTTAGAAGGGTCATCACTGTTACCCCTTTTATGTATTAAAATCGCACAGGCCTTTTTCCATTCAGGAGGAACTCTGCCAGAAATCCATATGATTTTAATTATTTCTGTAAGGAAAGAACGTAGATAGGGACATCGTTTAAAGCAAATTATGGATATTTTATCTAGTGGGCATGGTGAGGCAGATGATTTCATACGACGAATAACTGATGTGATTTTTTTATATGATGGAGGATCAGTGTTGAAAGGGTGCTCGCTTTCGTTAAAAGACGGTATCAATGATGGAATTTTAAAAGTGTTTGTTAGGAATTTTCGATGAAAATATTTTTGAAAAGTATTGGGTGCAACAGACCTCTGAGAAGGTAGGAAGTATTGAAGAGTTCTTTTGCAGCACACGCTTTACGTAGCCCCAAAAGGTTTTGGAGATGAAGTTATCGTGGTTACATAGAGTGTGAATGTTATGAGAAGAAGTCAATTTTTGGCAAAGCAAATGGGAAACGTATTTGATTTCCATGATTGATGCGTTGCTTTTTTTAAGTAATTTGTTTACTTTGTGGTGTTGATATTTCCTTTTGAGCCCTTCGTCAAAGTTCTTATTTGTATAATAATAATAATAAAATAATAATAATAATAATAATAATAATAATTATTATTATTATTATTATTATTATTATTATTATTATTATTATTATTATTATTATTATACATGCATACATTAGAACATGGCCTTTCGTGCCTTTTTATTGTTGCTTTTGTCACCAAACAGGGCAATAACAAATATCCAGTCTGAATTCAATGGAGCAATACCAGACTGAGTACTAGTACTAAGATATCTTTCTTTGTATTGTCAGTTATCTGCCTAGAAGTAGGGAGTGCTGTAGTCATAAGTTGTTGTCATGCAACAACAACCGGTTGAGTATTGTGCCTTTCCTCACTGATTGTGAGGCGGCACTTGCAAGGTTGAAATGATGTTAGCATTTTGACTTGGTTTTCTATTTATCTCACTCTTGTGGCTACACTACATCTGCCTGCATTCAACTTACCGGGCTTGTTGCTGGGCGCTGAATGTGGGCTTTTCACCCATCCATCATTAGATGGTGTGTAACCACTCGATGATAATGATAATAATAATAATAATAATAATAATA
>RDPX01000017.1:364978-376874 GCA_003991215.1 Morbakka virulenta
CCTTGCAAAAAGCACAGAGGCGTTTGTGTTTGCTGCTCAAGAGCAAGCATTGAGGATGGCGCAGTCGAAGTGGGATGGTGGTGTTAGTCCTATGTGTCGCATCTGCGGAATTGAATCTGAGTCAGTTTGGCATGTTGCGTGTGGGTGTAAGGTATTGGCTCAGAAGGAGTACAAGAGGCGACATGATAGGATGGGATTGAGAATATATTGGGAGCTGTGCAACAAGTATGGGTTGAAATGTGCGGGGAAATGTTTTGAAGAGGTGCCTGACAAAGTTAGAAAGAGTGAAGATGGCAGGTTTGAAGTTTGGTGGAATAGATCAGTGGAGACAATGCAACAGGTGGAATGTATCCGTCCAGATGTTGCTGTTGTTGACCGCACTAAAAAGAGATGGGTGGTTGTAGATTTTGCTGTGCCTTCCGATCAAAATGTGACAGCTAGGGAAGAAGAAAAGGTCACTAAGTATTCTTCCTTGGCCCAACAAATCCGGAAGTTACATAGCGTATGTACCAGCGTTGTCCCAATCGTCGTGGAAAGCTTAGGAGTGGTGACGAAACGCTTGAAGCGCAGTTTGAAAGAGTTGGGCATCCCTGATGTCTTGGGTGGACTCCAAACATCTACCATCATTGGAACCACCAACATATTGAGGATGGTGCCTAACCTGTAAAGCTACTGGTCGGTAGTCGGGGTTAAGTTTTCTCGTCTGGCAGGTGAATACCATCTCCCTGTGCGGGCTGTCATGCTGGACATTAACTTTGTTATTATTATTGACAATGTTTAGAGGCTATTTACATTTCAGTACTTTTATATACAATAAAATATATATATACTGTCATCCACATTTGGTCTCTTAGAGTGTCTGTATCCCTTAGTGTTTCTTTGAGCTAAATCTATCTATCTTGGTCGATTTTCACATCGCCCAAAAGCTAAAATAAAAAAGATAAAAAGTTAAAAGTTCAATTAGTGTGTCAAAAATAAAAATTTGTGTGGTGTTAAAATATTATATCATGTAAAAAATTTATTTAATACGCTATAACATCTCATAAAACTAGTTTCTTCTCTAATGAACAAAGGGAGTTCATTAAAAAATTTCGCTGCCATTAAATAAAAAGACCTTTTTGAGTATTTTAATTTACATTTTGGCAATCTGAGGCTTAAACCATTATTTTTGTGTTTTTGGAATGTTTTATCTCTTCGAAATAGTTCTCAAAATCGTCATTCAGTTTATCACCTCTCAAACATTTCCACACAAACGAAAGAGTTTGTATTTTCATTTGGTTTTCTATTGATTTCACTTGCTTGCCAATAATCACTGTCGCTCTTCTTTCCAAGGGAGTCAACATTTGCGTTTGGCTTCTCGTCAAATGCAGCTTTATTGCCAAGCAACACATAAGGGTTGGTAAGACAGTTTCTACGTAAATACCCAAAGATACCGTTGAAGAGCTAACCGCTTGAAGAGGCCTTCTAAATTCCAAATCCATAACAATCGAAAGGAACAAGAGAAAAATGGCCATGCAAAAATATAATGAAGTCACGGAACCATATTAATAGGTTAAGCTCAGTCACAGAGAAACAGCTACAAGGAAAGCGACGTATAACAATGAAAGATTAAAAGCCCGGAGATAAAACCCACTTAAATGCCAATAAACTTGCAGCTGTCAGTAAAGATATTGAAAGGAATCAGAGACTCCCCGGAGAAGCGTTAAATTAATATTGATTAAAATCACTGTCAGAGAAAACCTAAATCTACAGGATGCATAGGAACAGGAACTAGTCCCTGGGAAGATCCTGGTTTGGTTTTGTGAGAGACAAATGAATAGTTAGAGACACATGACGACACAAATCATAATTCACTGACGAAGCCTGAACTAAAGAAAACAACAAAATAACAAATATGAAAGACATCTTGCGAAAATGTAAAATACTAAAGGAAAAAGAAATGCTTGAACCATCAGCACTGAAAAAAATATATAGATGAAAAAACAAAGCCACTATCTGATCGAATGAAGTTTTTAGTCTAACTGAATTCAACCAACTGACTTACGCAGCTACAACTGCTATCGCTAATGATCTTGATCACAAACATCAAAAGATTAGTGAAGAAATCGAAAACAATCTGCATGTAAACTGCCAACAGAGAAAGAAATGAAAACAAAAACGTAAACTAAAGAAGTATCTATCACCACTAAAATATTACAAGGATCCTCTTCTGAACAGTGGATAACATAGATACAAAATTACAAAAAGGAAAATCCGCCACATTTTTACATGGATGACTTAAAAGCATACACTGTTACTGATGAACAATTAGCATAACACTTAGAGATCCTAAAACATTCAGCGATGATAAAAAGATTGAAGTTGGACTGGATAAATGTGAGGACTACCTTCACCAAGGGTAAATTAATTAAACCATCAGATGCCCTTCCAACAAGGACATCAATATCAAGAAACTGTGCCAAGAGGGAACGTGTAAGTCTTGGAATGAACGGAAGCGATGACATGCAACAGAGAAAATATTACAGGAGAATTAAAAAGATCTGAACTGAATGCTGTTGACAGGAGTGGGGCAATAAACACTGTCACACCAGTCGTCACTTACAGCTTTAATACTAGAACCTAGAAACCGGACGAAATCAAGAATCTTGTCAGAAAGATTAGAAAGCTTCTTACGAAGGAGCAAATACAGACAGAATGTATTTAACAAGATCACCTGGTGTCAGAGGGCTAAAAGACCTGGAAGCAAGTTGCAATTCAACAACGATTTGCTTGGTAATGTACTTGCAAAAACCCAAAGATTCCCTCTTGATAGCAGTAAACCAACACGAAAACAGTAAAATCTATATTCGGTAAAGAAATACACTAATAAATTCAAGGAAGAACTAAATAGTAGGAATGTTAAACCTAAAGAGGGAATTGATAAGGCTCTGGTCCTTGAGAAAAGCGCTAGTTGTACCAGTGGTAATAGGTGCTATGGGATGCATAAACAAAGGTTTCAATGGATGGGTGAAAAAGCTAGATATTGAAGTAGGTGTTGGGGTTGGTACAAAAAAGCCTTGTTGGGAACAGCCAGGATACTTCGAAAAGTATTGGAGATGTAAGGTGAAAGAAACCTCTTGGCCATTGGCTGCTAGTTGTGGCTCGTCTAAGAGATGTTATTCGGTAAAAAAAGAACAGACTGCAAAATGCAAAATGAAGATAATAATAATAATAATAATAATAATAATAATAATAATAATAATAAATAGACCTGAAAAGCATTCTAACTTAAATTAAAGTTTAATCCCTAAAACTAAATACAAATGGATGATGACCAGGCAATTAGAACTGAACATCTAATCATGTGACCTGCAATGATTGGTGTTCTTTCCTAGAAAATGTTTTGGTTTGTATTTCCTTAAAACTAAGCTCATAAAGATACGAAAGCCTTCTTTAAAACTCTAGTCTCTTAGTTATTCGATTTTTACCCTTTTATTACCTCTGATTTAAATACTCATTTTTGATCACTATTTTCTCAGTCAGCTGCTTTAGCAGCTATGCATCTCGTCTGCGATAACAAGATTAGACCCCTCGAACAAGTGTCTCAGTACTGAATAAAAAAGAAAAAATTAAAATAGGAGAACAACAAAAATCTCTATTTTAAATTTCGGCTGTTTTACCCTCTCTAAAAGATATTTCCTGCTGTGACATCTACTCTCCTATGTCACCTGCCATTCTAATCATCACACTAATCCTCTTCCTATAAACGTTACACAGATTTTGTTGTATCTATGTTTTTATTAATGTGATTATGCCAGTAATTATCTGTATTATTTTTTTATACTGCTTATGGTATCTGGTATCTGCTTATCAGTAAATTGTAGTGGAAGCTTTTTAAATTTTTCCCCTCTTCTCTAATGCTCTGTATGGTAGAACAGCCAAGAGTAACCAGCACTCGCCAAATTTTAACTGAAGATTCTAAGTAAAAAAAAGTTTAGAATTAACATTATTCAGGTAATGAAAAGCTAAAAAAATAGGAGCTTATTGCCAATGTTACCGCAAATAACAAAGTCCGATAGTGGTCTAATAGTTAAATCAACGGATTGCCATGTAATAGGTTTGCGGATCGAATCCAGCCTCATTCTTACAGGTTGGTTCTTCGTTATAAGTGGGATACCATTGAATTTGTAAATGTTATTGAAGAAAGAATTGAAAGAGGAAAGAAATCATTAAATTAAAAAATTAAAAAATTACCAGAAAAAATCAAACAAGAAAAGTAACCCTCTGCACTTTATTAGTTACGAAGCCTTGCTTAGGCTGAAAGACCTAAAAATAATTACTAGGAATGACTGCTTTTAGGAGACCTGGAGATGCATAGTAACTCATTATTCAAAGGGAGACAAATGTTTTATATTGTTAAGACGTCAGATGTCAGAGAGAGGTAAAATAATGAAATGACGTCACAGAAGGAGAAATTAAGCAAAAGACGAGAAAAAGAGAAAGTAAAGAAGGAACTGGAGAAAATAAGCCCTTTTGAAAAATTTTGTGTATAACATCTGTCTAAATATGTTTTATAGTTTTATGAATTGCTACACATGATATTTCATATGCTTCCTCTGTTGTATATTGCTTACTTAGAACAATTTCTTTTGCTAGGGCTACGTGAAAATGAATATAGCTATAAAAACAGCAGATAAACCCTTTCGGGTAAGTATGGCTTTCACAAGCAACTATTTACAAATTTCTTTCTTAAGTAGATCAGATTCACGTGATCACGTGATCACGTGACCCCACCTCCTATTTGAATTTTCTGAAACAAATCCAACTTATAGTCACCAGTCTGATTGGTACTGAGCTTTATGTAGCCCGTAAAAACTTTCAGGTTATCGGCATTTGCTATCTTTTCCTTTATTCAACAAGTACTTCCATGGCCAATGCAGCCAGCAAATTTATTCTTCACCATTGAAGGCTGTTAATTGCATAACTTTTTCTTTAATGAAACTTAAACCATTCTCTGTCAAGTTGTTAAGTGCAGGACTCTCGACTTATACCGTGAAATTCTTTCATCGCACTCCTACTCTCTGGAATTCGCTTCCTTCTTCTTGCTCCTCTGGTGACTTGAATCCTGCTCGGCTCGACGTTCTTAGTAACAGATATCTTGGAGGTAAGTCTCCCACGTAATCAGCCCCATCTATGTCTTTCCTGTTATAGCTCTCCATTTTTCAGTGAACCTTACTGCCTTGCTATAGGCGATGTTATAAAAATATATTTGTGCCAGTCGATTGGATTTCAAGTGCTCGTTAAAGACCAGTTGAACCCTAGGCCCAATCTGTTGTTTAGTGGCTTCATGGAGCTAAGCTGTTGAATACTTAATAAATATCCTGGTGTATTAAATGCGAAGATACCAAGAAATGCATCTAGATTTTTTCTATTCTTGTGTATAGCGTAAAATTACAGCTCACATACACTAGTACATTACAAAAACTACTTCTCCAAGCACTAGAAAGATATATAAATATCCTATCATTAAGGCGCACCAACTCTAAGTATTGTTTTTAGATAAAAAAATATACTCACTATTGCTTTCAATACTCTTTATTGATACAACAAGGTTAAGTTTTTACTGTATTATGGAATGACGTAAATTTTCCCATTTGATAGCTGTAATATCCTGTCCTTTTCTGTCTACCTCCAGTTGTCTGACAATCGATATTACTGAGTTTTCAATAAGTAACATAAAATTCCACTGTTCAATTGATCAATATCAATTTTTTTCAGACAAAAAAAGCAAAGGGTGGAGAAAGTATTCATAGGTATGTCAAATATAATACCGCTTTTAATTTAAATGTCATACTTTTATGACATGTGAAACTTTTATTAATTGAAGTTAAATTTACATTTTATCATCATACGATCAATCACTCATATCCATTACTAGATTTTTTCAAACATTACTGTCTTCTGTAACAGTTAGCAGTTACTCTTAGGCAAAATAATGTCATCCATTTGTTTGGTGAATTACATTTTCTGTTTTCTGTAACAAAATCATTTCCAATAAGATGATATCCAGGGTAATGTTGTATAATTTTTTTATTTTTCTTTCTCTAGCAATGACTAAAACTAAATAAACTTGACTGCCTTCTCTGCATTTGTTTTTATCACATAGGGTAGGTCACGACGATGCTTACTTTGGCTTGTGCAGCTGCCAGACTACATTTTTTGTCAATTTTAATATCCTTTTGTGTTTCTTTTTAAGTCTTCTTCTTAGTCTTTTTTATTAAGTTTAGGCGTTTGTAAAAAAATTCAAAGTTATTCATCTTGTTTTCTAGAATAGTGAAAGAAAGATAACCACCATTAGTGTGAAGGCCAGCTTGAGATATTTCGTTGCTTTGAAGTCATTACACTAGGAATGAAATACTCCTGGAAATGATATTAGTGTGACGATGGATGAGCATTTACCAAAAGCTGCTCACCTTTGTTTATTCCTGCTTTACTTCAACCAATTAATTGTTATTAAATACAAATTTGTGTCCCAGACATTGACAAATTTTACTGATATTGTTTGTTGGTTTGCCAACTGTTGTAGTAGTTAGAATAGCTGGTAACTTATTTTTGAAAATAATATCGCTTAATTTGTTTTTTCCATCTTAGAAATCTGATGCTTCCTGATGGGATTAGCCCCAAAAGAAAAGTTGTTGACTACAATGTACATATTTATAGAGCTATCGAGTTACCTCGACGTAAGTACTTCTAATATGTTATACTATGTTATTCTACTTTGTGTCTGTGTACCTTTGTATATGTATGTCTGTGTGTTTGTCTGTCTGTGTCTGTTTGTATGTTATCATTGAAATGAAATAAGGAAGGCCTGGACGAGACAAAAGTGTTTCTTCGATGCATATATAGTTGGTATCTCTATTTTTTTCGGTACAACAGCAGTTTACGTTCAGACTCTGTATGTGTATTTGTATGTCTGTATGTCTGTATGTCTGCATGTCTGTATGTCTGTATGTCTGTATGTCTGTATGCCTGTATGTCTGTATGTCTCTATGCTCTATGTCTCTATGTCTCTATGTCTCTATGTCTCTATGTCTCTATGTCTTTATGTCTCTATGTCTTTATGTCTCTATGTCTCTATGTCTCTATGTCTCTGTGTCTCTATGTCTCTATGTCTCTATGTCTTTATGTCTTTATGTCTCTATGTCTTTATGTCTCTATGTCTCTATGTCTCTATGTCTCTATGTCTCTATGTCTGTCTCTTGTCGAATGCCTGTCTCTTGTCGAATGCCAAACAGGTCCATTTTACTTAAAACAGAATAAACAAGATCTTGGTAAGACAAATATGATCCTATGCATTTATACCTACTTTTTAGTACCAACTTAACTACCTTAGAGGTATGGGTACATGTCTGTCTGATTGAGTGTTAACTACTTGATGCTTTTGTTCTTTGGTATTGGAAATAAGCAAATGTATTTTATTTCATTAATACCACTTCCTAATTTAATTCTGCTTAATATGTACGTATATTTAGTTGAAATGTAGTAATTTTTTTACACCCTCTCTTGTGTAGGTGTGTAAAACGTAAACCTTTGTGTTCATGGACGTGTCATGGAGTGTTTTCTATACTGTATGAACATTTAATAATTGCAAATAAAAATGAGCTACGGGTTAGATGTTTATTGTTTCTTTGGTAGCAAAGAAAATAATTTTCCTTCTATTTTATGACTTTATTCTTTAATGCGATAGTAACCAGACTAATTTATAATTAATAATAATTTAATATAATTTAATATAATTAATTAAAATAATTAATATCATTTAATATAATATATAAGGAAGGGCATCAGGCCAAGAAATTTCTCACTGCCAAATCCAAGTCCCTATGAAGGGCACCGTCTGAGCCCCAGTTACTGGGGGGAAAATGACGTTAAAACAACAACAACAATAATTTAATAATAATTTAATATAATTTATAATTAATTTATATTTATAATTTATTGATATTTTTTCAATATTACAGCGGATGAATCCATATTGACTACAAAGAAGGTGAGGATAGTTCGCTGGCGTTATTAATAATAATACTTAAGGTTTATATCATTAGCATATCTGGTAAGGGTTAAGCTAACTTTCTGAAACAAAATAATCCCCAATTAATTAAACTTAAATACAATTTAAGTACACTGTCCTAACTCTGAAGAGCTTTTTAGGCAAGATACAAACCACCAGTTTGACAGTTTACGGATGCAGGCTTGTAAGAGGTATTTTTGTTTGGTTGTTCGACCAGTATAAGAAAATAGAGGTTTGATGAACATTAATGAAGAAGTAAAAATTAACTATTTGGTAATGTTTTTATGAAATGGTACTATCGTAGGATTAAAATAGAAAGACATACATCGATCATGTTAATCAAGCTGCAGAAGGCATAGTAGACCCAGGTGCGAAGAATAATAGAGACAACTGGGGGAAACCTCTCATTTGAAAGATGATCTGCCTTGTCTCTGTTGATCGCTTGATATTTGCAAAACAATTACTAATGATGGCTGTGGCAAGAAAGAATAGTATTATACTTCCCTAAAAAACCTACCACGGCCAATAGGAATTGTTTAGGAAAAGGGGAGGTATAAAAACCTAAAAGTTTGAAAAAGGCTAGCACCAGACTAGTTAACGGTAAAAGTGTCAGTGTGTATATCATAACGTATAATGTGTCATCATACCATCATAAAACGTAATGTGTCATCATCAATGTCATAAAGCGTAACGTGTCATCATCAATGTTATAAAACGTAATGCGTCATCATCAATGTCATAAAACGTAATGCGTCATCATCAACATCATAAAGCATAATGTGTCATCATGCAGAGACACACCAAACTAACATTGAAATGAATACATAAATATGTACTTGGACACAAATTGCAATGTTGGCATGTAATGATGAAAACTTCTAGACAAGCTAGACTTTGATAACATCAAAAGATATCACAAGCCCTGATATAACTTTAATGCAAGAACACAAGGACGCAATGCGCAGCTGTCATGAAGGACGTCTCTTTGAAGATTGCTAACCTCCATGAGTGGAAGTACTGAAGAGACCTGACATGGGTCGAAACCCATTTGCTTCTGTCTGGACGTTTCACTGTGCATTGTGTTATTGTATTCNGTCATCATCAATGTTATAAAACGTAATGCGTCATCATCAATGTCATAAAACGTAATGCGTCATCATCAACATCATAAAGCATAATGTGTCATCATGCGGAGACACACCAAACTAACATTGAAATGAATACATAAATATGTACTTGGACACAAATTGCAATGTTGGCATGTAATGATGAAAACTTCTAGACAAGCTAGACTTTGATAACATCAAAAGATATCACAAGCCCTGATATAACTTTAATGCAAGAACACAAGGACGCAATGCGCAGCTGTCATGAAGGACGTCTCTTTGAAGATTGCTAACCTCCATGAGTGGAAGTACTGAAGAGACCTGACATGGGTCGAAACCCATTTGCTTCTGTCTGGACGTTTCACTGTGCATTGTGTTATTGTATTCTGTTTATGTATAGTTGGGCTAATCTCTATCTTCATCATTACCAGAATGTTTTTATTTCAACATTTGTACGGACCGATCGCTGCAGGGATTTAAATTCAAGAATACTTTCCGATTCATCGATAATGCCTTTTGCATTAAAGATCAAGGGGAATTCGAAGATAGTTAACCGAGATATCTATCCAACTGAAATGTAAGCACAAAGGCTACCATGCGACCTTTCATGAGCTGGACATTACCATCCAGAACGATATCTTGGTGTGCATACTTTTTGACAAGAGAGACAACTTCTCCTTTTTCATTGTTCGAATGCCGCATCTCTCTGGAAATATCCCAGACCATGTGTTCTATGGTTCTATCTCCTTTGAGTTTTCGCGTATCCCCCATGCTACACTTCTCTATGATGATTTTCTCCCTAAAGATCGAAACCTATTTTCTAGAATGCTGAAGCATTCTTTTATTTTTTTCTCTTCTATCCATATTTTCCTTCCTCTTGGATTGGTACGAAATAGTTAGTTAAGTGGAGTCCAAACCACATAGTTTGGTTAATAACATGGTGTAGCGAACAATGTGAGAATCATCTGATGGTAAGAATGGGTGTGAATGTGTTTTCCATCTTTTTCTCATACTCTGTCGATACCGTTGCTCATATCTCAACTTTTATTTGACATTTTCTATAGATCGTTTTTGTTTCGTCTATGACGTCATGATCTATCGACAGAGTACGAGATCTCTCATACTCTGTCGATACCGTTGCTCATATCTCAACTTTTATTTGACATTTTCTATAGATCGTTTTTCCTTCGTCTATGACGTCATGATCTAAAGTGGTGGTGGCATTTGACCAATGCTGCTGGGGAGCCATATCGTAAAAGTTATCTCAACTTTAATTCCCCGAAATAACTGATATGGTAATCGACTGATGACCCACGATTTCAATTCACTATCTGGTCAAATAATTCATCTTTTCACTATATTCTCTACATTTCTGTACACTCTAATTCCCTGTCCCTTAATTCATTTTTGTTATTGTCATATTTTTGTACATGTCCTGTGTGTGTGTTAGTGCCTCGTTGTTTTTGTTTCTTTTTGCCGTTTAACATCTACGATTATGAGCTTAGCATTCAGACGATATATATTATTTCAAGAACTTACATATAATTTATTTTCATTACTTTAATTTTATTTTTTTGTTTTACAATTTTATTGACCATAAAACTACATTTCTGTGATCAGGACTGTATGTGCTCGAAGGCTCAAAATGAATTATTTGCGTTATTTTTATGGAGTATTGTTGTATATTTGTACGATCATTATACGATTACAGCATGTATTTATAAATTTCACAATATAAAAACTCGCTTCGAGTCTTCTTGAATTTAATCCAATCATTACTGAAGACGTTGATTCGTTTGATTCAAGGGGTATTTGTATAACGTAATCTATAAACGTGCCAGATTTTCTGCAGAGTGCTCGATACTCTACAGAGTCACAACATTTTTCTGGTATTCATCATGAATCATTCTTTGAACGTTTCCCAACTCATCATTCTATCATAAATACGTCCTTTTGCTTTTCCCAAGAACTTTTAGAGGTCTACTTAAAATCTTGATATAAAATGTGAAATGAAGAAAGGCACTAAATATTTTTCAGAATCGGTTTATAGTTAGGTTTTTGCTCCTCGAATAACCGGAAGCAGTGACATTAAGTGAATATTGTTTTTCATGTTTGATTGTATTTTTAAAGAATATTTTTCATTTATAGATGTGTTCTGTCAAAGTGGAATTCGCAAAAATGGAGGTAATCAGTTTTATTTATTTTATTTTTTTCACCGATGAGAAAATCTGACAAATTACGAGATCTTAATTTCCAAGCGTTACCTTTTTGCATGTAATTGTGTATTTTACGTCTTATAGCTGAACCCCAGATTTGCATATCATGCGCAATTTGACAGTGAATGGCAGAGGAAGTCACCATCTTGCGAGGATAAGGTCATTGTTAAAATACCTGCCGATATATAAAATATATATATATATATATATATATATATATATACTTAGTAATTTTAGACCGTATCCACATGGGACTTCCTTTCTTTCTTCCTTTCTCAGAATATTAACGCATTGTACTACGTTACCACCTGTAATTTTTATTATTTTGTGATGAGCCGCCTACTTTATTTGTTTATGAAAGCTTGTACAGTATTTGTAGCATTATTGCCTGATGATCGAAATATGGTGAAACTATTAGTTGCAATCTCAGTTCTTGTTTTTCGTGTTTTACCTTATATATATACCAGTATCGAAGTAATTATTAGCTATCGACAGTGCTCAATAATATAAGAATATCAGAGCTA
>RDPX01000017.1:394722-406249 GCA_003991215.1 Morbakka virulenta
GCCCTCAATTCTTGCTGAGAGATTTATCATGTTTAAAGTAGCTTAAGATTTATTTAATTAACAGCAGTATTGATAAGCTTACAAGTTGTGGTGTAGTTTTATCTTTCAGTTGGAGAAAAGCAAATAATTTGAACAAGAACATTTTTGTAGATATCCTGGAACCCAACACGTCAACAGAACCATTGGTTTGAAGTTGTTTTACTTTTTTGTAGCATTTGTCTTTATTTCTTTATCAGACACTTTAGTCCAGGATAAAACTATATATGTATATATATATATAATGTTAAATTTTTATTTAATAATAATAATTAAAAATAAATATTCTTTTCTTCTTCAAATATTTTTTACGGAATCTGTGTTATAGGACACATTCACTATTAACTAAAACATAAAAGAATCTGAACAGGGTAACTGTCCTCTTTTAGGGATCTTTTTGAAAGCACATTACTGCCGGGAGCCCATCATCCATGGTCTCCTAAATAATAACATCTGGACTGGAAACTGGATTCCAGGGTGTACAAGATGAGGCCAGTTTTTCTTAAAAGGAAAAGCACATTCTTGCACTATCAACAGCTCTCCTTTCCTCTATCTGATCATTTGACGAAACTCCAATTCCCAAAAATAGTGATCAATTATTACAGTAAAGTACTGATAAGGGGGAAGTCCATGAAAGATATGTCTGTGAAGGGGGTCGGGGTTACAATAAATGGTCAAAATCAGTGATAAACACAGAAAGGTACACATATTGCATGTAACTTAGTGATATTGGTGTTGAAAAAACTCTATAACCTGTTATTATTTAGGAGTCCATGCCCTCACCCTTCAAAAAAAGTGCTACAGCAACTAATTGCTGAAACCTGGAATAATGTTTATTTATACTTGACTGTAAATCTTAGAGTATTCGAAATCGTCGTTTTTCTCAGGAAATATTTAACTGTGCAAAGGCATTAAAACCGTAAATCATTAAAAGATTACCTTCTTGTTCCTGTAGGAGAAAATGGTGACCCTCGCATCCTTTCCGAAAAAGAAGAAGCAGGGAGATCTTTGATTCCATGTAAAACAAGACCACTGACTGTTGAAGCAGGAGATGTGCCGTACGTGGACTTAGCTAATGAAAAACAATGTCTAAATATTGACTGTAATATGGACGACGAGCGAGGGAGCCTAGTACAGAGAATCATGCTAGAAAACATTCATTTTAAAGTAGTAAGTGTGGTGTCTTTGATTCTAACAAATAAATTTAGGGTTTTGATGTACTTTGAGTACAAGAGCGCATTGACAAGAACCTTTAAACGTTTCCAATTATGGAAGAAGAACTGATTAAGACACATTTTGTGTTGTTAATTAATGTTGGGCAATGGAAACACATGGTGCTGTCAGGGACTGTTCTAATAGCTATGTGTTTACCATTAAACTAATTTGAGAAGTTATTAATGTTGTTAATTATTCATTGAGATACAATATGGCACGTAGCAGCCATTTTGATTTCAGGTTTAGTTTGATGCAAAATTTTTCGACATAGGTAAGTGTGATCTTGAAATTTTGTTTAGTTTTACACAAACAACTCAGATGACACCCTTCTAATTTTTCCAAATGTATTTAGTTGTTTCAGAGCCAGGTTTTCGTTTTGTTATGTTATGATTATGTATTTACGTTTTCTTTGCTCTTCATTCCCGTTCGTTACTATTTGTCCTTCCTCATCTTGCTACATAATTGCGTCATAAAGTGCGGAGTTGTTGTTGTTGCTGTTCTAAGTATAATTTTAAAGTAAATAAACCTTCTTGTGTTACTAATATTAACTACCAAGAAAACTTTTACTGTGTCATGTTTAAGGGTTTTTAATCAACAGAAAAGATGTACATCTCAAAGATTCTTGTTATTTTGGTTTTGCTTATGTAAGGTGGTGATATAAAAACTAATTGTAAGCCAGATGCTTTCCAACATGAGGAACATAAAGGCCTCACAAACATATTAAAGCATTGCTTGGAAATATCGAAAAAGTACAAATATTGCTTAAAGTTCATGCATTAAATACTTTTATGCTAAGTGAAACACAAGTAAACTGTGGAAATTTCATTGACAACACTGTACTATACCATATACTATAAGCAGTAGCTTTTGAACTGAAATAAATAAATATATATATATATATATATATATATATATATATAGCAGATCCCTAACATCGCTGCAAGTGCTCAGATTTCAGCACGTTTGGGCACCGCATCAATCTTGCGCCATGTTCTGCGCATCTGAGGTCTTGATCTTGACTTGAGACACAGACATACTTACCCTAGGTTACCTAGTGAGGCAGTAACGTAATATATATATATATATATATATATTTATTTATTTCAGTTCAAAAGCTACCGCTTATAGTATATGGTAGCAGTAGCTTTTGAACTGAAATAAATATATATATATATATATATATATATATATATATATATATATATATATATATATCAGATCCCTAACATCGCTGCAAGTGCTCAGATTTCAGCACGTTTGGGCACCGCATCAATCTTGCGCCATGTTCTGCGCATCTGAGGTCTTGATCCGGACTTGAGACACAGACATACTTACCCTAGGTTACTTAGTGAGGCAGTAACGTAATATATATATATATATATATATATTTATTTATTTCAGTTCAAAAGCTACCGCTTATAGTATATGGTATAGTAAAGTTAGAAAAAAAAATTAGAACTGCGATTGCAACTAGTTGCAATCACAGTTCTTATTTTTCGTGTTTTACCTTATATTGCTCTGCTATATGCATTGAGCACTTTTTTATACGAATACACAATATTACACAAATATATATGTATTTATAGTCTCATGAAGTGTGGTTTTATATTAAGAGACTCATATTATTAACCATATAGTGTATAATGCTGTTTTGATAATCCTTTAAAGATATTCGATTAAAAATAATAATGATAGTAATAATCCTACATAGCGATAACAAATGGAATGCCTCATAACAGATGATGCAATACCTGCCAATAAGAACATCGCATATAAAGAAGTGGAAAAATAATGAAATATTCTGAATTAAAATTGGAGATATCAAGAATACGGGTATCCTCAGCTGCAAAAGTTAAAGTTGCTTGCTTGAGTGGTTATTGGAGCATTAGAATCAATTCCAGAAAGGCTGGCATCTGGCATACGTTCTGCAGCAGCTGAACATCCGAACAGACAGGTGAGAAGTCCTTGGAAAAGCCCAAATTCTAAGGGAGATTCTTTCAGTTTGAGATTATTTATTAAAGCTTAACAGTTGACTAAAGGAGAACCAGTAGTTAAAAAATTAAGGCATTTTTTCATTTTAGCTTTAACAAAAACCTCCTACAGGTCCTGACTGAAAAAAGTTGTTAATAACAGTAATGTTCTTCCCTTCAACTTAGAAAGAAGCAATAAGACTTATAACAGACACACCTAGGAATGCACACAAAAACGTTTTCTTACCATTGAAAAAACAACTGAAAAGCTTGAGAGTCAATTGCAAGTAAGTCACTTACAAAAATAACCCAAACATTATTAACTGAATAACAGATATTAGAAATTTTTGTGTTGTTTTCATCTTGCCAAGTTTGGAAAATTAATTACTCTAAATTTGAGAACATTTTTTGGATGCCTTTCACTATTAAAAGAGTTTTAATTTTTTCCCTATAAATCACTTAACTTCAAGATTGAAAGTAAGACATTTGGAAGAAGCCAGAGTTTTGATAACAGACACTTTTAACCCTGTCTTACCTGAACAGCCTTGGGCTTTGCGGGATCCCATTTTGTAGACTTTGTTGCTCAGTTCAAGAATGTCATGTGACATAATCTTGAGTGTCTTTCATTTTGAGGAAACAGAGCTTCAGATGTGGCTTAATCGTATCATTTTGCCTCTCTCTGAGCATTCCGTTTTTTCTCTTACCAGCTACGCTCATTTACGCTGCGTATCTAATATTCTCATCTACTCATTAACAACAAACATAAATGTACCACTACAGACTTCTTTTTCTGGTGTCTGAGGAGATTTCCCTCACCTAACCCTAACTTCAAAAATAGTATATTTATGTTATTTAAATGAATAAAATAGGGAAAAAGAGATACATAGAAACAGAGAGAACATGAGTGAGAGGCAGGTAGAAATATAGACCGACCCAGTGACACAGACAAAGAAATAGAAAAGTACAGAGACACAGAGGCATTAAAATCGCCATACTTTATACGTATTACAGTGATCAAGGTAAAAAGTGAACTTTTTCTCGAATACAGAATTTTACAGTGTTTACTTATTTTCTCTTTTCAGAAAATTTTGCCGTATATCTGAAACAATGGATTTTGAAGAGGATCAACTTGACGTTCTGGTAGAAATCGATGAATTAGATAGGTATATTATGTTACATTTGATAGTTTGCTGTCTAAAAATAAACCACGAATTCGAATTCAGTTAAATGTTTTGTTTTAGTTAGGTAATAATGTTGATGAAAGCTAGGAAATGCTAAAAATATTGAATTTGCCTTATCTTGTTTATAAAGTCATACCAAATGCTACGTTTTAGTTCAAAGGTTGGGCCGAGGCTCATTCTTTTACCAAATTTGCAAATTTTTTAAAGGAAAGTATTTGGTAACGACTGGTAATTAGTAACTAGTACCTCCATAGGCTCTTTCTTATTTTTCATTAAATTTTTTTATCAAATTTTCGTTTTCGGGAATGAAGTTTAAGAAGAAAGTATATACAACATTTCATTCTGTTTGCTATTTCGCTTTTTTTTCCTATTTAAAATTACATATAATAGTAATAATAATAATTATTATTATTATGATATTCATGTTATTAAATAGCCATTTCTTTATTTGTTATATTTTATTATTTATTTATTTATTTTTGTTATTATTATTATTGTTGTTGTTACCTTAGTTTGTGGCATTTGTACAGGCTGTTCTTAATGCCGCTTTGTTCCTCTTGGGCCAGCCACAACTAGCAGCCAAAGGCCAAGAGGTTTCCTTCTCCTTACATTTCTAAAACTTTTCTAAGAATCCTAGCTGTTGCTAATAAGGCTGTCTTTTGTATTATACCAATGTCTAACTCAATTTTTATCATGTCAGTCCATCTNTTGCACAGGCTGTTCTTAATGCCGCTTTGTTCCTCTTGGGCTAGCCACAACCAGCAGCCAAAGGCCAAGAGGTTTCCTTCTCCTTACATTTCTAAAACTTTTCTAAGAATCCTAGCTGTTGCTAATAAGGCTGTCCTTTGTATTATACCAATGTCTAACTCAATTTTTATCATGTCAGTCCATCTCTTGAAATTTTTGCTTACACACTCCAAAGCTCCAACAACAATTGGTACAACACGAGCATTTTTCAGTGACCAAAGCCTTTTTAATTCAATTTTCAGGTTTTGATATTTTTCAATCTCTTCCTGTTGTTGTTATTATTATTATTATTATTATAATTATTATTAATATTATTATTATGTTCAATGTTTCACTTCTCGACTTAAGTTCTTGATTTCGGTAAATTAACTTGAAAGCAGGAAGCAGCAAGCCACCAGAGCTTTCAATTTTACTTTCCCGGCGTCTTACGAAGACAGTACCTTTCTTAAGACACGTGCCGATCCTAACAATGCTGTTTTTTGTACAACTTCCATTTTGATGTTTTGATCCCAATCCTTCAAATGTGATTCTAGCTTCTTACTAACCATTCCCAACGCACCTATAACAACAGAAATCACTTTAATCTTCTTTAGCTTCCATAACTGTGCAATTTTAGTCTTTAATGGTTGGTATTTCTCAATCTCTTCAGTTTTCTTCACGTTTACCCTTTTGTCCCCAGGAATGGCGATGTCTATTATTTTAGCTTCTTTTGTTCTTTAATTTATCATCACAATATCAGGCTTTGCATTGTATCATCATGTCCCATAACAGTTTGTGTTCTTCATTTTCGCTACAATCATCTGGCTTATGGTTGTACCACTCGTTCGCCCGTTCTAAACCTGTATTGCCCAATAGACATACCTTGCCACATTATTATGACGCTTTTTATATTCTCTCTGTACTAACTTGAAATACTCATTTACGACATGGCTGACACTCTTGCCCCTCCCAAAACACATCCTGAATAAAGGTGACTCTGCTGTTTTTTCAATATGGTATTTCAAAAAGTTCGTTCTCAGTGATTCCTTCTGAGCACTACAAATCAACACCTCAGTGGTACTTTTTAAGTCTCCCTTATTCAACCACCCCAAAGTCTTATCCCAATCAACGGCTCCAATTTCTTTTACGAATTGTCCATGCAATCTTTTCTCCTTCCACTCTCTTATCATCTCAACCTTCCCTCTCTCTTAAAAGCTTCTGGGTCCTTTCATCCTTCTGCTTTCAAAAGATCTTGATTTTTAACCACCTGCAGCATCTCCTCTCTACTATTTAAAACGTACCATGCTAAATTATTTTCTTCGGCTCTTCCGCATTTCTCGACACTAATCACTCTTCTTCCACCTTCCTTCCTCTTTACATACAGCCTTGCAACGTCACTTTTTGGATTTAAGCTTTGTGCATGGTCATTAACGTTTTTTTCCTCCTATCAATCTTCTCTAGTTCATTTTTCGTCCCACTAATGATTTCTGCACCGTATCGTATTAGTAATACAGCCCAGTTGTTGATTGCTGTTACCTTATTTCGCCCGTGCAATTTTGATTTCAAAATTAGTCTAACCCTCCTAAGGTACTCTTGCCGGGAAGGTTCTTTAACTATTTCCTCCTTAATCCTTAATCTTATCCAACTCAATAATACCAAGGTATTTGTAACCATTCTGGTCGACATCTTTTATAGTATTACCATCAGTCAATCTAAGCCATCACTTTTAATCACTTTTCCTCATTTCAACACCAGAACACCACACTTTTGAAATCCGAATTCAATTCATGTACAGTGGACATCAAACTGTCGACCTCATTTTCGTTTTTCGAAAACAACTTTAAATCGTCCATGAAAAGCAAATGGTTGATTTTCACTGTCCCTAAGGTGTATCCAGTACCCATCTTTCTTAATATACTGGATAGAGGCATCATGCAAATTACGAACAACAAGGGAGACAGATTATCCCTTTAGAATATACCTCGCCTTATATCAACCTCGCATAACTTTTCACTACATGCTGTTAAGACTGTCTTCCAATTTTTCCATGGACTCAGTAATAAACTTTGTTTTTGGATACATTTACCAGTTTCAGACATTCAATTATCCAGAAGTGGGGATCTTATTATACGCTTTTTTTAATCGATCCACGACATTGCCAGAGTTTTGTGCCTTCTCTTACATAACTCACTCCTTCATAATGGCTTTATCAATGATGAGTTGGTCTTTAGTACCCCTACTTCTTCTTCTGCAACCTTTTTGCTCGTCGGGGAGCATCTCATTCTCTTCCAGGTATTTATAAATATTATCAGAGATAATACTCGTCATTAGCTTCCACATTAGTGGTGGACAGGAAATTGGTCTAAAGTTGCCTAAAGTTCTCTTAGAAGGATCTTTTTGGCAAAAAGCAGTTCTGCCTTTGGTCAACCAATCAGGAATTGACTCATTAACATTAACCAGCTCATTCATTTGATGGGCAATACGGCTATGGAGTGTTTCAGCCAGTATACATAAACCCCATCTGGCCCCAGTGCTTTCCAATTATGTGTTCGCTTTACTTGTTCTTTTACCAAAATTTCGGAAAGTATCAAGTTGTCCTGTTGTACATCTTTCTTTTCTTCTTTCAATTTTTGAAGTTATTTCCCCTCCGAATTGTGCTTCTTTTCTTTCCCCAATATATCCGACCAGAATGCCTTACTTTCCTTGGCATCTGGTATGACCTTCTCAGCTTTCTCAGACCCATTTAACTCTTGATAAACTTTCTTTTGATCTTGACTGAACGTTCTATTAAGTCTGAATTGATGGATTCTCTCATCGTACCATTTAAGTTTGTGAGATTTTGCAATTATCCTCTGATTTAGTTCTTCAATAACCAGATTAATTCCTTTTCTTTTAATCCTATATTTCTGCTCTAATGCAGAGAACTTTATCCGTCTAACATTATCACCGTTCTTCTTCCTTTTCAATATATTAATATACTTTCGAATCTCATCGATTGCTGTTTAATCCTTCGCTTCCACCAGGGTTCTTTTGGTGCTCTCCTTTCATTTGTTGAGGTTCTTAAACCAAGTTTTTTAGCAATATAAATCGGCGTTGCACAGATTAGGTCATTCGTTTCAGTGATGGTGTGTGTCTTAACATCTGCTATCACTTCATTAACACTTTTGGTAACGTCGCTAACTTTTTTATGTCTGCTTTCTTTAATCCTGGAAAAAGGAGTTTATCTGTTTCTTTCGTTATGGCGCCTATTTGGTCTATTATCTGTTGTTGTTCCTCTGTTTTCTCTGGATTGTGTTCAACATCAAACTCTACTGGCATTTCAGGTAAGTTAACGTCGTCATGTAGGTCCACATCAAGCTCAGGTTCAGATTGTGCTACAGTATTATCCTGATCTACATCTTTAATGTTAACACCTAGGTCAGTTTCTGTCTCCTTTTCTGAGACACTTCTTTTAATAATTTCAATCTCCGCCTTGGATAGTAGCTCATTTTTCCTTATGGACCTAGCCTGATTGCATGAATTCTGTTCATCGATCTCAAATAAACCCCTTTCCTTCCAAACACGATGCATTCTCTGCCTTTATCCTCGTATAGGTTTACCATCCTTATTTACTGGATCACTTAGAAAGTAGCACTCCATTACAGCTACATTCAATTCTTTGTTACACTTTCTCGCAGCAGTAGTATGATGACGACCGGGTCCCTGCTGCTGAGCAGGGGAGCATCTGCCGGGCGAGAGACCTTCACAAGTCGTTCCAGTCTCATTGACGCCGTTATTTTCATTTATTTGATTTGACATGTTTACACTCATTTGTGGATTACTGAATTTAAGGTTGCACTACCACCGGTATTTTTATCAAGACATCATCTCTAGGGAAGTTGCTAAGCAAAGTTTAAGGTCCAACCCTGACCACAAGACCCAGTTACAGCACGTCAGACGTCAATATGATATTTACAACTACGGTTGGTTTATTCTTCTGAGTTTTCCTTCTCACAGGACAGCCTGCAAGCAACGCTAATGACCCTGCCCTAGCCAGGCTGGATATTCCGCGCCAGATGCCACTTGGTACTTCCAGACCACTCGGATATTATTATTACTATTTATTATTATTATCATTATTATTATTACAATTATTTCTATTATTGTTGACTTTTTATTTTCCCTCTTAAATTACTATAAAATTTCTATTAAAGATAATCTTCAGTATACAGTTTTTCTAATTCACGAGAGCGATTTAAAACCTGCTTTTTAAAGGAAAGCATGTCTAGAATCTTTAAGTACCATACAGAAGTTAAAAGCTTTTAAACTATTTTTTATCTCAACATATTACTGAGTTTTCTTTTTCTTCTCGTTAGTTCAGAGACAACGACAGGTACCCCTCGTCCGGTTCAAAAACGACCGTATACTTTCGCACAAACGTATTTGGAAAGTGAACTTTTAGAGTGTCGAACAAACTCTATGGTATGTTTTAATGACATTTATTTTTTTTAAATTACCCTAACCTGGGGTAAATTAATTTTGTCAGGTTTCAGCTGGTGTATATATATTAGAAGGGTGGTGGTTTTAAAGAAAGGTTGCATTGAAAGAAAACCAAAGTAAATGTACTATTATTTCTTTGAAATATTGCATACAAAATCTTAGTAGAAATGTTTTGTAAAAATGTATCGCAGAAATGTATATGTAAATAATTTTTTCACAATGTTTGGAACAAATGTTTGAGATAAATATTTGACAGCATTGAGCAACAAACCTTTGGCAAAAAAGAATCCTAACTGGCTTCTGACTAACTCAGACGTGCAAAATCTAGACATTGCAACAATTGGGGTTTTTATTTCATAAATAACAGGTTTTGAGGAGCCGTGGCTTAATGGTTAGTGCAACTGCATAGTAACCAAGAGTTTCGGGTACGATTACCCGAGCTGTCGAGGAGAATTTGGAACTTTGCAAAAGAAAAAGCCATTGGTTGGCGTCAGGAAGAGCATCCGGCCAAGAAATTCCTCACTGCCAAATCAAAGTCCCTCTGAAGGGCACCGTCTAAGCCCCAATTGCTGGGGGGAAATGACGTTAAAACTAAAAAATATAAAATAAATAAGTAAAAAAAACCCCAAAAAACGCAGGTTTTGTTTCCACAAGATATCCCTAAGAGTGATGGTTTTATCCAAAATCGTAAAAATCTAGGAAAACATGTCTCCTTAAAGAGCATACTCTGGTTATCTTTATTTCCAATATGCGTCGGAATATAGCAGAGATGTATTAGAGATTTTAATCGAGTACCGAATAAAGAGCTAAATAAGTTTCTTCTGACATATTTTCTATAAAGCATCCTTCTTTAAAAATCTGTGACTATGGACAAATTCCCTTGGGTCTTAGGATTGACATAAATTTTTACCCCTTTCTCAGTGAGCTTAGAAACAAGAATGGGTATCACTTCTTATATAGGAGTGCACCCAGCGAGGCTGTATTGCATAAATTTAAAGAGAGTGACTCGCAGACTTATTACGTTTGGTCACATGTGCAAATATTTTAAAATTTGGGGCCCCGTGCGTTGTATAATCTCGGTAAGTACTTTTCTGTGATTGCCTGTGTTTCCAGATGATATATGGCTGGTTGTTTCTTTGCGCAGGGAAATTAACTGTTGCTCAAGTATTTGTAGGAAAATATTTTAATGTGCAAGAGAAAATCAAGGTCATGAACTTGATCGGAAACAAATGAAATACCTCGATTGCCAGAGAAAAGAAAAAAATACTGTCGGCTATTTCGATGGTTTTTTGTTCAAACTGTTTAAAAGTCTACACCTCATCAAACCCGTGTAAAAAGTGTATAGTGCAATAAAGTGTGTCAATTAAAAAGTTTAGTTACAAAATTATTCCTTACTCTATTTCTGGTATTTAAATATTTTGAATATTGACTTTTTTATTGCCAAAGCATTAATTTTTCCATTTCTGTTCAATGTATTCTCAGCTTTCATTTATCTTGCTGGTCGAGGAATCCTTCAAAGCAATGCAAACTCCAAATGGAATTATGAAAGTCTTGGATTTTCTAGCTAAAATCGACGAGGAAATATCTGAGCTGATAAGCATGGTAGTATTATCTCTTCTATTCCTATTATTAACGGGTTTTTTCAAGTTGATTGGTGTATACAAAATGGTATGTATCTTATATATGTATAAATATGCATTTACAGACACCCGTACGAGCGTACGTGCATATTACAGCAAACGTAAACAACTGTGCTTTCCCTAACTTGCAAAAAGTGTATATAAATATATATATGCAAGTTGGCAGAGAACACAATTCTGAACCAAGACGTTAAAGGAGGAATACGTTTATAGGAGAACACCATCGATCGATCGATAGATCGATCGATAGATAGATAGATAGATAGATAGATAGATAGAT
>RDPX01000017.1:410386-420523 GCA_003991215.1 Morbakka virulenta
CTCTCTCTCTCTCTCTCTCTCTCTCTCTCTCTCTCTCTCGCTCTCTCTCTCTCTCTCTCTCTCTCTCTCTCTCTCTCTCCATCATCTATCTATTTATCTACTTGTCTATCTATCTATCTATCTATCTGTTTCTGTCTCTACCGCTGTCTTTCTCTCTCTCTCTCTCTCTCTCTCTCTCTCTCTCTCACACACACACACACACACACACACACTCTTTCTCTGTGTCTCTGTGTGTGTATGTATGTCATAAGTGGTTCAATATTTGGAGAACCAATCTGTTCCAAACTTTATAGTCAGGGCTATACTTGTTTGAGCCTTGACCTTGTTGCCTCCTAATTAAATGAAACACATAGGGGCAAAATAATCTATCTACAATAACGTCCACCGTTACTCTTATATTTGCAAATATTAATAAGGTCATTTGCTATAGCTTCTACTTTTATTATATTTTCTTTACCAATTTCACAATAATTGCTTCTAATTATTATTTAATAATTGACCCTGCAATTTAGGATGTGTTTTCTATATTTCGTGTTAAGTGTATACAAATGTTCTTAATCTCACTGAATGACATGATAATTGAAATTTGTAATTTATTAACCAGCATGCATTACTGCACTACTTATACCATTTTTTTTTCTGTAATAAAGAAACTTGCACAAGGGACCCCAAAGCTTCCGATACATGTGATACCATACAGAGGTATTTGTTCACTTGTTATGTTAGGCATTGTTTGATTTATGAAATATTTATTTTCTTACATATTCATTTTTTGATTAATTGTTGGATTGTTTGATTAAGTGACTGATTGATCGACTGATTTGTTTATCAATTGATTAGTTTATCTACATTACATACAAGGTAAAACAAGGATATTAATTGATCATGTTTTTCTTATATTTCCTTGGCAAAAAATAGTTGTATCTTTAACTCTAACCTTCAATAAAAAAAAAATGTAGCCAAAATGTGTTGATAATGTTGAAAAGGAGGGATTTATTATCTATATTCAGAGCAAGGGTAGAGACAGACGGACAGACAGACAGAGAGAAGGAAGGAGGGAAGGCGAAAGAGACTTAATAAGAAAGCAAAAATAACAAAATATAGATATAATATATAATGATATAATGATCGTTTGTATACGCACAACTATCAATTTTACGTATATAAACGATCATTTAAAAAATAATACAATTCAAATTAGCAAAAAAATACCCATTTTATTTCGTTTCATTTTATTTTGTAGTATTTTCTCACATTTTTTTTAACATTATTAACTCATATCGACTAAATTATCAACGAAGCATTTTTAGGTAAGAAGAGGAGAGAATACAAGGAAGTAGAAGCTGTAACAAAATTTTAGGTATAAATGACTGTCTATTTGACTAAGTAAATGGAGTAAATAGAAAATCAGGGATACATACATATACATACATATACATACATATATATATTTATATATATATGCGTATGATCAACAAAAAAGCTAAATATCTAAGACATTGTCATTGAGCCACAAACGGAAGTCCTCATCAATGGTTTTGATATCACCTCGAATATCTATCATTTGGCAAATCAACATGTGTTGATGGGATTGAATTTCACCACAACGACAAAATGGATTGTCCATTGGACCAATTCTATGTAAAGGACAAATAATGCATAAAAAGCAGACATTGGTTGAATAAAAAAGGCAATAATGCAAGGTCAATGCAAGTATATAGACGCTTAAAAAAGTGGAAGGGAAAACGGAGAAAGTGGAAAATAAAGGATTATATACATATTAAAGAGCTAGCCGAAGAAGAAAGGGAAACGGAAAAGCAAATGATCTTTAATGGGTAAGACACAGACAAGCTAAAGGAGAAAAGACACATTAAGATCAAGATACTGTAAGTGAACGAAATAAACAAACAATGAAATTAAAGTTAAAATCTTTAATATTCTTGAAAAAAGATAATGATCATCATGTATAAATATTGTAAATACTTATAATTATTATATTGTATAAAAACCATCCAAATGTGTAGGAGTAGAGCTGTTTATTAATATTTATTAATTTATTTATGTTTTATTTTAACGCAAAATTACAAATTGCTGTCTTGTTTTTCGTTACAAAGTTTTAAAAACATACAAACAAACAAAAATAAATGTGTGTTTAAAAGGGGTGAAACTAATATTTAGAATCTTTTGTGATCTTATCTGCTAAGGAAATTCGTTCAAGGCTTTAGCACTGCTAAAATTAAATACATTATTTGTAGCTTTTGCCTTAATTTGTTTGATGGAGTGTAGCATAGTGGAACGTCTTGGGGAAAAAGAGTTTTTGGTCAACCCCCTGTCTTTTGGTTATATCTCCTCCCATAATGCTTTTCGAAAATAATAGAGGCAGTGAATCTAACTGTGTCGATATGATAAATGAAATTAACATCATGGCTTGTGATTGGTCAAGGGAACGTAAAGTGAGGCTACTGAAAAAAGGAAAACAACAATTTGGTACAGGGCTTTTATCTCATTTCCCAATAGAAGGTTTGTGTTTCTCAGTGCAGATTAACCTTACTTCTGCATTGATTAGATGACTATAGTTACACCAATAAACAATAGCTATGAAGGTTTATTGTCAGAAATTGGCATGCATGCTGCAGTGAAGTGCTGCAATGAAATGAAGTGAAGCAAAAGACTTTCTTTTGCTTAAATTTTTTGGAGAATTGTCTTGCTCGCAACTTGGCAACTTTGTGTCATATCGACCCCAACCTTAGAGATTCCTTTGACTTTAAACCTTAATGAGTAAATAGTTGGTCTTTATGACTTGTATTGTTTTGGAAATAGCTGTGGTAGTTGTCACAGATATTTTTGTCTAAGTATTTATTACTACCAAAGGACGTCTTGGTGCAGACAATTGTCAATAACAAAATAAGGAAGAAAACAAATGATTAGGTTGATTATGGAGTTTTATTGGAAATAATGTAACTTTTTACCCAAATGTTTATTCTGTGGAAAAAGTAGACTCCCATACAAATGACAAAACTGTGAGCTTCTTTTACCATTAGTTTTACGTCTGAAAGATCTTATGAAATAATGTCGTTATTCATTGCTGCATTTAATTATTCTTTTAGTTAATTAATAGTTAGTTAGTTAGCTAGTTAGTTAGCTAATTAGTTCGTTAGTTAGTTACTTATGCTAAGTGTTGGGCCCTTAGCACATGAGTAAAGCAACCAATGTCGGCAACAAGTCCGAGATCAATTTTTTCTTAGCATTTAACATCTTTGCTTATTAGGCTGTAAGGTCCTCAGACTATATATATATATATATATATATATATATATAGTCTGAGGACCTCATAACCTAATGAGTTAAATGCTGAGAAAAAATTTATGTAAAATTTCATGAGTTAATTTATTTGAAACGTTCAGGAAAAGGACCTAACGCTTTGTAATTATATTTTTTCTCCTTTTTAGAGCATCATATATTTCAACTTCGTGCTTACATCTATCAAGGCCGAAATTTGATTCCAAGTGATAGAGACGGCCTTGCTGGTGAGATCTTCTCTTTGTGATTTTGTCATCTTTTTTAATATCGAAGAAAAGGCTACAAATAATTTATCAAATAGTAATAAAAATCTGTTAGTTAAAAAATATCGATAAAGACACATATTAAAGAATCAGTAGTTTGGACAAGAGTTCCGTCTGCGTTGCTTTTTTAAACCAGATATTTTTCTTCCCCTAGGGTAATGCTAACAAACTTATCCTAATCATAGCACAGGCTATTGAGAGGCGCTCACCTTTAGTCATTTTCCTGTTTTGTCTAAAAAGTTCTGCAAAGTAAAGCCCAGGAGTTAGACTTAGACTGCCAGAGCCTTTATTTTGTGCTTGTCGTATTGGAAAATTTTGTAGGTATCGTACACTCATCTTCCGAAATTATCACAGCATTACGAGTCTTTTAACATATTTTTGTGTATGTTGCTTTTGTAACCCATATATTAAAATTAGAACGATTCAGAAAAGTTAGCACAGTCACTGCGCAAGGATGACGGGCAAATTCGTTAAGCATTTGAATTTTCTTATTATTACTACAATTGTTGTTATTGTTATTATTATCATTATTGATGTGAATCTCAGACGTATTTGTCTGGTAAATTCTTTTCACCAAAGGCCTAAAAGTTCCTCCTTCCTTGTCTCTAAAGAGACAATACTTTTCAAAACGTCCTTGCAATTCTAAGAAACTTTGTTTTCTGAAGATGAATTTCAATTGCAAACTTTACATCTAACATTTCCATGTGCCCTTCAAACATGTCTGAAATTGACCGATGCTCTAAATCAAATTTTATTCATTTTCCATAAATATCCTTTTTCTTCTCTCAAAATTCGGTTCTTTTTTATTTGAATCTTCTGACACTGTAATATCAATTATTTTTACTTCTTTGTTCTTTTTGTCTACAAATACAATGTCTAGTGGCCTTGCGCTAATATTCCTATCAAACTAGAAGACAAAATCAAACAAGAACTTGAAATTCTCATTGATTAATGATTCTCTCAGGTTGCTCTTCATACCATTTAGCTGTTCTTTCCAAGCCTCCTTTGCTGTAACTACCCTACTTCACTTCTTCCCTGCACTAACTGTCCATGGATCGCTTTCAGTTTCCATTTATATTCTCTTTCTTGTCTTTTAGACTTCTTATGTCCATTTCGTTCCAATATTTCCTGGATACTAACTATACTGGTTTTCCCTGTTTTTCTCAAGAGTATCCCTTTGCCATTCTTTATATACTAACTCAGGCTTCCCCTCCCCTTGTACAACTTTCACAGCTCATTAAACCTCTTGCATTTCTCTTTCTTGAAGCGTAAATTCTTGCAACATCAGTCCTTAGATGAAATATTCGTTGTTTAATGTCACAATCTTTCTTGTTTGTCCCTCAATATCTTGAAGCTCATTCTTATTGTATTTAAGTATGCCTCCTTTATACCATATAAGTGACACTGCATAGGTGTTTGTTTTCATTATTTTGTTCCTACCGTTTAATATTGATTTCGTAATAAGATTAAATCACCGCAATTATTCTTTTCAGAATAATTATTTTTACCTCTTCTCCTTTATCGATCTTGTCAAGTTCTAAAATACCAAAGTATTGTATTCTTAAGCATCAACCTCTTTAAAACTCTCTCCATTGGTTTGCCTTAAAACTTTATTTTCAGTCAATTTCCTCCTTTTCAAGACCATAACGCTGCACGTCTTTACACCAAATTCCATTCCAATATCATAGCTTTATCATTTGAATGATCAACACAAGACTATCAACTTCATTTTTGTTCTTAGCAGACATCTTTAAATCCTCCATGAATAAAAGACATCAAATAAACTATTACTGGTACAAAATTTGAAAATTGCAATTAACATTACGTTCTTTTAAGTAGATAGCTATTTTGCTAACACTTAACTGGAGCAAGACAAGAATAGGAAAATCAACGTCAAGTTTGTTTTTATCGATACCGAAAAACCAATTGAGGATCAAACATGCCCACAACTTTTTGTTTCATTGAAAAAAATACTAAAATGATTGTAGAAAGACTAGCACCTCTTGACTCACCTCTGACTGGCTCACCTCTGACAGGCTCACCTCTGACTGGCTCACCTCTGACTGGCTCACCTCTGACAGGCTGTCAGAAACAGTTAAGGAAGATACACAAAATTCTCTTTGTCTACAATGAGAAGGTGATAAAAATTGAATGTAAACTGCCATCAACGCTCCTAAATGGCAGACAGTCCTAGCTCTGCCAATTACTTAAACTGTTTTAGTTTGAAATCTCACTGCATTCATTGTTTAACAGTTGACACAATTTTCCAGTGTTGATGTAGACAAAATTGACTTTAATTTTGTTATTCTGGCATCTTGGTCAACTCGGGTGCCAGAAATAACAATCGATCAAAATGAAAGTTGTATTAATTGTAATAAAAATGGNGGTTCTTTTTTATTTGAATCTTCTGACACTGTAATATCAATTATTTTTACTTCTTTGTTCTTTTTGTCTACCAATACAATGTCTAGTGGCCTTGCGCTAATATTCCTATCAAACTAGAAGACAAAATCAAACAAGAACTTGAAATTCTCATTGATTAATGATTCTCTCAGGTTGCTCTTCATACCATTTAGCTGTTCTTTCCAAGCCTCCTTTGCTGTAACTACCCTACTTCACTTCTTCCCTGCACTAACTGTCCATGGATCGCTTTCAGTTTCCATTTATATTCTCTTTCTTGTCTTTTAGACTTCTTATGTCCATTTCGTTCCAATATTTCCTGGATACTAACTATACTGGTTTTCCCTGTTTTTCTCAAGAGTATCCCTTTGCCATTCTTTATATACTAACTCAGGCTTCCCCTCCCCTTGTACAACTTTCACAGCTCATTAAACCTCTTGCATTTCTCTTTCTTGAAGCGTAAATTCTTGCAACATCAGTCCTTAGATGAAATATTCGTTGTTTAATGTCACAATCTTTCTTGTTTGTCCCTCAATATCTTGAAGCTCATTCTTATTGTATTTAAGTATGCCTCCTTTATACCATATAAGTGACACTGCATAGGTGTTTGTTTTCATTATTTTGTTCCTACCGTTTAATATTGATTTCGTAATAAGATTAAATCACCGCAATTATTCTTTTCAGAATAATTATTTTTACCTCTTCTCCTTTATCGATCTTGTCAAGTTCTAAAATACCAAAGTATTGTATTCTTAAGCATCAACCTCTTTAAAACTCTCTCCATTGGTTTGCCTTAAAACTTTATTTTCAGTCAATTTCCTCCTTTTCAAGACCATAACGCTGCACGTCTTTACACCAAATTCCATTCCAATATCATAGCTTTATCATTTGAATGATCAACACAAGACTATCAACTTCATTTTTGTTCTTAGCAGACATCTTTAAATCCTCCATGAATAAAAGACATCAAATAAACTATTACTGGTACAAAATTTGAAAATTGCAATTAACATTACGTTCTTTTAAGTAGATAGCTATTTTGCTAACACTTAACTGGAGCAAGACAAGAATAGGAAAATCAACGTCAAGTTTGTTTTTATCGATACCGAAAAACCAATTGAGGATCAAACATGCCCACAACTTTTTGTTTCATTGAAAAAAATACTAAAATGATTGTAGAAAGACTAGCACCTCTTGACTCACCTCTGACTGGCTCCCCTCTGACAGGCTCACCTCTGACTGGCTCACCTCTGACTGGCTCACCTCTGACAGGCTGTCAGAAACAGTTAAGGAAGATACACAAAATTCTCTTTGTCTACAATGAGAAGGTGATAAAAATTGAATGTAAACAGCCATCAACGCTCCTAAATGGCAGACAGTCCTAGCTCTGCCAATTACTTAAACTGTTTTAGTTTGAAATCTCACTGCATTCATTGTTTAACAGTTGACACAATTCTCCAGTGTTGATGTAGACAAAATTGACTTTAGTTTTGTTATTCTGGCATCTTGGTCAACTCGGGTGCCAGAAATAACAATCGATCAAAATGAAAGTTGTATTAATTGTAATAAAAATGGGTGATTTTCATCTCTTCTAGCATGTACTCTGATTTAGCCTTGCGATGATTTTAAAGATTTTAATGAGACACCATCCCTGGGACGGTTGCTAATCAAGGCTATTGATTCCCTCCCACGCATAAGAAAGAGTAGCCCTTGCAAGCCTCCAACCCGATATTTTATGGTCTCGGGGAGAGCAGACAGCTACTATACCTTGCTCAAGAGTGACCGCGAGGTAGTTGTAGCAAAGAGTAATCTCTTCCTTCCACGTCGTAACTTATAATTGGATACAGATTTTTATCATTCCGAAGACCTTTATCATTGAATCTCTGTAACTACAGATAAACAGCTTACAAATTTCACGACAAATAGTTGATATATATTCATGACCAGATTATTTGGCTAATAAATTTTGATAGAGAATTGAAAATCATTTATCCAATTAAACCAGACAATAGTTTTCCAATTATTGCTTCCCTTTCCCTTAATATGTATTTTGCATTTAGTTCTCAACTTTATCAAAATCCTTTTCATCAGATAGTTCACAGATGTTGATATTTTGCAATCTTTTCATTTTTCTTTGCCTTTTATTTCGTTCTCAAGGGCATTCTATATCCATTCTATATTTGTTCCTTTTTTCATCCCGTCCTCCAAAGTCATGTCTGGTCTTTTTAATATACAATGGGTCCTCATTTGATGTTGCTAATCCCACAAGCTCTATTTGCCATTGTTTTCAAACACCTGTCCTTTTTCCCATTTTCCCTTGTACCACATCCCCTTTTCTTTAAATGGACCTTCTTTCTTTCCCCATCCGACTGCCAAGATCTTTAGTGCATTATAATGTCTTCTCATATATTCTGCTATCTTTTTGCATCCTGATAACAGATCTTGTACTGTCTTCCTTATTTCATCACTTAACCTGCAACTTGTTACTTTTACATTTCCTTTAACTCACTCCCAGTTTCTTGTTTTCACCATCTGTTCCAGCATGTCTAATATAGCTGCTGTCTTCCTAGGGTCTGTGTTGTACTTCAATCATGCAAAGTCCTCATTTGTATGCCCAAATATTATTTCACTTTGTATTTTCTTTTCCTCGATTTTTTAAAAGCATTTCTTTGTTCCTTCCTTGAGTTCTTTCTTTAGTTTTCTATTAATTTAACAACCTGGTCACTAAATACATACGTCAGTGGCTTGACCTGCCTATAAGTGCCACTCTTAGCTCCATTATTCTTTCCAAAAATCAATTTGGACTCAACTTGCAGCTACCTACCCAACACTATATTTAAAAAAATACAAAAGAAGTTCTGAAAGCTGTGCAGACAGAACACAAGGAGCGTTTACAAAGTTATCTTACTACTCATGGTACAATTCTCTCATTTCTGTTTGACAACGCAACTTCGAAATATAAAAAGTTTTGGTCTAAAGTTCAAAGTACGCTTCCCAAAATTATCTACAGCTTTACCATTCGTTATTTAAATAACACCCTTGCAACTCGTAAATGGAAACTTAGTCTACCGTCTTCTTGCTTTTCCTGCTTTGAACCAGAAACCTTTCTTCATGTTGTTGCCGGCTGCAAAACATAACTTCAGGAAGGTCGATATACTTGGCGACATAACTCTGCATTACAGTTTTTAGCAGAAGCTGTCTAAACTCTTGAAGGCAGTACAATATACGCTGATATCTGTGGATTCTTATCGCCATGCATTATAACTGAAGATGTCTTGATGTCTGATTTGCTGTCAGTTACTCCACAAAGACAGCTATACATACTTGAATTGGGATATTAAACAAACCTGCATAAAAATGCTTCCTGAAAATATAAAAATATCGTTCTTTGATTCGTGATTTACATTCAGCTTTTCGAAAGTAAGTTGCATAAATCTTTCCATGAGCTCTTTAGGTATATTCGGTAAACCTTGTATTACTTTCAGTGAAATGTGCAACGCTTTAAACATCGACAACAAACACGAACGCTTTCTTTCAACCAAACTTTCCTATATAATCATTCGCACTACATACTACATATTCTGTCATAGAAACCAAACATGGATAAACCTTCAACTGTTGTTGTTTTAGTAGGTTTGTTAGTAAAATATTTAATTTTGATTTTGTTAAATAGGCAAGCCATTGTAAACTACTTTGGTTAGTGTGGTTTGTAATTGTATGTGTTCAGATGAAAAAAAAATAAAAAGTTTAAAAAATTATTATTATTTTATCATCTTTATTATTATAAAGTACAAATTTGCTTATTGGTGCTTTAGCAAGTTTATTTCTCTAAATTAGCAGTATTGTCTGATGTCACTACACGCTTTTTTTTTATAAGCAACGCAATATTTTGACTCAGGCTCGCTGTTGCTTAGCTTTTGCAGGAAACCAGCCTAACTAGCTGCTTAGCTGTTGCTTAACATTTCCACTTCTTTTTTTGTTTGAACTCCAAAAAGCAGTGTAGCCCCTCCCCCTTTAAACAAAGAGGACGTTTTCCCCCTCCTCCCCTCTATAAGGAATAGTTTTATTTAAAGATGAACATCTGTGTTGGTACATGAACATGGCGCCAGACACTGACGTCATTAAAATTTCGAACAGGAAAAAGAACTAAAAGAGATCATTCTACTGTATTATA
>RDPX01000017.1:434070-467062 GCA_003991215.1 Morbakka virulenta
ATTATATTAGAATAGATTAGATTATATTAGATTAGATTAGATTAGATTAGATTAGATTAGATTAGATTAGATTAGATTAGATTAGATTAGATTAGATTAGATTAGATTAGATTAGATTAGATTAGATTAGATTAGATTAGATTAGATTAGATTAGATTAGATTAGATTAGATTAGATTAGATTAGATTAGATTAGATTATATTATATTATATTATATTATATTATATTATATTATATTATATTATATTATATTATATTATATTATATTATATTGTATTGTATTATATTATATTATATTATATTACAATGAAACTATATTAACTTTTTACATTATTGTAGGTCGAGGTGTTAAAGCAAGTACAGCTGTTAGCCCTTCAATCCCAGTAAGTTGTTTGAAAATACTTTGGGTTTTGTTAAATAGCTTATTTTTGTATAGTACCAGTGAAGTTTAACAGTAGTAAGTACTTTTAGTAACATTTTTGTCGTAGTACTGCTTTTCCTTCTTCAGTAAAATTATAAAAGACTTCTATTTCACTGCATGCTAGCAAACATTGGCTATACGTTGTTGTATTATATTCTAATATGAACTTTTATTTCTTATTTGTAATATTAAACTTTATCATACTACACTGAACGTTACTATACAATTTATACGATAATATAATGTACTTTACTCGAATCAAAACATTATCAAAGCTAATTTGTTGATAATGCTGTGAAACAATTTTGGGGGGTTTAATTTTCTCTATTTTTAGATGATTTAAACATTGTACTTATTTTTTGGCTACGAATGTTTACAGGATTTTTCATAAAATCCTGGAAAGCAACACATATCATGTTGAATATTAAGACTCCATTTGTAAATTTGATCAATTTGCAAGCTATTTAGGTATCTTATAGTAACTTCGAAAATGTTCTGGTTTGTTGCTTTACACTGATGACCAAATAGATAGTCCCAAGACCTTCGATAAGATGTCGGAAGCTAGCCTGCTCTATAAACTATCTGGTTATAGGATTGTGGAGCTTCCTTTAGTATCATTTTTTGTTTTCCTCCATACGTTAAAATCAAGTAAATTTGGGTGTGATTACAACTGATGAGTATTCTATTAATGCCGAGTTTTCTTAAGATGATTTTCTTGGTCAAATTGTCTTCTTTCTTCACCTTAACGATCTTCCTGCCTGGTAACATACTTCATTTCAACACCTATGGCCTGGTAATTATCATAAGGCAACTAAGCAAAAACAAGTGAAACGGAAAATGTGGAAGGAAGTGGTTTTGTTTCTCTCAATGCTACAAAAATGTAAGTTGCATTTCTCTAATGTTTATCGGCAGTCATTGTGATGTTAGCCTTGGTGAGATTGATTCTCCTCTTGCGGAATGTTTACCAATGAGGCTGTTTGGTTTACTACTTTCTCCAGACCTTGCCCTGGTTTTTTTATTCAGTCTATTAATAAATCTACTTTTGAAAAGCTTCTTTCTTTGTATCGCAGTAAAGAGTTACTTAAAGGTGAGGCTATGTTGTATCTCTATAAACTTACCATACGTCCTTACACTGAGTACTGTTGTTACATCTGGACTGATATTCCCTCACCTCATGTTGATGCTCCTATTCGAATTCAAAGACGTGTCTGTAACTTAAAAGATTCAGACCATAACGCTGCACTTTAACCTTCGTCTTAACAAAATGTGGCTTTTCTTAGTTTTCCCATGAGTATTAGGATGTGAAATATCATAACGAGCTTTCCTCTTTTGTTAGGACTCAGTGTATTGCATTTCTACTGTGACTTGTCTCGTTCAATGTCTTCATCCTTTGCAGTTCTTTTTTCTCGTTGTAATAAATCTTTTTATGATTGTAGTTTTTTATCCTCGGACGCCTAGATTGTTGAACTCTTTGAGCTTTTACAGCTTTCCTCTATCATATAAAAATTTTTAAGTCTAAAGTTGAATCCTATCCCTTGCCTGATGAAAATAATAGTAATAATAGTAATAATTAATTCCAGAGCTGCATCTCTGATAAGATATGGAGCAAGCATAATAGAATGGACGAAAGAAGACAAGAGACAGATAGACCGCAAAACCAGAAAACTACTTACCATGCACAGAAGTATGCATCCGCAGTCAGACGTTGATCGGCTTCATTGGAAAAGAACTGAAATAGGAAGGGGTTTGCAAAGCATTGAAGAAGTTGTCGAGATAGAGAGAGCGAGTCTAGAATTTTATTTACACCAAGCAGAGGAATTTATGTTGAAGAAAATAGAGCAAGAAGGACTCCTTAGAGACTCTACAAATCCAGTTAATACAAAGCGGGAATTAGTCGACAAACACAAATTACAGTTTGAGGAAAAGAAACTACATTTTGTGTTCTTCAGGGGGACCAAGGGTGTTAGAGATAAAAAAGACACTTGGTTATGGTTAAAGAAAGGAGTGCTGAAAAAGGAAACTGAGGGATGATATTAGCAGCTCAAGAACAAGCATTAAGAGTCAACTGGGTAAAAAGGATGATAGACATAGATGAATGTTCACACAGATGCCAAATGTGTGATAGAGAAAACGAGACAGTATTACATATTGTTTTCGAATGTACACAATTGGCTCAGAACGAGTACAAAAAACGCCGCCATGACAAAATTGCTGCTATTATTCACTCGTATTTGTGCAAGACATTTGGCTTCAGTTGCAGCGGGAAAAGCTATGAACATTTTGTAGAAAAGGATACAAGGATTTTAGAAAACGAGGATGCTAAGATTCTGTGGAACTTTTCAATACAGACGGAAAGAAAGATTGAGCACAACAAACCACATGGTGTTTTACTGGACAAAAGCAAGAAAGTCTGTTTTGTCCTGGATGTTGCATGTCCGTTTGATACGAGAGTCATAAAAAAGGAAAAAGAAAAGATTGAATTTCATACCGACCTGAAATACGAAATTCTCAAACCCTGGAAACAAGAAGGTGAAAAAGTTGTCACTCTGCCAATTGTCAAAGCGGCTTTAGACACAGTTACAGGGAATGTAAAGAGAAATCTTTAAAAGTTAGGAATAGATTTGAGTGTGGATGTATCACAGAAAACTTGTTTGATTGTAACGGCTCGCATACTTTGGAAAGTCCTTGATATCCAATGAATTGGGAAAAAAAGGAAAACGAAGACAAAGAAGAGAAGAGTGAATTGATCTGAACAAAAGACTTAACATCCGGTGATAACATCAAATATCGTGTGAAAATTACAATAATAATAGTAATAATAATGATGATGATAACAATAAAGTTAAGTAAAGACATTTTACACATTTTACATAGTATTAAGAAAAACAGATATAATTCACATATGCATGTATTTTGATATTACTTTACAATATTGTTTAATTGCTTTCAGATAACAGGAAAAAGGGAAAAAGTCACTGAGACTGCAGAGACGCTGCTTAACTGGTGGGAACGGTTTTACCAAAGTATCGACGAACATTTGAAGGAATCGGAAGGCAGAGTTTCTGGCACTAGTATTACTGCAGAAGCATTAGGAAAAAGAACAATTTCTTATGAAGATGAGTTTGAAGACGAACATTCAAGGATTGTGGTAAATACCTTTTGAACTCAATTAATATGTTTTTCTTGTGAGTGAAGGGGGATGCTTTTGTTGCTGCATAAAAATTCCTGGTGGGAATATAGGGATTTGAACCTATGCAGATTATAAGGTACCTTTAAGAGGAAGGATAGTCTTGATCAGACTTCTCATATTCTGGCTAGTCCTGGTTGAAGAATGATGGCCAAGTATTGGTTGGTGTGTTGGGTGTTATTATTTTCTATAATCTGTCTGGGATATATGAGTTTCTAGAGATTTGATATTTGATACTGAACAGTTAATTTTCTTTACGTGCAGTTGCGTAGTGTTTGGTTTCAATTGGAATTAGAAAGCCTATAGTTTATTATCTGTCATTTTTATTATTTTGTGGCTTCGTAGCTTTTTGTTTCGTGCTGAAAAGGGGAATGCTTACAAAGTTGCAAGAAATGAATCTCCTGAGAAACTTTTCTATTAACTATGGGCACCTTGTGTAAAGGGTTTATTTCATTTATGAAACAATGAATTATCAAATTTGTCCCTCAAGGTAGGGACTAATAAATAAGTTGGATGATGTGTTAAAATTAGATGGTTTAAGTCCCACAGGTTTAACTCTTAAATTTATTTTGAGATAGAATTAACTGAGGTAGTATTTGTCACTGGGAGAACAAAACATTAGCTAATTAAATAAAATAAATTACCATGCAAAATTACAATGAAATATAAGGATTGAAGGTCGCACACTATATCGCACACTATTATCATTATCACCAGAGACGGACGTGGATTATTGTTTTGAGTTGTTCAACTTGGAATCACTTGCAGAGCAAGGCGAGTTAGTGGGTGTGGATCTCATAACTTTACATTTATTTCCGGCCACTCCCTTCAAAATGCTACAAATATCTTTTATCCTATCATGTTTTGAAAATTTGTTTCTACCAACTAGTGATGAGGAATAGACTTCAGCTACTGTTGATCCTTACGATTTATAAACGAGATGATTTTCTTGGAGATGTGGCAGATTTACCTTAAAAAAATGTTTTGACAATTTTTGATATCGACATCAACTAACCTTCAACATAAAAAGCGCGAAAGAGGCAGAGCTGTAATTCTAGGTTTTCTGCGTTTGATTACCTGGCCCTTCTGGATTGTAAAGTAAAGAAATATATTTGCAATATCATTCTGAATAACTACTTCTGGTTGATGTTGGTACCATATTTTTCACATACTTTAAACCCAAATTTGAAAATATAGTGAAAATACACCAAAAAGTTAAAATAATAGTACTATTATTTTAACGTGTAGGTCCGGCTGAGTACCAGCAATAGAGCTTTGGACCAAATGAACTTTAATTGTAATTGGAAAATTGATTAACGTTTTGTCAATATTAGTATTGTACTTCAGTTTACTGTGTTGTTTTTTTCAGATTTATGACACTGAGCTTGAAAATGTAAAACTGTTCGGGGGATTCAAAGATTTTTGTCAAACATTTGATTTGGGGATTGGAAAGATGACAGATGCCAAACATCAATATCATTCTATTGGATCTATCAAGGTAAATTACATTTATTACCTTTTGATATTCATTCTGTTCAGTAAATGCCTTCTTATTGATTTTTTAATAAATACGTCATGTTTTTCTGATTTCGTTTAACTTTGTTAAGCAAATTAAATACAATGTTATCCATTGTTTTAAAGGTTGGTTTGACAAAGTAACTGCGGAGCCTAGGATGAAGGATCATCTTTGAATAGAAATGATTAGAGATAATAAAATGGAAAGTTATTGGAGATCATAAAAATCGAAATAATTGGGAGATAAAAGATGATTAAAGGTTGCAGGATGATAAGTGATTAGAGACCATGGGATGGGCAGTGATTTGAGATTGTAATTGGCAATTAAAAAATAGGAAGTGATCTTAAATCTTGGTGACAGAAGTTATTGCAGACTAATAAATCGGAAGTGATTGGAGATCCGTAGTAACAGAAGTGATTGGATATCATGGAAGTCATTTGAGATTACAGACTTATAGGTGATTAGAGATAATCAGGATGAAAGTGCTTGGAGACAATAAAATGGAAAGTGATCTGAGATCTTGGTAAAAGACGTGATTGGAGGTTATTAAATGGGAAGTGACTGATGATCATGGGAATGAAAGTGATTTGATATTATAGGGAAAAAATGATTGGTGATCATAAAATGGGACGTGAGTGGAGATTATGGGAATCGAAGTGTTTGAAGATTATAGAATGGAAGTACTTAGAGAAATTGACTATTGGAATAAACTAGATATCATAGAAAAGCAAGTGTTTAGAAATGTGTCCCTTGAAATGCTTTTTGACATTCTGCAGGATATCAAATCACTTGGAAATACAAAAATCAGATTTTGCGATAGAGAAAGCTAATCTAGTGAAAGCTACTCTATCATTTTTAACAATGCTTGTCTCTATCAATGACATTTGTGTTCAGTGTTAAAGGGCACAGAAAAGCTTTCCCAGATTCGCCCTTCCATCTAAGAAATGGCTATCCTGTTTAAAAAATTGAATTTTTAAGAAAAATATTATTTCATATAATAAAAAAAATTTAATATAACAAAAACTGATCAGTTAATCATAAACACACAAGGAAAAAATCAAGCAATACAATGCAAAACCTATTTAAAGGAAAAATATTTAATTCACAGTATAAAGAGGAATATGTTTTTATTCACCATGAAAATATAATGCATGAAAATGGTAATTATTGACTTATATTTTTCCTTTGTTTTCCTATAGTTGGTTTCATTTAACTACTTTTTATCTTATTTGGTTATGTTACACGCATTTAATTCAGTTTGGAGTTGATTTGATTTACTTTGATTGTGTCTATAGCTTTTATGTTTATTAAAAACAATCATCCAAAAGTCTCTCATCAAAGACAAACGACATGAACAAAGTTTAAAGTAAATAATATTTTATAGCCAGTATACAATGTGGTTTTCGAGGAGCCGTGGCTTAATGGTTAGTGCAGTTGGACCGTAACCGAGAATTCTGGGTTCGATTCCCCCAGCGGGCGACTTTGAAAATTCACAAAAGAAAAAGCCATAAGTTGGCGTCAGGAAGGGCATAAGGCCAAGAAACTCCTCACTGCCAAATCCAAGTCGCCGCGAAGGGCACCGTCTGAGCCCCAGTTGCTGGGAGAAAATGACATTAAAACCAAAAAAATACAATGTGGTTTTGTCGCTCTAAGGTATCTGGAATACCATTCTAAGAAAAGTTGGACCGATTCCCAGATAACACCAAGTTTTTACTGTTAACTACTGAAAAAAATGCAAAAGAAATGACCTGTGCAGAAAAGGGTTAAACAAAGACCTGGTCCTTACTATACCTTTGTCAAGTACGTAATTTAAGGTGGAGAGAACTGAGCTGAAAATGCGATGATAATTGTTTTGTTTGTCTCTTACCCACAAGAGGTGCAATAAAAATATCAAAGCAAAATCAAATGGTGTTCAAAAGCAAGGAAAGCAAAGGAAGAAAAATTGTGGTGGTATACCCATACTTATGAGTGAAATATCTGTGATAATAGCTTAGAGATAGCTAGTGATGGGCAAAATATTAAGAGGAAGCAGGAGATTCAGGTAGAGAAATGTAGTCGTGAAAGGTTTAATAAACTTTTTAGGACAATACTGAGGACAGAAAATGTTTGAGTCAACATAGAGGGGCCACTGAAACCTCTATGGAATAAATTAGCAAAGAGTAATAAGGAAAAAAAATGAACTAGAAATAAGAGAAAAAGTAAACAAGAATTCTGGTTATTACTTCTGCGGTGAAGCATATTTTGCAATATATTTTTCTTATTGATACGTAGATAACTTTTCTTTGTGTAATTAAATTAGATTTGGGTGGTCTGATTTAATAAGTTGAATTTTATTTTATTCACTAAATTTTGGTAATTGTATTTAATTTTGACTCTTTTGTTGAATTCTAAATAGTTTTTTTCAAATATATTTCATTTTACTTAGATTTGATTTTACTTTGATCAGAATTTGCTGTTGTTGTTGTTCAGTGACATCTGTTTACGTTCATTGTACTTTTATGCTACTTTTATTCTTCTCTGTTAATCAACCAGTTCATTTTTATATCTGAACTTTTTCAAATTGCAGTTGGTTTGATTATTTTTTCTTTTTCTTGATTCGGGCTTGAGTCTTATAAGTTTGAGTCTCAGCTGCTCCAGTTTTCCTCTTCTATGATTTTGAAGCTTGACTATCCTCCACTTCTGCACCTTGAACTCTTATGTCCTTATTTGTGAAGTCTCTCTATTTCTTTCTTGCCTGACCAACACTTTGCCTGTTTCTCACTCCCCTTTTCATTGCACTTCTAACTGTCTCTTCGTCTCTCTAACCAGATGGTTTTCCAAGTAATTGAACAGTTTACTCATTAATTAACTAAAAAGCTAACTAGCTCTTAAGTGGTTCAACGTGAATCAACTTTTTAAGTATGTCTAATTTAACTCAATATGATTTTTCAATTTTTATTTGCATATTATATTTTTTCATGTTGATTGATTATATATAAATTTGATTTGGTTTATTTTGCTAAGATGCTTAAGTCTTCCTCTTTGTAAAACTCTGTGACTTTAACAACATACACAAACATTGCTTAAGTCATTATAAAAAATGTGATGTTTCAATATTTCAAATTCCTTTTAAAGGCTGCTATTAGAATTTGGCCCTATGACTTACCGCCAGCTTATCCAATCGGAAGTAATCATGGTTCCTTTGGAAAACTGCCCTCGCATCATCCAATCAATATCGTTGTCCGTGTTTACTGCATTCAAGTGAGTCAAATAATTTTCACATTTTGTCTTTTATTCCTCTTTCTTCCTGCTTACAACTATATGAACTAAGACCTGCTTTAATTAATTAGGGATTTTGAACCTTTATTTTAGTTACTTTGGCTTTCTGTGGTCATGGGCTTATGTCAGAGGTTAAGCACCAGGCAACCATTCTAAAAATTCAGGAATGTAGTACCACATTAACAGTTTAGATAACTCTCTTAAATAGTGACACGCCCACAGAGCTATCTGTGCTATAAAACTGGCTTATAAATTGGGTTTAATCGCAAGTTTACATTATTTGTCCACACGAAAAACAGAATTGGATTGAGAATCACATTTCTCTGGAACGCGTCATTGGAAGTGGACGGCCTCAAAATTGCTTTTGTTTTTTAGAGTATTGATTTACGTGTTGCTATTTCTTTTACGAATCATCATAAGGATGGGTTCAAAATATGGGCGTGAGGAGGCCACAACAAACCTAAAACTAAATATCAGACTCACCTACTAGCATAAAACTCCATCATTGAACAATAAAAAGGGTATCCTGTATGTAATATTTGTGTAATAAATTACCTAAATGACTAGTATTTGGGTAATAAATAGACTTAAAAATACGTTTTGGAGAATAATTTATGTAAAAAAATATCAGTTATCGTCAAAATGATTTTCTTAAATTAAACAAAAATTATGAATAATGATTTGCAGGAGTTCCGAACTCATATCAGCTAAGGCTTGTGTACAGCAATGCTTGGGACAAATAATTGACAAATAAAAGCAAACGTATCCATAGAAAGCATAAGATAGCACTTGCCTTTGATGAAAGGTATCTGATATGGGCCCATGTGTAATCACATCCCTGAAACAGAACGGTGCCGTTTTGATTGAGAATCGGGTTTATATATGTGGTTTAGCTACTCAAAGGCTTATCTAAAGAATTTACATATATATATACATATATATACATATATATACATATATACATACATATATGCACATATACTGTCATACTTTTTCTCATATCACTTAAATAATCTTGTTAATTACAGATAAGGGCATTACATAGAGAAATAATACTGAATACGTTTTAATACATTATCGAAGCTCAGCTTTAAAATAGCTTTTACTTTTCAAATAGTGTCCTTTTATTGAGCAGACATATTCAAATTACGAATATATGGTATTGCGACAGCACATTTCCATAGTGCTAATGAAACTTTAACTAAGGGATGCTCTGAACTTAAACTACAGAGTAGGAAAGTAACATTTGGCAGCTAATATCAATGAGTTCACCTAACATACTTTTAAGTATTTGAATGTTGGGCTTTTTTACTCTATAGTTACTCTTTGCTTTCTGATGACAACCATTTTTCTTCTAAATACTACTTAATTTTAATTATATAATCCCTTTGTCAAGGAGAACACTGCTGTTATGAAAAAACGATTAAAGATGCTGAAGATGTTTAAGATGTTAAAGATGTTAAAGATGTTAAAGATGTTAAAGATGTTAATGATGTTAATGATGTTAAAGATGTTAAAGATGTTAAAGATGTTAAAGATGTTAAAGATGTTAAAGTTGTAAGGATGTTAAAGATGTAAGGAATGCTAAAGAATTTTGCTAATAAACATGCATTTTATCTCTGACTAAAAATTCATTCATTTTAATAAAACCTATTTTTGGTTCTTAGGCGTTTGGATTAGCTTCTGCTGACCCCAATGGAAAGGCAAGTTTGTCATCTTTCCGCATGCAATATTTTTTTTGTAACAGATTTTTTATATTCATTTGTTTTTAACTCTTCTATCAATATGTAGTACGGAATTGGTGAAGACAGGGTAACATAGTATGCCAAATAATAAAACTGTATAGTACAAAACTGTAAAGTAATAAAGTAAGTCATGGTGTCATTTTGTAATATGATGTAGTATTGTATGATGCAGTGTAGTATAATGTAGTGTATTATAGTATAGGTAAATATAGTAACTTTAATATAGTAAAATAATTGTATAGCAATGTGGTATTGTTGTATAGTATAATATACCATAGTATAGTGTACTATTTTTAAGTGTAGTATGGTTACGATATAGTATAGAATACTAAGTTATGGTGCATTGTATAATATAGTATACTATTATACAGTATAGCGTACATTATAATTAATTATTGTATATAGCCTTGTAGTAAAGTATGGTATAATAAATTAGTCAATAATAAATATAGTATTTCATACAGTGTATCACTAATTATAATAAATTTTCATTTAAAAGGCAGTAGTGGTCGAGTGGTAAAATCGACAGCTTACCAGTCTATCGGCTCCTATTTCGAACCTCGGCTATGCCTCTTTAATACACAAAGTTCGCTTATCCGTTGGCATTCGGAAGTAACATTGACAGAGGAAAGAAAATAATAAATAAATAAAAATATTGAATAAGTACAAAGAAAAAAATCAAATAGAAAAAAACGCACTGAAGTGGTTTCCTGACTTTCTTAAAGAAGGTGTTACGATAGAGTATAGTAATTATATTGTCTAAGGTAAGANAATACTAAGTTATGGTGCATTGTATAATATAGTATACTATTATACAGTATAGCGTACATTATAATTAATTATTGTATATAGCCTTGTAGTAAAGTATGGTATAATAAATTAGTCAATAATAAATATAGTATTTCATACAGTGTATCACTAATTATAATAAATTTTCATTTAAAAGGCAGTAGTGGTCGAGTGGTAAAATCGACAGCTTACCAGTCTATCGGCTCCTATTTCGAACCTCGGCTATGCCTCTTTAATACACAAAGTTCGCTTATCCGTTGGCATTCGGAAGTAACATTGACAGAGGAAAGTAATTATATTGTCTAAGGTAAGAAGTAGTACAGTAAAGTAAAGGCGTATGGAATATAGAATATATGATGATAAAAATATGGTACAGGAAAGAAAATGTACTATAAGATAAAGAGAATATTGTATAGTAATGAAAATTACTATACAATATTACTGAAAATATGGTATTGTGATGAAAATATGGTATAGGAGAGCAGGTATGATACAATATTGACAGAAAATTTGTTTTTCTAATTTTTTTTATATATATTTTTTTTTGTATTTAGGCTGATCCCTATCTAATGGCGACCCTTGGCAATCAAACACAAGGAAACCCATCTGACTTTGTTGCAAAAAATCTTAGCCCAGAATTTGGCAGGTAATTATTATTATTTATCTTTAAAAGTAGAAACGTAAAAATAATTCTGATAGAATCAGTGGTATTTCCAATTGCATTCTATTGTAATAGCGATATTGAAAACACTTTTTATGCTATTTTTAAAATATTTTTTTTTTAAATTATCAAGGTTAACTAAATAAATAACAGTGTATGGGTTAGAAATGTCAGATGTTAAAAAGGATATATTGATTCAGAATTAAAGCTATTTCTAGCTATACTTGAGTGGTCTTCATCTCAAAAAACCCACTGGTCTTCTACATTGATAGACTGAGGTGACGTTTTGTTTTAAAGGCAAATGAAGAGCTCTTTGATTTTGGTCGATGACCATTATTATGGACTAGTGGTCCTGTGACACCGCATTCTAGTTAGTAGGCGGGATAACCACACACACAAACACACCTCCCTGTTCAAAATGTAAACTTTCGCTAGCTTCCAGGTCTCTTCCATTCTTCTCTATCATAACTGTTTTCTTGAACATTGATCTTGCCAATAAATTTTACTTTGCTTAGGGATTCATTTCATTTAACCAAGTTTAGTTAAATTAGTGCAAAGACAATACATAGGAAAGTTTGTCTGGTGTTTTATGTAATATTCTTACTGTTTTTCATCCTTTAATTGGGTAATTGTAGTAAGACTCTTTTTTTGCTTATTTGTACTTTTATTTACCATAAGCAAAGCTGGAAGAAGTGCAGAGCCTTACTTTTCTTATTTGCTTTTCTTATGGGGACCTTTCTAGATCTGAGGCCAAAATCGCTAGTATGGTAAGCTATGAATTATACTATTCGGTCTCTAATGCTTTTTGCCACAAGCTAACTAATACAGTTTACTATAAGTTTTTTCTCTCCCTCCCATCTTTTCTTTATGTTATCATTGTTGACAAACTGACAGAGAAAATTGTTATTTTTCTTAATTTTAGAGTCTTTGAATTTAAAGCCACTCTTCCACAAGATCACACATTGGAAGTAATGGTCAAGGATCATGATTACATGTTTGCTGATGATCTAATTGGCTCAACGACAATTGATATCGAAGATCGATATTTCAGCAAACATAGAGCCACGTGTGGTTTGCAAGAGAAAATGACAATGTGAGTGGATAAGAGCTACACTGTGTTACTTAAAATAAGGAGTAATAAATTACAACCTTTTTTGTCACATTTTTCAGTCCAATAATGACTAATGGAGCCAATGTTTTGAAGAAAATAATTTTCGTCCTATTTATAAATCATCAATATAACGATAAGGCATTTCTGTCGTAAGATTGCCCACTAATAGCCGTCTGCAAATATGTGATAGTTCCGACAATGAAATAATAACTGGAAGGGCTAGAGCTAACACAGCAGCAGTTTAGAGGCTTAAGATGTACTGTGACAATGATTCCTAACCACATCACGCTTTATGAAACACTTGGTTAATCTGATGACGGCAAGTTTAATACTTGACAGGAATAAAGACAACCACTATAAATGAATATTCGCCATCAGCCCTTACTGCCGTTGTAGTAGAATAATCCAGACATTTCAACAAAACAGAAAAGGATGCCCGTTGAGCCCATAGTTCTCTGACTACGAACCTCTGGGGTGCAAAAGCACTTTCCGGATGGAATGGGCATTGCATTGACGCAATATGTGATGATGAATAAATAATAATAATAATAATAATAATAATAATAATAATAATGAGGAGGAGGAGGAGGAGTAAATAATAATAATAATAATGATGATGATAATAATAATAGTAATAATATGACTAATATGTACCCTTTGGCTTGCATTACAACATAGCTTTTTGGAGCCTATCTATTGTTGTATTTGCAGTAACTAAAGAGGAAAATGACAAATATCATCCGAATTCTATGTTGCAGTGCAATCACAGTACTAGAACTACAATATATTTTTTCGTATTGTTAAGTATCAGACTGGGAGTGGGGAGTGTTGTGATCATAAGTTGTTGCCATACGGTAACGACTGCTTGAGCAGTGTTCGTTTCTTCATTTGTTGTGGGCTGGTACTTGCTATGTTGATGTTATCTTGCCATTTTTATTTTGGTTATCTATTTTATTTCACTCTGCGGCTATTTTGAGTTATCAGTTTTATCTGACTGTGGCTAAAGTACATTTACCTGTATTCTTTTTTGACTCGTTGGTGGGCCCTGAATGATTGTGTTTCACTCATCCATCTGTAGACGATGTGTAACCACTCAATAATTGTATTGATATTATTATTAAAGTAACTAAATTATTAATAATTTAATACATATTATACTATCTTACTATATTGTTTACATGATCAAAAAAATAATTATTAATTTGTTTGTTAAAATAAAAATAATACTGATAAATATTATTTGATGTATAGAAATACTCTACTATTCTTTATTCAAGGAAAGGAGGTAGTGAACGTTCTTAGCCTTCCATTTCATTTTTTATTTTCAAAAAATGAACTGGAAGGCCATGAAACATTAACTTTAGTTAAAAATTTGTCTCTGATTAAACCTCCCATCGAGAATAACAAGCAAGTTTTACTATTTGAAGTAGGAGATGTAATAAAAACAAAATTATATACGTTAGTAACTCTAGAAAATCCAGTTTCCATGCAAACAAATCCTGAGATTGAAGCGAACCTCTACCACATGTGATTTTCGTGATTGGTACATAAGCCTTAAGACTCGTCCTTTCAATGAAAAGCATTAGGTACTGTTTATATCCAATGGTGATTCCTTGTGCATCGTAGACAAAGAGAATTCACACATTGTATGTAATTGTTTTAGACTTTCTTATTCTGCAGAAAGAAAATGACAGGAAAATCTTGAATTATTTGTTGAGACAAAAAGGTGTAAATCACTTTTTGCTTTTCCATTTTGTAATACTCGATAAGACAGCATTGAAGTGTCAACAACTTTTAATGCCTCTGATAGGTGGAGATCGGCACTCACGCTTTTTGTAATAGACACAAATCACACTTTCTTTTCCCACACTTACAAAGCGATGCATTGGTAGCAATACTTCATTCTAAGGTGAATCTAATTTGTTGTTTTTCAAGTTCCAAATAAGTTCAGTGTCATTTCCATACTTCCTTAAGCTGAAATGGAGTATCTCTAGCAATGCATCGCTTTATAATTGTGAAATAAGGTTTGATTTACGTCTCAGATATAACATAATATTAAAAGTTGAACCTGACGAACTATTGAACAAGCAAACTGAACTAATCTCCAAGTACTGCCACCGACAAAAATCTTACCTAAACTGACAAATGAGAATTCAAAATGCTAACAATATAGCCCTATTATTCTGTTTATATAGTTTTAGAACTATGATATTTGTTTTTTACTGTTATTTGGATATTGCAATAGACCAACCAACTTTATTTTAAAAAACGATGAATTTTCCTTTTCTTCTTTCATATTTCAAAAAACTGTAAGCCAAGCTTTGTCCATTTATGGTCTGATTATAATTATTGTTTTAATAAACATGAAACTTTTCGTTCCTTTAGTTGCTTTAGTCTTTATTGTCTTTATTGTAAATTACATTGATTTTTAACTTGGCGTATTTTCAGGTCCTATTGGAGAGATGTAGAAAAACCATCAGAGATTTTATACAAATTATGTGAGAAAGAAAATTTACCCCCTCCAACTTTTCTTGGAAATATGTGTGCAATCGGCAAAATGAAATATGTAGAGGAAAATAATTACATTACAGACAGAGGAGGTAATCTAGTCTTCTTAAAATTATCACTTAATCTGATGGAATTAATAAAGCACTGAAAACACGTTAAAAATGCTGTACTTTGTACATTAAGACGTAAAAACAGATCAAATTGTCTTCCTATATTCCTATATATTTTTCTAAGATATCGTGTAGAGTACCGTGGTCTATACAGAGTGCTCCATACCTATATCAATGCATTAGTTGAAGGAAACAGGAAAATAAAATATTATGTACGAAAAGCCAACTCCCATTGGACAATATGCACACTGGGACTCATTCAGTTGCACGCAGGCTAAAGTTCGCCTCATAAAAACTTTAGTTCACCGTGCTGTCGTCATTTAAATTCATGAAAAACTGTCAGGAGTAGATAAAATTAAGCAATTCTGTTGAATAACGGTGAACCTAACGAATTTTTTAATTTAAACAAAGTTGTAGGGTGAAAATTGTCTGGCTTTCAAGATCCTGTTAAATAGTACCTTTAGAAGTGCCGCTGATGTATAAAATTTGTGTGCGTATATGTGATTATGTGCTTACATAAGCTTATTTATGTGCTAGGTCTCAAACAGATTTGAAAAAACAAGAAATACACTTTAATCTAGACAAAAAGCATTTTAAGGAACCAAAAATACCCTGAATAAAAATGCAGCGTCAAGACACTAGGTAATTTGAGAATGAACAAAGTTTCACAAATTAGTTTTAATAGGGAAGAATAATTTTTTCAAGCTCGGTTAAACAAAAGCTTGTTCTGTATAAAAACAACCTAAGGATACATTTCGATAACCGGATAATCGAGGTTAGGATCAATGAAGATGGTATTATTAAGGATACATTATACTATACTTTACTCTTCCTCGCTATTCGGAGCAAGGCTAACCTTTTTTGTGCTCTGTTTCTAAATTTTACGTTTTCAATCATCTTTTTACATCGTGCATAATATAATCTTAGAATGGGAACAGTAAATTTTGAAGTTGCTACATTATCTGATTAATTTTTGGACTTTCTTTCTTTATTTGATATTATATATGACAAAAAGTGAAAACGAACAAATTTAAGAATCAAGAATTAAAGTCTCTCTGATTTTCTCAAAGTAAAAACCCTTTAAACCAGTTCTTTTTCTGACGTATTCTTTTTGTAGTTGTACAGCACTCCATGTCACTCTTGCATGAAATAATTTTTAAGAGTTTTTAAGGTATTTTAAATCGGTTGATGATGAAAAATGTATTTCTATCATTTGTTTTTACAGGGAACAGATTTGCATCAATTGAACCAGTTGCTCTAAAAGCTTTGCATCATTTTCATCAAGTGATGGATGATGGGTATAAATTGGTTCCTGAACATGTTGAAACAAGAACACTTTATCACGAAAACAAAGGAAAAGTGCCCCAGGTAAGAGTCTCCTTCTCTTTCTCTTCTTCTTCTTTTTTTTTCTCCTTATATATATTTTTTCTTTAGCTGGTCCTTAACTTTAGGGTTAGGTGCACCTTGCACATATTTAGCTCGCAAAGTCATGGTTATCTTCAGTCTGGCGTTTTATCGTCTCAGCGTTCTCTCTGATGTTATTTGTTTCATTGTCTTTATTGACTGCTATGCTTCCTCTTTATTCTCACAAATACTAGTTTCTTAATTAGCATCCCGGTGACCTTTCTTTACTTTAAGAGTATTCAGTGTTGCTATTACTGAACAGCTTATCATAGACTACCTATTAATGGATGCTTGTCAAGACGAATCCCAGGAAAGAAGGCTCGTGGGGGACTGCGGCAGCTGTTCCTTGATCAAATGAAGAAATCTACGGGCATCAAGGACATAAGAAGACTATTTGACGCTGCTAATCGAAGGCAGTTATTTTCTATTTAATAATTTCATACTTCCCCAAAGCCTTTTTCGAGTGGCACCAAGACAGACAAAATGGATGGTAAACAACATTAGTTGTCATTAAACATACCAAGTGTATTGAATATGAGCATATGTACGTATGTATGATGTACTGTAGCAAAATCTGAGAGGAAGCTGCAGTAGAGACGAACTTTCGATCGACCAGGACGATTTTAACTATAGACACCCAAGCATATCGGAACAATGTGCAATACAGGAAAGACAATCCAGCTAGCAGTAGAAATGAGGAAGTGGGGCCTTTTCCTGCTTGGATTTGGCGAGACCTGGCGGATGCCGTGTGGATAGAAAAGACTGCTATCAGGAGAACTGCTGCTGTACTCTTGACATAAAGAGTAGGATGCCCCTGATTTCAAGGATGTGGTACTCATGCTTGGTAAGGAGGCACCAAAGGCACACATTGGATGGCAAGCAAGAGGATCAAGATTATTTACAGCTTCCTTTATAACAAAGAAAAAGAAAATCAAGATAAATGTAGTGCAGTGCTAAGCACTAACCAACAAATCCATTGAAGAAGCAAAGGAGGATTTTTATCACTAACTGCAGGGCATTTTTAGCAAGCTAAGTAACAGAGAAATGAACATCATGATGAGAGGTTTTAATTCGAAAGTTGGTTTAGAGAATACAGGGTATGAAGAAATAGCGGGAAACGCATGGACTGGGAGAGATGAATGAAAATGGAGAACTCTCTCCTGATACATGTACAGAAAGGAAAAGGGAGGGGAACCAAGGAACATGTGGCAAAGAGACCTTGATGCAGACTTTAGTCAGGGTTTTCATGGAGGCTGCTGGAGAAAGTAACGAAGGATAAGAGGAGTTAAAGGATTGTCGTCGATACTTTCAGCTCCAGGAGGAGGGATAGACCCAAGTAAGTGAGTAAGTAAGTATTAAAACTCTTCCATCCAAATGATGTATTGGTTGCTATCGTATCACTCTTTATAACTCTTATACCTCTTTATTTTACTAATTTGTCTTTCACATAACCTTTTGGTCTTAGCTTTTCTTGTTCTTTCTCTATCCAAAACGTAAGATAAGAATTTTTTTCCATATCGCATTCATAAATTTTCCCGTGATTCTGGTTAATAGACAATGCAGTTGAACTCCAGAGGAAGACAAAGATTAACATACTTGGGAAGTCACAAGTGCCATATTGAAAAGTGTATATCAGCAAGTGAGAAGGAAAACGTAAATGCTGGAGATCTGCTACATATGATAAGAATGAGAGATAGGAATCGGAGGAAAACCATGATCACCAACGTCTGTAATGGATATGGCACCCAGAGAGAGAGTTGAACTCCTCGCTCCCATCAATCTAAGGTCAAACTTATGAGATCTAAGGTTCTTCCCCATTTAAATTGTAGGAATCTTAATCATGTTTTAACCTCTCGTACCAACTCTTCTTTCTTTAACTCATTTGCTACCTCTTATAATATATATCAGTATAATTACATTTCTTTTCGTTGCATTTGTTATTATGATTAATAATAACATAAACATTATTGTACTCACTTTATCTTAATTTCGTTTGAAGTCCATCGTTAGACAGAGGCTTGACAGTAACTTTCTTTGTCTCTCTCGAACACATTGGACCAGTTGCCAATCGAAAAAATCAACAATTCAATGAAAAAGTATGCAGAAAAACCCACCATACTCAGAAAAAGTCAAGGATAACCAAAACAAGCAATAAGACTACACGAAGAATCGAGACCAAGTTTAACAGCTCCACTGGTCTCTCTCTCTCTCTCTTTCTCTCTCTTCCTTCCTTTCTCTCCCTCCCTTTTTCTCCCTCCCTTTCTCTGCCTCCTCTCTCTTCTTCTTCTTCTTCTTTTTCTTCTTCTCTCTATTCGATTAAAGTTAACCGAGTACTTAACCGATTAAAGTTACATGAGGCATTCAATACAAGAAGCGTCACAAAATAAGGCAGAAAATGGGCATTTTTTAGCATAATAAGCAATGTTTTAAAGATGCGTCTGCCCAGAAAGAAGAGAGAGGAAAACGGTTTATGGTTATTGAACAATAGGTTATGCCAAAGGGACAATGGTTAAATATGAGAAAATCATGAATGGCTGCTCGGTGTCTCAGTACAAAGTAATGTGCTATACAAGGTTAAGAACATTATCGGCTAACAGCAAATATTATGTCGGATATCTCCTGCTATCTAGGAAACCACATCTATTTCACAACTATCTTTAATGCCTTAAGGCTAAGCGTAAAATTCTAGCTGTACATAACATGACTAGTTTTTGTGCACGTTCAACTTTTATTGTTATCTCAATGTCATATACATACTCTGAATTTTCTTGAAACAGTCTCCAATAGACCTACAATCACACGTATTATATNTAATGTGCTATACAAGGTTAAGAACATTATCGGCTAACAGCAAATATTATGTCGGATATCTCCTGCTATCTAGGAAACCACATCTATTTCACAACTATCTTTAATGCCTTAAGGCTAAGCGTAAAATTCTAGCTGTACATAACATGACTAGTTTTTGTGCACGTTCAACTTTTATTGTTATCTCAATGTCATATACATACTCTGAATTTTCTTGAAACAGTCTCCAATAGACCTACAATCACACGTATTATATTAAGAAAGAAAGAACTTTAATAATTAGCTGATTACAATTTTACAATCACATTCTCCTTTGACATTTCTCTCCTCCGTTAAGCATTAGTCCAGTTATTTGTCAAATAAGCCATACAACAAACAACTCTTGGCCTCGTTTCTTGGTAAGCACCCCTCATGGACCTCATCCCACCGCCACCGTATTCTCTCTCTATGTACAAACTTTCTTCACACTTAACGGCTTCCACATTTTTTTTTCTGAAACATGAGCAATACACTTGTCCATTTAGATAAAACTAGCCATAGTAGCTACGCAGTGCCATTCAATACTATTTGCTGTAGCTCTTATAGACAAGGGGTTTTTTAATGCCTTTGGTTTGATTCTCAGTATTTTTCTTTATTATATTCAATGCTTCTAACTGAATTGGTATAATTACAATCTTCCTTTAATTGCCACATCGTCTACATTTCAGTTTCAAGGTCTTTGAATTAACTGATTTTTTTCATGCTTTTTAAGTAAATGGATTTGGTGAGAAGGTGCTGAAGAGACAAGTATTTTTCTTCTGGTTTTTCACAACAATATATGGATGTTTAGTATTTATAGTTCTGTGTATATGTTTTGTGAAGTCCCAGCAGGTTGTTGCATTTTTGCTTTCGGTGACTGGTTCTGGGTGATGTTTTTCTCAGTTCTCAAGTATCATAACGTTGGCATATTTTTCAGTTTAGTTACAGTTCCATTTTATTGTGTCAATTTTTGCATTTTTGTGATACAAGTATAGAACATCCTGCAACCACGTGATCAATTGTCAGCATTTTGTCTTCGCATGGTGTTCACTTAAGGGCAGCTCCAGGCATTACCTGTGAATAACCTTGATTTTATTGCTGACATATAACTCAATTGGGAGCATAACACTACCTCTGAGCATTAGCAGCATTCGCACTCCTTCTGCTTCTTGGATACCCAAGTTTTAAAATCTCTCTTCTTGCTCCAGTTCTTTAATTAATGTTCTTTTTTAAACAGGAGATCGTCCCTTCCATCCTGTTTACAAGTTTTAGCATCCAGTCCTTAGCTGAGTCTAATTATTTCTGTAAGCTAAACGTTATGGTCTTCCACATTAAATGTAGTTGTTCATTTCCTTCCCTTCCTCAAATTTACGGATATAAACTCCGTCAACATTTGCTTCTTGGGGATGAATTCTATTTATGGTCGTGGGATTCCTGGATTTTGGCATCTAGCCTGTTGATTTCTTGCATTGTCAAGTTAATAATGTTGATACTGTAGCTAATGTAAGTATTGCCAGTAAGTAATAGCCAAGATGGTATGGCTGTATAGATTTAACTCTAAGAATAAAAAAATTCACTTTTAACTTTTTTATTATCAGCTTTCATCACCATTTCAGCTTCTTGGACACTGAGGTTACTTGATGTCTCTTCCTGCTCCAGTTCTTTAACGGTTGATTTCACTTCAAAAACCACGTTGTTAGTCTTGAGAAGCTTTCGTTTATAAAAATATAGATGTGACACATTTATCTTGTCCGAACCGCACTCCAATGTCACCACCTAATTTATTTACAGTATCCTATTATACTAAAAATATCACAATAATTCTTTGCGAAGAGCTTACGTCATCCATATATAGAATAGATGGTCAATTAATTTGCCCATTATTTGAAACCCACAGACAGTATTTGCAGTTTAAGTAACAACGGGATCAGTGAAAGGTAAAATGGGAGTGGTGATAAGAGGTCTTTTAATATTCCACATTTGATTCTTAGATTGTCTTTGCAGTGCCATTTGCATAAAGTAAGTTAAAATTGGTGTTCTTCAATTGCATTTTGGATTGCTAGACAGTAATAATAGTTGGTGATTGTCTAAACATATCCAGAGCTTTAAGATTCAATTATCCTGTACGGTACAGAATGCTTTTCTGTGGTCTATCCAAGACATGCTTAGGTTGCGAAGTATCCTTTGATAATTTTCCATCGGGATACTAATTATGAGTAGCTGCTGTTCTTTGATTTGTGTGTGCTTCTGTCACATTCTTTTTGTTCTAATAAGCAAATATTGTTAGCTGCAATGAATAATAAGTACATTTTTTCTAAAAGAATAAAATTGAAGCATTTTGTACCTAGTAGATAAATATTTAATTGGCCTTTAATTATTTTTTTTTAAATTCTACTTTTTGTTGTTTTAGCGGAGAAATAAGTGGCTTCTTCAGAAGCCAATATGGAGTTCTGTCTGGTTTATTTATTATTTCCAACATTTATTTAGCCAAGAGTTTATGTACTGCAGACGTATGATGTAGCCAATAATTTGGAACTTTTCATACACTAGGAATCATCAACTTGTGAAATTTTTAAGGTATTCTCCGATTCCTTACGGGTCATATCACCTTTTTCGTTACAATACTCTGGCACTTTATAATTAGTTTTAATCCACTCTGCATCTGCATCAACACCATTATTATTGTTCTAGGTGTTACTTCGTACTTTTTTATTTCATTTCCACTTGATTGATTGATCATTTGCAACTCAATTGTTTTTTCCCTACATTTTCACTGTAAAGTCATTTTGGATCTTTTTTAACCATTTTATGCCCCCATCGGGAAAAAAAGGATCATTATTATTACCTTTTCATGTCATTCTACCTCCTCGTAAACTACCAGGAATCTCAAGAAAATACACCGATTGGAATTTTAAAGAGTATCCTATCTACTTATATGCATTTTTTTAAGGAACATTGTCCTAATGCAAAAAGAGAAAAGAGGACGTTAATGCAACTAAACCAAATCCTAAATTCTTTGCAGCATGCCTGTACGTTAATCTTTTATCTCATTACTCACACAGTGAGGTTTCAGTGGTCTTGAATGTAAAAACGTTTAAAAAGAAGAAGCGTTCTGGAAGCCTAGATTGGACTTAGTATAAAGGCTTTATCTATATCCGACCTCGTCGACCGTTCGCAATGGGGTTTTTTTCTCTTTGATATCTCTTTAAGGAGCAGTTGCTTGATAGTTAGTGCAGCTGCACAGTAACCAAGAAGTTCCGGGTTCGATTCTCCAAGGGGGAGCCAGGAGAATATGGAACTTTACAAAGAAAAAGCCACTGGCTGGCGTCAGAAGGGGCATCCAGCCAAGAAATTCCTCTCTGCCAAAATAAAGTCCCTCTGAAGGCCACCGTCTGAGCCCCAATTGCTGGGGGGAAATGACGTTAAAACTAAAAAAAATCTTCAAGGTGCCTAGTAAAGCTAATATTTTTTTCCTACTACCTGAAATTCTCATTTTTGACCTTTTATTAAAACTCAATCGGTTACAAGCTCCCTCTTCTATTGCATTACGTACTTTCATTCCTTTCAGAAACTAGTTATATTTTTTTCAAACTCTTGATGAATTAAACAGATGGTCTTTTATTCATAGTTTAGCTTTGTTTGTTTTCTCCCTGCAATCATTAATCAAAGAACATCTTCGTTAGTTCCCATCTTGATTCTTTTTAAATTTTGACCTTAATTGATATTAATTTATTTGTTTGTAGGGACATCTACAAATGTGGGTTGACATTTTTCCAGCCGATGCCCAACTGTCGCCTCCGGTTGATATTTCCTTACCGAAACCGGAAGAGTAAGTAAATAAGTCAATTACAGGATGGGAGTTAAAAAGCTGTTCATCAAAAGTCTTTTTTTATAACTATTAATTTATAGAGCCTGTTTGTCTACCTATCTTTCACTTTCCTGCTTCCCATCTGTCTTCCTGATTAGATGCCTATCGAGCCAACACCTACCGCTTATAGTTCTACTACCATATCTACCTAACACCCACCAACTGACAACTTACTACCCTACTATCTCTGTACTTGGCTACTTACCTAGTAGTCTATTTCACTGCCACTTTTCAAAGTATAACAAGAGGATTAAAAAAATATTATCCAGAAGTCATATTATTTTTGTCATTTTATGGAGCACATGAATGTCATTTACAAGATGAACAAGCGGAAAATAGGAAATAAAAAGAACTGGGTTTACATTAATGTCTATGATTTTGACCATAACTTGTTTTGATAACTCCGTTATGTTTTTAGTCACAACTGTACGACAATCAATTGTTTATAGCAAACGGCCGTAATAAGTAACCACAGTGGTAGCAAAAAATTGTGTATAGAGCGTCATCTCATGGCCTTTTCTCTTATTTGTGTGATTTTTTTGAAAGGAATCATGGTACAATACATGATAATCTCTATGAAAATTATATTTACTTGTACTGAAAGCTGGCATTTGAGTAGACCAAGACTCCAAAAAAGGAAAAACAAACCAGCGATAAAGCTCTTTACCAAAAGAAAAATAATTTTAATTGCTATGTATTTAAGTATGCAACATTGTAGAACCTTCACCCTAACTTTTCCTAGAGTAAGATAACTGATATGGTAAGGAGGTACTGTTTTTCTATGATATCCCATTTCCTCTGAAAATATCGTCAATTAATTAATTTCCTTCTGTAAAAAAGACCAGTTTTTGTTTGTATCAATAACAGAATACAGCATCTCAGCTTGACATACAAAGTTACTTAAATGCCTCATTTAAAAGCTAAAAAAAGAGGTTTACAGATATAAATGTTGGTTTACCTATATGCGTAGCACCAAACATTGTGAACATAGTTTTAGGTTTGGAGATTTAGGTGTAATTTTTAATGTTTAAATGTGGATAGTTACTATATATTTTTTTCATAAATATTTTTTATCGTTATAGAATGGAGCTTAGGGTAACTGTTTTGAATGTTAAAGGCATCCCTGCAGTAGAACACAATATATTTACTGGATTGGATAGCACGGATATTTTTGTGAAAGGGTAAGTTGTTTCAAATTTGTTGCATGTTGATTTTCTGTTTATATTAATTAAGGAGCCCTGGCTTAATAGTTTGTGCAGTTGCACTGTAAACAAGAAGTTATGGGTTCAAAATTCCCAGATGTGGTGAAAAAACGGCTGTTTTGAGTAATATGATGGCATTAGCAATTCCTCACCGACCTTCTGAAAGAGAATCATCTTTTAAGTTATAATTCTAAGCCCTATGAAGTTTTGGCCTAAGGCTGATCTTGTCATGACACCGATTTAAAAGAGAAAGGTTGAATCTCAGGATAAAAGCTGAAGCTACGAGTCAATTAAAAACAAAAAACGATGGTCTCTTCAGTTTCTGAGTTCAATCTTATAAGCAAAGTAACTACAAAGTTTATTTAAATCGAAGTTGACTCGTAACAAAGCTACAAAGAGACAAGAGCTACAAAGAAACGAAAATCTAGAAAAGTATCTTCAAGATCGTTGACTTAGTACAATCAGTTTGATGCTTAAACGGAAATTAAAACGTCTACGAATTGATCCTAATAATATAAATTACCAAATCTGGTACCTTTTCTGTCCATTCTTTGCTATAACATCATTTTCTCCAGAGGATTTGTGTTCACACAGTCCCCTTCAATAGGATTTTGTTGTGGCAATGAGGAAATTTTTTTTGGAGGGGGGGGGATGCCCTTCTTGATGCCAAATAATGGACATTTTCTTTTTGTAAAGCTACAAAGCTCTCTATCCGCTTAGTGAATGAAAATCGAAACCTCTTGGTTATAATGAAAATTCACTTGTCAGTAAGCTTAACTCCTCACATAAATTACTAAATTAAATCTTGCAAAAAAGTTACTTAAGCCGTTAAATGGTATAAGTCTTTAAAGCACTGAAAAAAATTTATTGATCAACAATTTTACCTGTTGCATACTGAAGGTGTTTCAAAACATCAAACCTATAAATATCATCCCAATCATCATTGGGCTCATTTAGTTGACATGCTAATTTTGGGGGATCTAGGTAATGGTTTCGGATATCAATTTCTATTTTCCACTCTTCATATGACAATTTCAATCAAAGGAATGGCCTACTATACCCGGAACTTCCAATGGTCAGGGTGTGGCAAAACCGTCAAGACCAAAGACCTGGATCATAACCGAGACTGTAGACTTGAGGGTTTTTTTTGGGTTTTTTTTAGTTTTAAGGTCATTTTTCCCCAGCAATTGGTGCTCAGACGGTGCCTTTCAGAGGGACTTTGATTTGGCAGTGAGGAATTTCTTGGCCGAATGCTTTTCCTGACGCCAACCAATGGCTTTTCTTTTTTTTTGTAGAGTTCCAAATTCTCCTCAACAGCTCTGGGAATCGAACCCGGAACTCCTGGCTACACTAACCATTAAGCCACAGCTCTTTCCAGATTGTAGACTTGAGATGTGAGGAACGTAATCTGCACAGGCCAGAAAAACGAACTGTTATCTTCGTTAAATACTCTCTCGTTCGCTATCAGTATTGTCAGAGAATTTCTTTTACAGTTTTCTTTTGTAGAAGCTTTACTTAATGCTGACTCTTTTCATACTCTTGCTCGTTGTGAGAGTAGCCAGTAACAATATTATTAATAGTGATCTTCATGTTTACGGATATTCCTCTTTGTTTCAACCAATCTCTTTATCTAACCTTCATGGTTATTTTATCTGTGCTCGAGAAAATCGTTCAGCTGTTAAGAATACAGGAACTTAAATCTTAAGATAGGCCTTTCAAATCTTTTTTCTCTTCTTTAACCCAAACCAAAGCCTAGCGCCAATTCGGTACAGTAAGTGGTACTGTTTTTATATGATTATTTTTCTTTATATTTCTTAAACCTTTTTATTTATAAATTTATTCCTTCCCCCAATTCTGTCTCCTAAAATATGCACACACAGCCAGTATGTCAAACGCAGAAGAGGAGCGAATTTGGGCGTAGCTGACTCTTGAACAGGGAACCTCCTGTGTGGTAAGCTGTTGGTTTAACCACTCAGCCACTACTGCTTACCTTGTTACCGATTTTTTGTATCGATCTTCTCTTCTGCTTCCTGTTTGTTATTCAGACAGTAGCGGACTCCGTTGATGTGAATAGGCACAAGCATCACACAAACACATTTGCCTTTGGTGACGTCAATGCCTATCACATGATCTGGTTGACCCATTCTAATCGTACTGACAGACCTGGTTACTTAAAATTTGACACATCCTTGACTTCTTATACAGATTATTCATTTTCATACAGGCCCTTCTATTTCAGATCCAGGAAAACTCTCTCTTTTTAATCTTCTTTTGACTTTAGATTCTATGCATTGAACAGTTTCACCTATATCCCCCTTTGGATCTACTGATCATGTTTTTATCAACTTAGAGGTTAAGACAATTGTTTTAACTCTTGTTGATAAGCCACATCTTTGAAAGACTTTTAAATTTGATCAGGATAACTAGGATAGATTGTGTCAATTTTTTAATGCCATGCCTTTAAATTCAGTCTTAAGAAAACCGGCTTTTGATGTTTCAACCAGACTTGACAGAATAGGTTCAGGATGGTATTGAAATGTTTGTACCTAGTCATAATAACTACGTCAAACTGCATTTTCGTCCATGGTTCGGTACTCCTTGTTCTTCTTCAATTGCTTATCTTTTCTATGTTCTATTTTAATATGATGAAATTGATAAATTTAGGGGTTTTTTTGGACGCGATACTATGAATTTTAAAAGGGTAAATTCTGATGCTTAATCTGGCTATACTGACAAAGTTTTTGAACCTTTGGCATTCCAAAAGACATGAAAACTGATACGTCTGGAAGATTTACAATAGTGTTTTGCATTATGGGAACTTAATTATTACTCAACGTTTTGAAGAGCTGCCTCTTCGTATATTAATGACCATCTAATTATGTGTTTGTAACTTGATACGCTACTTGCTTGCTGAAACCTTGCTGTTATTCTTTAAGTTTTGTCATCGACAAACTGAGATCTATCTTTTCTTTTGGTTTTATTGTTGAAATTTTATTGACTTGTTTAACACCTACAAACCTTCATACTAGCAAGATCCCTTCAAAAACCATAAGTCTAGGAGAGGAACTACTTGAAAGTATAGCAGAACAACGCAGGGAAAGCTGGAAATGCATGATAGAATCCACGAATCTGACTCATAACAGCAAAAAAGCCTGGACTACCATCAAGAGGCTTGGGAATGACACCCCCACAGTAAAACCAACATCCACTGTCACAGCCAACCAGATTGCCACTCAATTTTTACTGAATGGGAAACCCGCACACAGACGACCAGCAGAGGATTAGCAGAGATACAAAATCCCATCCAGTACCACCAACTCAGCTGGAGCTCTCACCAAACCATTCAATTTGGATGAACTGGAGAAGGCTCTGAAATTACTGAAGAATGGCAAAGCAGCTGGCACTGATGGCATTCTTGCAGAGTTTTTGAAGCATATCGGCCCCACTACTAAAGGGTGGCTAGTGGACCTATTCCAAGACTGTCTGAACTGCAAGAGAATCCTTCAACAATGGAGGTGATAGAAAATCATTGCTGTCCTCAAACCGGGAAAAGATCAAAACCCCAAGAGCTTTAGACCAATCTCCCTACTAAGTATTACATATGAACTATTTGAACATATCATACTTGGAAGGAGTAGTACCACCATTGATGAGAAATTCATCCCAGAACAGGCCAGTTTTCGCCCAGGGCGTTCGTGCTCAACACAACTCACGAACCTGACGCAGCATATTGAAGATGGTCACCAAGAAAAATTCATTACCGGTGCAACGTTTGTCGATTTAACAGCAGTATACGACACTGTATAACATCAACGGCTCATACACAAAATTTGGACCATTACAAATGACGTGGACCTGTGTCATATAGTACCAAGTATGCAGGAAAATAGACGGTTCTTCGTTGAACTTAATGGTCAGAGAAGCAGATGGCGCACACAACGCAATGGCCTACCACAAGGAAGTGTTTTATCACCTCTTCTCTTTAACATCTACACAAGTGATTTACCATTACAAAGTGAATGCAGGCGTTTCATCTATGCAGATGACACCTGTATAACAACTCAACAGCGGTCCTTTACGAAGATCGAAAACACCCTCGAGAACGCCCTGAAGCAGCTTACTGCTTATTACGAGTCCAACGACTTGAAGCCAAACCCAGCTAAAACCCAAGTTTGTGCTTTTCATCTGAAAAATCGAGAAGCAAAACGAAATGTCAATATTACATGAAAACAGCAACCACTGGAGCACCATCCACATCCAAAGTATTTGGGCGTCACTCTGGATCAAACACTCTCTTTCAAATCACACGGCCCTCATGTTAAGGCAAAGATTGCCACAAGTAATAATCTGTTGCGCAAGTTAGCAACCTCCAAGTGGGGAGCCAACCCATCAACACTGCGCACCACTGCTCTTGCCTTATGTTTTTCAGTTGGCGAGTATCCATGCTCGACCTGGGGAAGGTCAACACCTGCTAAGCAAGTGGATATTTTACTCAATAACACTTGTAGAATAATTACAGGGACAATACGATCCACACCAGTCCATACTCTGTATGCTATGTCAGGCATAGCTCCACCACATGTGAGAAGGATATCTGCCACTAATCGGGAACGATTAATACAAATCACCGATGACCGTCATCCGTTGCATAACCATGGTCCACCTCTAACTCGACTGGAGTCAAGACATACCTTCTTGTTTCTTCCAGATGAAAATATCTCATCTTCTCAATCTCAACGAGAAACCATGTGGAAGGCACTATGGGATGAATCACCAAACTCGACAGCTTTTGAGAGCAGAGGTGTAGTTCCCAAAGAACAACTTGCTACTTGCCACGATCTTGGCTGGACAACATGGCGCAGTCTAAGCTGGCTACGTATTGGTTCTGGTAGATGCAAATCTGTCATGAAACGAATGGGATTGTTGACATTTGACACCTGCAGCTCCAATGCCACACAGACTATGGACCACCTCCTGCAATGTCCAGATGCTACTGGGCAGAAACGCTGAAGCCGAGACACGAAAACGAACGAACTATTGTTGAAAATTATGGGATTAGCTTTCCTCTTTCGTACCAGCTTATTTCGTTGTATCTCGTCTTACTCGTTTCTTCCAGCATCTTCATCCTTCTACAGTTTTTACTACCCTTGTTATAAATCTCACTATGATTTTGCATTTTTCCTTCAAAACAGCTAGATTGTTTAACTCCGTAGTTTCTGAGTGCTTTCTTCCAATATGACGAATGTCATATAAGGTCAACTCTTATCTCTTGGCTTGACTTTCTTTTCTTTACTTCCTTTTCTTTACAGATTATTCAGAATTTACTTCACAATATATTTAACCGCATTCCTACTTATATGGTTCCGAACCAAAAACAATGTGTGTTGGTATGTTATAGTTGGGGTGTGCGTATGTATCTGTACGTGTGTACACCCCTAAAATAACATACCAATACACACTATGTTGGTATGTTCTTTGTAAAAGACCGCACAGTTTCCTACCGAACTTTAGAGAGTGTCGTTGTTTTCATCATTTCTCTTTCTATTCCCTTTCTTATACTGTCTTCTTGACTGTTGGTTAGTCTATTATTATGTGGATTTTTCTCTCCTCCCTCCCTCTGCCTGTCTTTCTTTGTCTAGTTGCTTATCTGTTGCTCTCTCTCTTTCTCTCCCTCTCTCTCTCTCTCTCTCTCTCTCTCTCTCTCCCTCTCCCTCTCTCTCTCTCTCCCTCTTTCTCTTTCTCTCTCTCCCTCTCTCTCCCCCTCTCTCCCCTCTCTCCCCCTCCCCTCTCTCTCCCTGTTTCCCCCTTTCTTACCTATCTCTCTTTCCTCCCCTCTCCCCCCCTCCTTATTTTTCCTTTTTTTACATTGCNTGTTCATTACAGGTAACATTGTTGTCTGTAGTTTACCAGTATTTTGATTTTAGGATGGATTTTGTTCACTCTTTTTCTTTACCATTAACTTAGGCTAGAGGAGAATATATTTATTTTTTTCTTTAAGAATAATTAATTTTAAGATTATTGTAAGAAATACTCCAAATTTTTACATAGAATTTTGTATTACTTCATATTAATAGTTTTCAAGGTCATTTTGTAATATGGCATTATGTAATCAGGTAGGTTATAGTATTGAGTTACGAACCAAAACCGTAAAGGAAATCAAGGCAAATCAGTAAGAGGTAGGGGGGATCAAGTCAAATAATTGAGAAGTAAGAAAAATCAAGTCAAATAACTGAGAAGTAAAAAAATCAAGTCAAATAGCTGAGAAGTAAGGGGAATCAAGGCAAATCAGTGAGAGGTAGGGGGGATCAAGTCAAATAACTGAGAAGTAAGAAAAATCAAGTCAAATAACTGAGAAGTAAAGGAAATCAAGGCAAATCAGTGAGAGGTAGGGGGGGATCAAGTCAAATAACTGAGAATTAAGAAAAATCAAGTCAAATAACTGAGAAGTAAGGGGAATCAAGTCAAATCAGTGAGAAATGAAAGGAATCAAGTCAAATCAGTGAGAGATAAAGGGAATCAAGTCAAATCTGTGAGAGGTGAGGGAAATCAAGTCAAATCTGTGAGAGGTAGAGGGAATCAAATCAAATCAGTGAGAAGTAAAGGAAATCACTGGAGCATTATAGAGCAAATTACAGTATAGAAAACTAAAAGATCAATTACTATATTGTAGAATTGTGACGTTTTATGTAGTTTGTAAAAATTTATGTTAAGGTAAGTATAGTAAATCACAAAAATCTTTGTTGTGGTATGATCTACCCAAGTTTAATACAGTTTATTGTGATGTAGTACAACAAATTGAAGTATAGAAACTTGTAACAGAATAATACGAAATACTGAAAAGAACCTCTTGAAAAGCATATTGTAATATTGTAGAAGCAATAAAACAGATAAGATTTTTCGATCCTCTGTGCCTTTAGCAAGTAAACAATAGAATAGATGACCAGTACACTATTAATGACAGTAGGATTTGGGCCCTACATTACCAAATCAATCAACCAATAAAAGCTGGTAATTCATGATGTAAAACTTTGTGTTGCATACATCAAAAATGATGCAACAGTTCAAGATGCTTACATCTTAAATGCATGCAACAGTTTGGAATGTTTACATTTACATTTTGTTTATCGTTTGTGTATGTTGTTTACTTCTAAAATGTATGCAGCAGTTTATAAAATTAAATGGCTACTAGAAACAGCTAATGATTTTTATTTTCGTTCTGATTTATTTGTCTAAATCATTTAACTTTGGTTTTTATTCTCATGTTTTGTAACCAGTAATGTCATCACAAAAAGCCCTTGACTATTTAATAATTCTTCTTTTAACACCAAAACAGAAGAAAGTCATAAAAAATCTGCTAATATTCAATTTGGTTTTGCTGCTGCTCAAAGAGAATTTTAAGTATTTAAATGTTTCAGGAATTCTAAATTATATTTGACAAACATTACACAAACTGAAAAGATCGGCATTGAAGTATTTTGTCCTTGAATACTAAAAAACACAAGTTAAAAACAATTTGTTTCAACAAACAACTTAATAAGTAAATATTTCTTTGTAACATCAAAACAAACAATAAAGACTATTTATGTAATGAAGTGATGAAGTTAAACTTAGTTCTCTTGATGATATTTTAATCTTGTAATAATGTATATGCTATAGTTCTTGAAATGGTTTTATTTTAGAAGCACCAGTGGTCATGGAATGTTTAACTGGAGATTCTTGTTTCCGTTTTCATATGACAAAACAAAAAGGCAGATTGTTGTGGCAAGGAAGGTAGATAAATGAACTTTATATTTTATACGTTAAAGACACAATTAATTTTAGTCAAAAATACTATATGGAATATACAAATATAAAATTCATAATAAATTTATATATATATATATATATATATATATTACGCTATATATAATATATATAATTATAATATATAATATATATAATATATATAATATATAATATATATATTTATATATTATTATTATATTATATATATTATATATATTACGCTCCCTTACGAAAGTTTGGTTGAGCACTCTATCTGAGATGGGAACCTGTCGTTTGCGTAATGCGGAGCTCACTGCGCATGCGTAGTTTGAGCACTCTGACAGGATCCCACAATAACTTCTTAAGCTGTGCTTGCTCCGGCAACATGGCCTGAGAGTTATGTCTCTGAAACTCTGTGCTGCACTGATGAACCCACAAAGGGCGAAACAGTACTGTATGTAGCTTGAGTATATATGTATATATATATATATATATAAAATTCACCTTCATCTTCACCTATCTCGTAGTCTGGATGACCTTGGGGGTACCACTGGTGATCTTGAAACCACTCCTCTCCAATCTTCTTGGTCTCCCGGTTTTCTCAGAGCTTCACCCAATGTGC
>RDPX01000017.1:467833-511912 GCA_003991215.1 Morbakka virulenta
GCCTTTGGGTGATGTTGCTGAAAATCTGGGCTGTGCTGAGGAAACCACAAAAAGCGAAACAGTACTTTATGTATCTTTAGTATATATATATATATATATATATATATATATATATATATATATAATTCACCTTCATCTTCAACTATCTCGTAGTCTGGATGACCTTGGGGGTACCACTGGTGATCTTGAAACCACTCCTCTCCAATCTTCTTGGTCTCCCGGTTTTCTCAGAGCTTCACCCAATGTGCAGTGTGTCCACTCTGGAATTTTGTTCTCCCATCCCTTATTCTGTCGTCCTCTCTCTCCGCCTCCTTGAACCGTGCCTTGCAGGAATGTCTTTGCAAGTCCATGGTATCTTGTTACATGGCTGTACCACTTCAGTTTGCGTTACCTTACTGTGACCAGGAGTTCTTCGTGAGGTCCGATAGCATGTCTTATCCTCCTTTTCACTTCCTCGTTGGTAACATGGTCTTTGTAGGAGATGCCAAGCAACTTTCGGAAGCATCACATCTCTGTTGCTTGTACTCTTTTCTCGTATAATTCATCATATATTATACTCTAAAACATAATTCAATTCAGTTGTTGATGATCTACTTCCACGAAACAAATATAAAATGTTTTCTTCTATTAGATCATCAACAAGCAAACAACAAAATCTCAAAGATATTAATAACGAATGACAGCATCTGGAAAACCATTATTTAAATAACCTAAACTACTTTGCATAATGATAAGTGCACACTTGTGCCACTCCTGTTACAACTGTGTGGTAGCCAATCCTTAAGTAAACAAGACAACAAAGTAAAGCCACTTTTACTAGTTCTTAGTGATACATAGGAATCATGGTCATTACACTATTACCAAACTTACCAGATAACTACATGCTAAACTGACAGGAACTACTGGGAAAATTAGATTCCATATCAGTAGAGAGAAGTTTTACCCTGGTTTTGATAAGCTTTAGGCATTTTGCCAGTCCCAAACAAAAATGTATTTCTGATGCTATATATAACACAAATTTTTTAATAAGCTAATACTAAACAATAAAAACAATTCACTTCTGTTATGAAATATTCTTTTAAAGGTAAGAAGCAAACGTAACTTTTAAGTATCATGTATGTTTGTATTTTCTGCAGCTCTAGTTACGTGAGTAATTCCACCCGTACGTGGCTTTACTCAGCTACTGTTTTCTGCCATAATTAAAACAAGTATCGTTTTTTAGATGTTGTCAAATCAAGTTTCAACATAAAACACTTTTTCTTGTCAAATGAAAAACAACATTTTTAAAAATCCTCTCAATCAAATTTGAGGGCCACTGGTGCCCCACAAAAAAACTATTCTCTAGTATTACCCTATGAACATTGTAATGCAAAGCCAATATTTTTCGCATTAAACGTTAGTTATGGAAAAGTCGTTATTTATTATTATTATTATTTACTAATTTATTTTGAATGTTTTAAAAAGATATACAAACCATTGGATAAAACTGACATCGATTGTGTCCTTGTGATCCATTTCTTGAAAGGATCTTGAAAATTAATGGCATTTTATAATCAAAGTATGCGTCCCAAATTTGCCTGCGCAATATGGTCCCAACTACTACTCAACATATTAAAAGGCATTATCAATTGTGTTGCATAGTCAAGTAAATTAAGTAACCTTATGATCTGTAGAGCTGCTGGAAAATATCCTAAATATAAACAACAATTATATAACTTTTCATCAACATTTTTGCCTTAAAATTGCCCAGTTCTTTTTTATGGCATTTTTATTGATAGTATTTTATTGATAGTATTTTATTGATGGTATTTTATTAATGACATTTTATTGATGATATTTTATTGATGGCATTTTATTGATGGTATTTTATTGATGGTATTTTTCTGATGGTATTTTATTGATGACATTTCATTGATAGCATTTTATTGATGGTATTTTACTGATGGCATTTTATTGATGGTATTTTATTAATGGCATTTTATTGATGATATTTTATTGATGACATTTTATTGATGATATTTTATTGATGGCATTTTATTGATGGTATTTTATTGATGGTATTTTTCTGATGGTATTTTATTGATGACATTTCATTGGTAGCATTTTATTGATGGTATTTTACTGATGGCATTTTATTGATGGTATTTTATTAATGGCATTTTATTGATGATATTTTATTGATGACATTTTATTGATGATATTTTATTGATGGCATTTTATTGATGGTATTTTATTGATGGTATTTTTCTGATGGTATTTTATTGATGACATTTCATTGGTAGCATTTTATTGATGGTATTTTACTGATGGCATTTTATTGATGGTATTTTATTAATGGCATTTTATTGATGATATTTTATTGATGGCATTTTATTGATGGTATTTTATTGATGGTATTTTTCTGATGGTATTTTATTGATGACATTTCATTGGTAGCATTTTATTGATGGTATTTTACTGATGGCATTTTATTGATGGTATTTTATTAATGGCATTTTATTGATGATATTTTATTGATGGCATTTTATTGATGGTATTTTATTAATGGCATTTTATTGATGGTATTTTACTGATGGCATTTTATTGATGGTATTTTATTAATGGCATTTTATTGATGGTATTTTATTAATGACATTTTATTGATGGTATTTTACTGATGGCATTTTATTGATGGTATTTTATTAATGGCATTTTATTGATGATATTTTATTGATGGCATTTTATTGATGGTATTTTATTGATGGTATTTTTCTGATGGTATTTTATTAATGACATTTTATTAATGGCATTTTATTGCTGGTATTTTACTGATGGCATTTTATTGATGGTATTTTATTAATGGCATTTTATTGATGGCATTTTATTGATGGTATTTTACAAATGGCATTTTATTGATGGTATTTTATTAATGGCATTTTATTGATGCTATTTTATTAATGACATTTTATTGATGGTATTTTACTGATGGCATTTTATTGATGGTATTTTATTAATGGCATTTTATTGATGATATTTTATTGATGGCATTTTATTGATGGTATTTTATTGATGGTATTTTTCTGATGGTATTTTATTAATGACATTTTATTAATGGCATTTTATTGCTGGTATTTTACTGATGGCATTTTATTGATGGTATTTTATTAATGGCATTTTATTGATGGCATTTTATTGATGGTATTTTACAAATGGCATTTTATTGATGGTATTTTATTAATGGCATTTTATTGATGCTATTTTATTAATGACATTTTATTGATGGTATTTTACTGATGGCATTTTATTGATGGTATTTTATTAATGGCATTTTATTGATGATATTTTATTGATGGTATTTTATTGATGGTATTTATTAACGGCATTTTTTATGGAATTTTATTGATGGTACTTAACTGATGGCAATTTATTAATGACACATTATTAGATTAGTGTTAAGGCAAAATTTTGAGTTAGATTGCTTGATATGTAGACTCAATATACTTCATTTTTACAGCATTACACTTTATTTCCCCTGGCGTCCTATCCTATGGTATCCTATGCTATGCTATCATATCCTATTCTATGTTAACTTTACAATGATATGCTTTTCTATGTAATGCTACCTCGTGCTGTACTACATTGTAGTATACTGCGACTTCTATGTACGTGTTAGAACCCTTACCACCTTAATATCCCAACTGCAAATATAGTGACTAACGTTTTTAGTATATTTTTAGTAAGTTAAGTTGTAATTTTGTGAGTGAATAAGTATTATATGCCTAGATTTGAAGCTGCGCCAAGGAGTAAAATTAAATGAATTCTTAAACTACAAAATAAATCTGTTTGCAAAGATAGTGCAAAGAGTACAGACAGTGGAGGAAGTAATGAAGAAGCCAATGCGCACAAATTCAAATAAAGTGATGCAATTTTGGTTTTCAAAATACTTATAAAACCTATTTATTCAACTTAATATTACTAGTATTATCTATACTGAATTGAACTCCTGTAAGTTTTGCTATACTATGGTCTGTTTTACTATACTAACAATATATTTACATATGTTCATTCCTATAACTTTGTAGACTGTAACTTTTTTTCTGTTTTTGGTTTTTAACGTCATTTTCCCCAGTAAGTAAGGCACAGACGGTTCCCTTCTAAGAGACTTTATTTTAGCAATGAGAAACGTCTTGGCCGGATGTCCTTTCTGATGCCAACCAATTGCTTTTTTGTGTGTAATGTTCCAAAGTCTTTTTGCCCACTCGGGGAAACGAACCCAAAATCTCTTGATTAGGGTCCATTTGCATTAACCATTAAGCTACGGCTCTCATATATGTAGACTAAAATATATCAAGTTAAAATAGTTACTTGATTTAGGACATCACTGGTTTAAATCCTGTTTGTTACTGTTTAGTATTCCGTATTCCTTTGTTTTTAGTTTTATATCAATTAAATAAATAAATTATGTAAATTGAATTATAATTATTTCATTACAATATACAATTGTAATTATAAATATTATATATAATTTTGCCCAGATACATTTGTGGGATATTGATGAACAGACGGATATCGATAAACCATTTCTTCACATCGAAGTCTGGGACGCAGATGTAATCTCAAGAGATGATTTTATTGGTAAGATTTTACACTTAATTTAATGTCTATCAAAAACCTCTTTACCCCTGTAGATGTTCACTTGTCGACGTTTTCACCTCTCTTTCTACCCATCCGAAATTGTTTACTAGGCTTTTTTCCTACCTGCTTACCTAAGTATCAGCCAGTACAACGTATTTCTACTATCCTATCGGTCTCTCTCCACCTCATGTCATTTCCCCTTCCCTAGTTGTCTGCCTGCTAATTACCCTGAGTTCCTTCCTTCCAGTTTCCCTGACAGCCAATCTTTCTATTTGTCTGGATGCTTAGTTCCACTCGTCCCTACTTTTCCACTGTTTTACTATCGTTTCTACCTCCTCCTTTACCTTTAAATCCTTCTCTCTCTTGCTAATTGCCTACCTCCAAACTTTTCCACCTGCCTCCTTTGGTCTCTCTTTACATTTTATGTCTACTTCCTTACTTTCATATGCTCCTACTTTCTTATTATCATATCATCGTTTCTGCTTCCTTTTTTTACCTTCCACTCCTTCGTCCTGGTTATTATCTATCTTCATTCGTTTCTATTTGCCTGCCTGCCGTGGTGACTCCCAACTTTTCTGATTTTCTACCTATCTGTCTGTAAACTCATATTTTTCTTCTATTTAACCATCTTTTTTCCTTCGTTGGTACCCACCAGATTCTCTTCTTGTTTAATTGTTTTTCTTTATACCACCCTCCTCTTTTGGTGCCTCTCACCTTTTCCATTTGTCTGCTTCCCTGTTTTAATACGGTTTCACTTCCCAAATATTTTACCATCCTTCTTGCTGCCTTCTTTACTTTTTATCCTTACCACCTGGCTATTTGTTTATCTCCATACACTCCAATCTGGCTTTTTCGGTACCTTTTGCTTAATTCCAGTTCGTTACTTACAAACTAATCATTTCCTCTATAAAATAGTGTCTGATTTTTGTATTTTTCAAATACCAAAACAGGATCCAACACATTCAATTTACTTGACATGGAAAAACCAGCTAAAACTTGGGAAGCTGTGAGAAAGAGAACATCTACTAAAATATCCACAACGAAGATTTCCCTGTTCAAGGTCAAAAAGTTGTATGGATGGTGGCCTTTGAAAACCAACTGTAAAAGTGGGATAAATCCAGAATCATTCAAGGTATTATTCAATACTAATTATTTTTTATAGCTTGGCTTCTTGGCATACACAATGCTCTGTTTTATATTATTCTTTGGCATAGGTAACTTCTCTATGATTGTCTACTCTCTTTTTATTGTACTACACTGTACTAAACAAAACCAAATGTCTCTTTTCAATACTATTAGATACTACATTAAATTTTACTATACTATGCACAAGAAATGTAGTTATTTCTCAGGTTTACTTTTACTATAGCCTTGTTGCTATTAATATTAAGTACTCCCCAGTACAAGTACAAGTGTTATATATACATATATATACTAACATAAGATAAAACACGAAAAATAAGAACTGTGATTCCAACTAATAGTTTCACGATATTTCGATCATCAGGCAATAATGCTACAAATACTGTACATGCTTTTTAAAAACAAATAAACAAATTTATTTATTTATTTATTTATTTATTTGTTTATAAAAAGCATGTATTTGTATTTGTATTTTATTTGTATATGAACGCCAGGGGTAATAGAACATTCGTCAAATACAATTCCATCCGGTAATCCCACCTATTTTACAATGTGATGTGAGAGAAAGGATTAAATGTTTTCAAAGACCCTTGTACTAATACCATAAATAGAATGTTTATCAAGTAAACCAGAATGACAACTTATTAAATGGCTTTGAAATACCAAGTTATTTCCTGTCTTTTGTTAAACGTGTAAAATACTTTCCGTTTTTAGAGTGAAAGGGTCACCATTAGAGCGAAATTTTCTAACTTCGTATTCAACACTCATAAAAGACCTATCTTCTGCAAGAATTGCAGTAGTAAAAACCCTCCAGGTAGACCGAAAAAATTACTCTGATATTCTAAGATTAATAGGTTTGGGCAAACAATAAATAATTTATGAGCATACTTTTTCAAAACAACTAAAAGAATGGAATCCCTTTAGATTAAGCAAGCCCATGAAAGTGTTTTCCAACCAACCTTGGATTTTTGTGTATTGGTTATCTTACTCAATTTATGCTATATATTTCTGTAAATTCCTCTTTCTTAAATGCATTAAATTAAAGGTATGCAATTTATTTCGACTCTTAATTCATATTTTTCCAAGGGTGCTGTTGAGCTCGAGTTTAATCTGGTGGCAAAGAAAAGCAATCTCTTTTATCGAGTTGGGAAAGGAAGGGAAGATCCATACCCCTTGCCAATGCCACAGTAAGTAGACAGTATCTTTTAGCCGTCGGTGTGAGCAGGCCTTTGATAATTCTATTTAAAAGCTGAAACAGGAACAAACAGTTTTTCTGTTGATGTAGTGAAGGAATACGTTACTGTACTTAAATAAAATTAAAATTATTTTGTCACATTTTCTCATTAAACTTAATTTCATATTATATACGCGTTTGTACGTGTATCTTGAATGAACTAAATTTACTTTGGCAAGAAATAGTGATGGATATCGGTTCAAATACTGAGAAACATTAATCAAATGGGGTTTGTCAATTTTGTAGAGAGGTGTTGGGAAAAAAATTGGACTGATATGTCTAGTAAAATGTAGTAATCAAACTCTTAATGAATTTTCTCGGTTGTTCTTGGCTACTTGTGTTCTCGTGTATGACTTATGGAATATCTGGAAACACATCCTTTTTGTGTTGTATACATATGCGTTTGGGGCCATCCATTTACTACGTTTGCATGAAATTGGCCATTTTACGACACCCCCTCCCCCCTTGTTTACACCTGTTCGCAGGCAAGTAACCCCGTGCGAACGTACGTTATACGTTTTCACCGTCATTGATAGTTATCATTTCGATCAATAAATTTAAAATTTTGTCATTGATTCTTCTTTTATAGAAGCTCACGTGCTTAAATTCGAAAAGTTAAAAATTGACGCTAGGCTATTATTGTGAGAAATTAAACCAATTATAATTAGATACAAGCCGAATACAAACGAAAGTAATTCCATATAGACAAACAGTAAATGTGTTAAAACTGATAAGAATAATAATTACACCTGCATACCTGTCTTTCGCTGACACTACTTTGTGAAAACTGTAAGCAAATATTTTTTTAATGTGAACGTTCTCACTTTGTGAAACCCACTCCCCTTTGTTCGTTTTTTGGGATACCCCACTTCCCCCTCAGTGCGAACGTAATAAATAGATGGCCCCTATGTGTACATGTATTTCCCACAAATATAACAATTTCTATATCCTTTCTTGGTTTTGTATGTAAAATATCTGTTGATATGCTTGTTTCATTTTTAAAGCTGCAAATCTAAGACACTTGTCTTTTCAAAAGGTAATTCGTTTAATTGTGACTAAATGAAAAGATTTCCATCCAAGAATATTCCGAGGAGGAACCGGCTACATCCCTGTTACGCCCAATTTCTTATCTCGTTATTAGACATATCATTATGTTTGTACATGGTTTAGGAGATTGACTTGGGAGAGTGCATAAATCAATGAATGATTTAAAAGATACAAAGGAAAAAAATCAAATAAGAAAAGTAGCTACAACGCCATTCTTAGGTTGTAAAATCTGAAAAAAAATGTAATCTGTGAAGCCGCTATTGTTTTATCTTCTCTAGTAGTCATAGTTGGAATAATTGATGCACACACTATTACAACGATTGTTACAGCGTATGCAGCAGTGATTCTTAGGTTTTCTCTTTCAGTTATTGCTAAATCATTTGATTCCAATATTGTTACAACCTTGAAAATTCTGAACTTTATGGACTCACAGGAAGTCATAGATAAAAGAGCTTTATCATGTCATGAGTCGTAAGCTTTTTCTGAGCTATGTTTCGAGAGATACTTCTCCCATCGTCAGTGTCGATGGAAGAAGTATCTCTCGAAAAGCTTACGACTCATGACATGATAAAGCTCTTCCATCCACATTGTTACAACCTCTTGTGAATTTTTGGGTAATTGTTTTATATGGTCCCATTCAAATCCCTGCAGCAGTCATTTCTGAATCAAATGAAGCAGTAATTGCTAGATGAAATAAAACTCCATCCACATTGTTACAACCTCTTGTGAATTTTTTGGTAATTGATTTATATGGTCCCATTCAGATCCCTGCAGCAGTCATTTCTGAATCAAATGAAGCAGTAATTGCTAGATGAAATAAAACTCCATCCACATTGTTACAACCTCTTGTGAATTTTTTGGTAATTGTTTTATATGGTCCCATTCAGATCCCTGCAGCAGTCATTTCTGAATCAAATGAAGCAGTAATTGCTAGATGAAATAAAACTCCATCCACATTGTTACAACCTCTTGTGAATTTTTTGGTAATTGTTTTATATGGTCCCATTCAGATCCCTGCAGCAGTCATTTCTGAATCAAATGAAGCAGTAATTGCTAGATGAAATAAAACTCCATCCACATTGTTACAACCTCTTGTGAATTTTTTGGTAATTGTTTTATATGGTCCCATTCAGATCCCTGCAGCAGTCATTTCTGAATCAAATGAAGCAGTAATTGCTAGATGAAATAAAACTCCATCCACATTGTTACAACCTCTTGTGAATTTTTTGGTAATTGTTTTATATGGTCCCATTCAGATCCCTGCAGCAGTCATTTCTGAATCAAATGAAGCAGTAATTGGTAGATGAAATAAAACTCCATCCACATTGTTACAACCTCTTGTGAATTTTTGGTAATTGATTTATATGGTCCCATTCAGATCCCTGCAGCAGTCATTTCTGAAGCAAATGAAACAGTAATTGGTAGATGAAATAAAACTCCATCCACATTGTTATAACCTCTTGTGAATTTTTTGGTAATTGTTTTATATGGTCCCATTCAGATCCCTGCAGCAGTCATTTCTGAATCAAATGAAGCAGTAATTGGTAGATGAAATAAAACTCCATCCACATTGTTACAACCTCTTGTGAATTTTTGGTAATTGATTTATATGGTCCCATTCAGATCCCTGCAGCAGTCATTTCTGAAGCAAATGAAACAGTAATTGGTAGATGAAATAAAACAGCTAAGTCCTTTGAAGCAGTAACTGTTAGATCCTTTTACTTGATTATAGTTACAGTTTCTTGCATTAGTGGCTCTAAGTCAGCAGTGCATTTATGATATCTTCAGTTCCTCATTTTTCGTGCTGTATTTTTCTCAACAGGCGTCCTTCGGACAGTGAGAAATTATGTTTATCGCCTGTAAGAGTACTTCACCTGATGGTCTGTAACCACAAATGGCTTTTTACAAAAGTAATACTTGTGATTCTGTTGATTGGTATAATTTTTGCCTTTTTTCGATCCATCCCGGTAAGTGTTAATACAAATATCAATTGATATCTTTAGCTGCAACAATTAGACAGAAAGTTGCTGCTCATACCATACATGTTTTGTTAATAGTTTTCTATTGGTTAAAATAATCATTATCATTACCATTATCGATATAAAAAGTGTTTTAGATATTTCTTTCCCACAGTGTATTCTAACAGGAAATTTTTTTACTTGTGGTCATGACGTTATTTCACGGATTTTGTGAGAAAATATGTTGACATTTTCTCTATATATAATTTTTTAAACTTTAAAATGAAATCACAAGAGAGAGAGATAATCTAGTTAACGACATTTTAACGCAAGCAGATTTCTTTGTAAAAGAGTGGAAGCTATTTTGGAAGGAACAAATTTCCTTGATTGGGCCCTACAATAATTCAAGAAGAATTTAAGTCATTGATACTCGTAAATCTTCTTATATCCCTTATACTTTTTAAAATTATTAATACCCTCCATATTTACCGCTGGAATGTATTAATTTAGTGTTACTACCCATTGTACATACAGTAACTGCATAGATATATATAGTAAAAAAACATAGTATATGCATATATAATCTTCATGACTGATCTTCATGAGTTGAAGTGCTGAGGAAATCTAAAATTGGTTGAAACTGATCTGCGTCATTTTGAAGGTTGCGCCATTGCATATTGGAGTATATATAAGGTTGTGCTATTGCATATTGGAGTATATATATATATATATATATATATATAATAGTTCTATTTGAGTATACAAGACTTTAACATACACAAATTTATATTTTAATATTATGTAGATTAGGGTAACGGTATCTCGACAACTCGTCAAAGCCAAAATGTTATTGCTATTTACGTTTGATGGTATAACGATATGATACAAAATGGAATCGCTACTACGTCTTGCTACACTATATATAAAAAAATACATCAATAACAAGTAAGATATGTAATATTACTTTGATCAATGATCAAACTGAAATAGAAACAAATTTGATGAGTAACAAATCTGGAATGTAACAATTTACTAGTAACAAATATTGATTTATCCATTTGGATGTAACAATATGTTTGCAGATCCCTTTAAATCAACAGTCAATTTCACAGTCCCAACAACGACAAGAGAAGCGGGGAAAGAGAAAGGCAAAGAGACAAGATAAATAGAGAGACACACAAATGTAAAGTGAGCAATAGCAAAGAAATCAAACAAAATATGTAATAAAATGTCTCGTCTGTCAAATTCAACAGTCAGTAAATATAATCTGAAACGTTTTTTGTTGACAATAAAAATCAAAATCATAACGAAGGAAGTGTCTAATTTAGCCGTAGGAGTAATTAGCAGTTTTGCAATCTATTTACTGTCAAAGCACTCACAAACAGCATAACCATCTTTAAAATTTGTCATATATATATATATATACTTCTATATAAATATATACATATGATTGCTCCATCTTGATAGATCATTGCTGTCTATGATTTCAACTCTTGTCAGTAACATTTCTGCCTTTCCTTGCGTGAGCTCGTAGGTGATTTTTGAGACCGGCATCTGATCTTCAAGGCTGAAACATAGGTGACAGATGAAAGAAGTAGCTTTGACTGAGTAAATAGGATCATTTTGTGAAATTCGGTGTCTGTTTACAACCATGTCTTTTGAGACCTGGCGGTGATTTCCAAACATCACACATTATAGATTGTACGGCCTTGGAGGGAGGTTAGAAAGTGGCCTGCCTCTCTCTCTCTCTCTCTCTCTCTCTCTCTCTCTCTCTCTCTCTCTTTGACATGAGACTTAAAACGATTGACAAAGCAAGCTTTTGACAGAAGAATACGTTCACATTTGTCACACTACTAGCTCTTTGTGCCTTCAACAAGGTTGTTCTGCCAGCTTTTGCGCAATCTGCGCTTTATCGTTCATGCTCCAGGAGAGTATTTCAAACATTCCACAACCTGTGTTCATGTACCTTCTCCAAGTCGCTTTTCCAATGCTATCCTTTCCGAGATTTTAGGGTCTCTTCTTAGTTTCTTTAGATTGTCTTTGATAAGGTCTTTGTACCTTCTTCTGGGTTTGTGCTTTGGTCACTTCCCAGCCTGGAGTTACCCGTAAAACAGTTGCTTTGGGAGACTACCATCTTCCGTACGAACCATATGACCTGCCCATATGGTTCGTACGGAAGATTGACGATTATCATTGACTCGATAATTGTGTATCCTGCTCTGACAAGAACTTCACTATCAGACGTTTGGCTTTGCCACTTGATATTGAGTTTGAATCTCAAATATTTCTGATGGAAGTCTTCAAGTAGTTTGAGATGTCAAGACACAAGCCTTGTAGACACAAACCTTGGTTTTGAAGGTGATGCCACGATCTGCTCAAACTCGTTTATTAAACATTCCAAAGGCAACGGAGGCTTTCTGTATCCTTTGCTGTATTTCACAGGAGTCTCGAGAAAACTTTGCCCACAGTTTCTATGAATGTAATGCCCTGAAAGTAGTCACATACACCTTTCTCTTTTTGGCCTTTATACAAAGACACTAAGATACCATTCATCCAATCCTTTAGTACGCTGGTACCATGGCACGTCTTGATAATAAGATTCAATACTGAATTGGTCACCTTTTGACTTCCAATATTTAGAAGTTTAACTGGCAGGTCATCTTGACCAGGTACCTTGCCAGAATTGATTGGCTTGGGAGCGACTTTTACGTCTTCACGACTTGGTCATCTATCCATTCAAAAAACGTTACAGCACATTTTGGGAGATTCTTTATGCCATTCATATCCACTAATGAAGGAATAACAGCATGAACTAAGTTGGTATCTTTAAGAATCACTTCATACATCCTTCTCTTACTTTCTAGTAGCTTTCTTTGCTTGTTTTTGTGGTCATTGTCACCAAACCAGTACTTGTGCTTCTTTTTTCTATACCAAAGAACTTTTTTGCTGCCACTGTGTACATCTGATTTTTAAATTTCTCCCACGTCCCATCAAATTCAATGTCATAAAATTTGTCTTACAATGTTTTGCACACATTCGGGTCTTCCAGTTTTGCAAATTCGATACGTTTTGGACGTTACACCCCATTTCTCCCAACTTATTTACGGATATAAAATTTAAACTTCCCGCAAAAGATGCATTAGTCACCTTTAGATAATAGCCATGGGGCTTTCAATAGATGGAATGGCAACCTCAATAGCAGGTCCAGACATCTGAACATCAAAGATTTTAAGTGATATAGGCTTGTACAACACCAATACTACCCTCTAAGACTCAGAAGCCATATAGCAGGCGACAGGCAATAGCAAGATCGCCAATAAACAGCTCGATTTGCAGGTTTTAGTATTACGGAATTTGTACCTCGCCGGGCAACAACAAAGGAGGCGGGACGGCATCCACTTGCTAGAAGAGTTTATATCTATGAGAGGTACTGTCTGAAGTAGTTATATTACACTTTCTTTACCTTTGCTATCAGAGGTGTGCTTCTAGTAGAATGGCTACCTTACCATGGTTTACACAAACCCATTTTAGCCCATATGCCATTTGACCCATGGTTGGGGCTTAAGTTGTTGTGCATCACAGCGTACTTCGCACGAGGTGGACCATGCGTGCCTGAGCTGACAGAGCCTAAGCTTCTCTATATGAACATATGTACATATATATGTAAATATATATAATTATATATATATTATATATATACATATTTATATATATATTTAATAATATAAATAATCTAAATAATAAGAAAAAAAACGCTCTTCCAAAATTTTACTGGTTCCTGTTCAAAGGTTGATTGAGAGTAGTTATTGTAATTCAACTGGTTATACCGTTTTTCTAACATTTATTCTGTATCTCCAACTACTAAGATTTTTGTAAGGTGATGAAAAGAGTGGGGACAGTTGCAAGATAACATCAAAAGGGTTTTCTTTATCTTCTTCTTTGACTTTTGGCTTTTCCCTTTAGGGGTCGCCACAGCAGATTTGTCTCCTCCATTTCGCTCTGTCTGCTGCCTCATGTTGCTGCACTCCTGCAGCTCTCATATCCTCTTCAATCACATCCATATATCTTATCTTCGGTCTGCCTCTTCGTCTTCTCCCAGGTATATCCATTTCCAGCATTCTCCCTCTATTATACTCTTCCTCTCTCCTGATCACATGGCCAAACCACCTCAGTCTTGACTCCCTTTGCTTGTCTCGCAGTCTCCTCACATGCGCAGTGCCTCTTATATACTCGTTCCGTATCCTGTCCAACCGGGTAACTCCCAACGACCATCGGAGCACTCGTAGTTCTGCCACCTCTAGCTGAGCCTCCTGTTTCCTTGATGTCGCCACTGTCTCTAGACCAAACAGTAATGCAGGTCTCACAACTGTCTTACATACTTTGCCCTTTACCTTCGGAGATATCTTCCTATCGCAAATAACACTCGTAACTTTCCTCCATCCGTTCCATCCCGCCTGTATTCGTTTTTTCACTTCTCTGTCACAGCCTCCATTGCTCTGTACTGTGGACCCAAGATACTTGAATTCGTCCACCCTCTTGACTATCGTTCCTTGCATTCTTATCTCTTTGTCCCCTCTCCCATTCCAGCCCAGATATTCGGTTTTTGCTCTGCTATTTTTTATGCCTCTTTTCTCCAGGGCGTTCCTCCACGTTTCCAGTTGTTCCTCTGCTTCATCCCTCGTCGTGTTACAAACAGCATGGTCCAGGATTCCTCCATCCTCACACCCTCCGTCAATTTGTCCATAATGATAGCAAACAGAAAGGGGCTCAGGGCTGGGCCTTGGTGTAGGCCGACCTTCACCTCGAACCAATCAGTCAATCCAGCGGCACTCCGTACTGCAGTCATGCTATTCTAATACATATCTTGTACCATTTTCACATACTTCTCTGTTACTCCAGACTTCCTCATGCAATACCATAACTCATCCCTCGGGACCCTGTCGTACGCCTTCTCTAAGTCGATGAACACACAATGAAGCTCTTTCTGTCCTTCCCCATACTTTTCCATTAGCATTCGCAGTGCAAATTGCGCATCTGATGTACTCCTACCCGGCATGAATCCATACTGCTCAGCCTTGCATCCAAAACCCTCTCCCACAGCTTCATTGCATGACTCCTCCTCCTCCTCAGGTGCCGTGTCCAGGAACGTTGGCGATCATGGCTTTCCACAGATCTCTGTCCTTCGCTGCCCTCAGTAGTTGTAGCTCGCTCTTTGTAGACCATGCTGCAATACTGCCCATGTACTTGGTTCTTGGTCGTCCTCTGCCTCGTTTCCCATCTATCTTTCCCGTCAGCGTCAACTCCTCAAGCTCTTCTTTCCTCATTATATGTCCTAGGAAGGACAGCTGCCTTTTTCGAATGGTGGACAACAGCTTTCTCTTGCATCCTGCTCTCCTCAAAACATCTTCATTCGTAACGTGTTCTGTCCAAGAAATCCGCAGTATTCGGCGTAGAAACCACATTTCTGCAGCTTCTAGCTTCTTTTCGAGGGTTGCTGTGATGGTCCAACTTTCACTCCCGTATGTAAGGACTGGGATTACGTAACAGTTGAGGACTCGGAGCCTGGTGTTCAAGGAAATAGTTTGGTTTTTCATTATCTTAGACATTCGCTGGAATACCCCCTTTGCTGTGGCAATTCGTTTCCGTATTTCTACCATGCATCTTCCATCTGATGTAATCATGCTGCCAAGATAATTAAACTTATCTACTTGTTGAATGTCTTCTCCATCTATTGATATTTTGCAGCTCAAATTCTCATTCCTTTTGCTAACCGTCATGCAAAAAGTCTTCCGACGATTGATACTGAGACCCCTTGCCCCACTTTCCTCTACAACGGTGTCAAGCAGTTGTTGTAGCTTCTCTGGAGTGTCGGCTATGAGCGTCGTGTCGTCAGCATATCGTATATTATTCAAGTTGTACCCTCCGATCACAAAACCATGTTTTCCCTCGATACTTCTCATGATGTTTTCACTGTATAGATTAAATAGGTCTGGTGAGAAGACACAACCTTGTCTAACACCTCTTCGAATATTGCAGTATTTACCAACCTCGTTCTGCACTCTCACACCCGCAGTTTGCTCCCAGTATAAGTTTCTTATGAGTCTTATATCTTTTCCATCTATGTCTAGATCTTGTATCATTTCTATCATACACTCGTGTTTCACTTTATCAAATGCTTTTGAGTAGTCAATGAAACACAGGTATAGATCCCTCTGCATTTCGATGGCTCGTTCCGACAGCATCCTCATCACAAATATAGCGTTTCTTGTTCCAGCATCTTGGACAAAACCAAATTGCTGTTTCCCTATCTCTGGCCTCATTGCTCTCCTTGCTCTTGCCATTATGACTCGCATAAGTATCTTAGTTATATGACTCATTAGACTGATGGTTCGGTGGAGCTCGCACTCGGTAGCCCCTGGTTTCTTGGGCAGGGCGATGAATACAGATTTTGTTAAATCCGAAGGGATTTCTCCGCTGTCATATATATCGTTGAGTAGTTCGGTGACTTTGTTTATTCCAAATTCCTCGAGTGCCTTTATCATCTCAATGCAGATTCCATCTGGACCCATGGCTTTATTCGCCTTCATCTTCTTAATTGCCGCTTTCACTTCACATGATAGAATTCTAGGGCCTTCAATAACCTTCCTGATGGTTGGTTTTCCTCCCCTTTCATCCATGAACAACTCGTCAACATACTCTGCCCAACGCTCCATCAACTCTTCTTTCTCCATGATCATATGTCCATCCTTTGCTTTAATGCACCCACTTGAAGAGCAGGGTCTCTTTCCTACCAAATCCCCAATCTTTTTATGCATGAAACTAGGATCTGCAGTCTTGCAGCTTTCAATCTCTAGACATTTCTCATTTATCCAGGCTTCTTTCGCCTTTCTACATTCGTTTCTTATGTCACGATCCAAAGCTTTGTATTGGATTGAATCTTTCTCTGGAATTTTCTGTCTCTGTCTCATCTTTTGCAAAATTTCTGGCTTCATCCAAGCTTGCTTTTTCTCTTTTTTCTTGGGTTGGATGACTTCTTTTGCTGACTCTACTATTGCTTCTTTTAGCACTTCCCACATGCTGCCTTCTCTCTCGAGTACTTCAAACCGGTTCTGTACTGCAGCTGCATATTTCTCTCTGAGTTCTTGGTTTTCACGCAAGAGATTCCACTCTAGTTTTGCTTCTGGGGCTGTACGTTTTAGCCTACGAAGCTTCAGTTTGACTGTACATACAACCGGATTGTGGTCGCTCCCACAATCTGCTCCAGGATAGGACTTCGCTTGTTGAACAGCATTTCTAAAGCGACTGTTGATGGTCACGTAGTCGATTTGATTTTTATACCTGTCTCCAGGGTCTTTCCATGTCCACAAGCGTCTTTCATGATTTTTGAACCATGTGTTCATAATCACCTGATTATGTGCTGCACACCAGTCTATCCATCTTTCTCCTCTTTCATTTTGCATTCCTAGACCATGCTTTCCCACTATATTTCCTACTCTTTGGCTTCCAACCTTTGCATTCAGGTCTCCCATCACAATGACAACATCTTGGGATTTATGGTGCCTCATAGCTTCCTCAAGCTGTTCATAGAACATGTCTATCTCATCCTCACTACTGTCGGCTGTTGGTGCATACACTTGAATAACAGTTATGTCAAAAGGCTGTCCTTTCAGCTTTACCAGGAGAACTCTTTCTGAGAGGGTCCAATATCCTAAAACACACTTACTCAGCTCTTCGTCCAGAATTATGGCAACTCCTTTTTCGTGTTTATCTCCTCCAGAGTATATGACCTTATGTCCTTCTATGTCGAAACATCCTGTGTCAGTCCATCTTGTTTCACACAAACCGAGCAGATTCATATTCAGCCTTTCCATTTCCAACTTCACATTTGCTAGTCTCCCTGCTTGGTACAAAGTACGTACATTCCATGTTCCAATCCGCAAAGTGGTTCTGTTTCTGACAGTCGCAGGCTGACGGTCAGGTCTCACCTGTCGAACATGAGTGTCCCGACCGAGCGAGATGTTGATGACCTCAGTGTCATCAACCTCATTTACGCTGTTAGCGTTAGACATTAATCTTTGTATTGTCATGATTGTTCTTGGCAGGATACAGTGGTGGTTTGCCATTGCCTTCCACTGGCGGATGGCCACTCATACTATTGTCTCATTCGTGCCCTCAGCATACCGCGATGCGTGTGCAGATTACGCCTTCGTTGCCGTTGATCTCAATGTAGATTCGTCCGCCAACTCCGCCGCTTCCAGACTTCATGCGCTACAGTGCGAGACATGCACTTTCCCCAGTAACAAGTTACTGGGTACCCTCATGTCGTTTAGCCCGCCAGCTGAAGCGGTTTACCAGGGTGTGGCCACTGCCGCGCACAAGCAGTTACTTGGAGCCAGACATGAGAGTTGGGTGCCATCAAGAGACCAGTAGGTCCATCGCCCGAAGGCCAGCTGATGGTTGCTACTGGATTGTACTCCATCTGGACGCCCCATACACCCCCATTGCATGACACATCAGCTTAATTCCGGGATAATTACCACATTCCTGCACATCTCCCTTGTTCTTAAATACTGGAACCAGCACACTTTTCCTCTATTCAGCTGGCATCTCCCTGCCTGCAGGTACCTGGTTGAAGACATTGGTAAGTATTTCCAGGCCTTGTCTACCTAGCGCCTTCCACGCTTCAATGGGAATATCGTCAGGGGCCCACTGCCTTCCCATTCTTCATTTTCTTCATTTTATATTTATATATATATAAATATAAAAGTGATATAATAAGTTGGAAAGAATAAAAAAACTACACTGTCAATCTCGACAAGCCTGTTTCGTGATTTTACTCACTCGTCAGGAAATGTACAAATAAAAATATTCCAGTAGCGCTTTATCTATCTTATTCACAACCGAGTTGTGAATAAGATATATAAAGCTGAGATGGACATTGTAGTTTTTTTATTCTTTCCAACTTATAATATCTCTTTTATTACGCTCTGCATTTATGTATCGAGCACTCTAATACGGTTAACCGAATCGAAAGCACCATATATATATATATATATATATATATATGAGTTTTAATTCCAACCAATATTTTCAAGATATTTTAATTATCGAGCAAAGATGATCATAATTTTGTGAAACTATTAGTTGTAATTATAATTCATATATATATATATATATATATATATATATATATATGTGTGTGTGTGTGTGTATGTGTGTCTCTGCGTGTTTGTAGGCATTTCCATATACATTGGGAGTGTCTGAAATTCAATTAATATACTTGTTCACTGTAATTCAGATTCAAATGTTTGGTCAGGGGAACATGGAGGCCTGATACTTCTCAGGTAGTTTCGATTTCCACATGTATATATTATATTTACATTTTAGTAGTGCATGTAGTGTGCAAGAGGAAATTTTTCTTAATAAATGCAATTTACCATATTTAAGCACTAAAATTAAATCTCATTTTTATATTAGAATTTCGCTAAAATTGATTTTTGTATAATTTTTGTATTTTTCAGACTGCTGCTGTAAACAAGATAATTTGAAATACTCCTGCACTGTAGCAAAGACTATAAATGCAAACGTCTGAAGATGCACAACGTTTATGTAAATGATACGATGACGTTGTATATATGATATATGCTGTCTTACAATTGGTATTCTGCCTGTAAACAAGATCATAGAGCTTTTAAATGCTTATTGAAATTTCTCTCTTACTTTTTACATGTTACATCTCAAACAGCCAGAATTCTGGTTTTAGCACAGACAGGCAATTGAAACTGTAATTTTTTAATAACTTTTAAAATTAAAGACCTGTGTAAGTTGAATACAAAAATGAAGATAGCATACCGTGCGGCTGCTGCATCCATTAAATGAGACTATATCTATACGGCAGGATTTTTTTTATACTTGTGCTGCTTTGGGTGGTAAGTGAGGTATTATTGGAAACAGACATCGTTATATTATTAGCAGTATTTGTATACTGAAGTGTAAATATTTGGCTGCCACTTCTACCTGCTCTATACCTGATTTTGCCTGATGATGCACTGGGTTAGACTTACTAGTAACATAAGGGACCAAAGTGTCTTTCTTTGGTTGAATTACACATTTTTTGTGAAGTACTTTGTTGATTTGATAAATGAAGAAAACAAATTTCGTGAGTTTATTTCAGATACCTTTTTACTGAAATTATTCACCGGAAATGTCACGAAGCATAATTGATTCTTCATTTCATAATTTCGCAGATTCCTGTGATAAGAGTGAACTTGCTTACAACACACATGAGTGGAAATGTTATATTTTGCTACTATTGTGGTTCTTGGTTACAAAAACCATAAAGGGGAATTAGCATCAACATTATTTTTAGTGTTAGTATTAATATTAATAATAATATTAGTATTAGTATTAATATTATTGGTATTGTTTTATTTTATTGAAGATACTCCTTTAGGGAAAACTCAGTTATTCCTCCACTTTTAGGTGTTCGGTTTTCTCTGCTCTGTGGGGTCAAGGCAAATCATTTTGTTAGATTCCTTATGCTAATTTTTCTCTGTATGGCATTATATGCCGAATTTACTTTTGCAAACTGAAACGAAATGGGACTTCATTTTTGATCCAAGGTTGATTGCAAAATATTGTTCATGGGCTTGATCCATCTCACACTCATCTCCAAAACTGTCTTGAAAAGTGCGTCGTCTTGCAGTCCTGACTTTGTTTGCTTACCCGTCTTTTTTTAATCTTCCTGGAACGTTTTAACGTTGCCTCTGCATTTTTGCGGGTGATCTGATACTGGAAAATATTGACTTGCCAGTTTTCTTTCTGTCTTTAGTAAGTTGGTTGAACGACATCAACAATTAATGGGTAGAATTCTTGCAGGCCCCAGATCTCTTTTTCGATGTCTAATAGGGATTTAGAGAATTGCTCTCGACTAGCCAACATTTTATTGTAATTCCTGAACATACCTATAGGTTTATTGATAAATTTGATAAAGAACGTTGCTACAGCTTTTGTAATCTACAAGGCATTTGGTAAGGCGTCACTGTCTGCTTTACAAAATTTCCTGTTATGATACAAGGTGGGACTTTGGTACCATTCAGTTTTTTTCTCTCAGATCGTAGGTGTTACAATGGAATTACATCTTATGGGAATGCCATTAATACAGACATTGCCGGTATTCTCGTCACCTAGGATGGGGATCGTTCACAAATGACATCAACAACTTTTTACCATTTTTTAACCTTTCAACCACTTTCTTGTCAACTCCTGTCAACTTTTGGATTTCTGACTCCCCTCCTTCTAACGTCAATTATCGGCACTTTTTCCCTGAACTTTTTCTGCAAACCAAGAAAAAATATTGACACTATATTCTTAATTTATGGGTTTCTGACTGTCAGGGGTTTAAAGTTTGAAGCAGGGGTAATAAAATTATCTCGGAGTAAAATATAAAACTCAAGAGAAAAAACAATTGCGTGAAATAACCTTTCAATTGGACCTCTCTGTTTTTTACACTTTCAAGAAACTTTCAATGGCGTCAAAAATATTCCCATCAAATTCTACTCGCGAGGTAAAATCGTCACCATCTCCGCTCTCTTCATCCTCTGCTTCACTCGCATCATTTTCACTCCCATTGAAATTCCTGAACAGATGTCCGTCACTACCTCAGGAAAGTCTGTTGTCGAATGGACACAGCAACCAACAACTGAAAGGGAGGGTACTGACATCGTGAAAAGGTTGTTTATAACCCCCCGAGTGAGTTACAGGAAAGTTTAAGATTTTAGAATTATTGAATTTTTCAAAGAATTACGTCGACGTTCACCCTCCTTTCAATCACTCCCTACCAAAAATATTGTCAACTTCTGTCAACATTTAGGTACCCTCCTCCACCTCCAAGTGATTGACCTCATCTGTGAACGATTCCATGCTTGGTCTGTCATTTTCTCCAGAACTTGCTTAGTTTTTATATTCCAGCTATTAGTTTGTCTGCTTCCAGATTGTTTTTTTGTGTGGCGCTAGCGATTTTTTATATGGGATTTTCTCTCTATAAATCTACGACCAATTGTTGCATAACGCACTGTTGTCTCAGCTGGTTTGTACTCGCTAATCCCATATTGGTGTCACATGACAGGTCCAAATCTTCTTGCTATCTTCAGACCTCGTCTCATCCCCGAAACGAATTGTTTGTCTTTACTGAAGGTATTATCAAAATTTTCAACAACAGCAACTTTCAACACGATACATCAAGCCAAAACTTTGTCAGACCCAATGGTATGGCAAACCAGAGAAAAGTACTGAAAGCATGGTTCCGCGTGAAAAGTGTAGTACACTCTAGTGCCTAATAGACGTCCCCCCCCCCCGCTAATTAATTTTTCGGTTTTTTTCCACCCAGAACATTCTTATTCCAGCCCCCCCGGCTATTAATTTTTGGAAAAAAATCCAACCAAGACAAAAGTTAATTGTTGCATTTTTAGATTATTCAAATAATTCGAATATTCAAATGTAATTAAGTGCTGTTCTTTCACATTGATATAAAAGTTACACACAATCGCTTTTATTTTCAATTGCCTCGCGAAGCAAGTTACGTAATCGAAATAATTACGCAAGTTACGCATTTTGTGAAGTTATGTAATCTCGTTCGTTTTCTTTTTTTCTCAACCTTCATTATGATTTTCCTTTGCGTCACACATACTTGTAAAGTTACACAATGAAAGGAATCTATTTATAAAGTTTCCACGTGCAACATGTATTTTAGGTACGCGCGCTGATTGGTCTCCTCATTCGAATCCATTCAAAAATAACTTCCGGCGCAAAAGTTTCTTATTTTTCACAACAACTCTAAACTCGTGTGCGATTGTGTTAGCTGTGGTTTAGAAGTGTAACGAGTGTAAACAAGTATAACCATGCCAAGAGAATTTCGAAGGGCTGAAAGAAATCAGTATAGTAACGAAGAGAAATTGGAGCTTGGTGAACTTGTAGAAAAATGTAAAGAAGAATATGATGAAGAAGTTAGAAAGAATAAAGGTAAAACAAAGTACGACTACAAAAGGAAACGACACGTGGCAATAAAGCCAACCACGGGTTATGTTGCAAAGGCGGTACGTTTATTTTACCATGATTTGAAGGATGTAGCCAATGACAAACCAGAATTTGTAAGAGCACTTAAACTTGCTTCACGTTGCTTCAATGACCTACAGCAGTTGAGAGACCCTTCTTCACGTCCACCAAAAAAGGCAAGAGGAACTGGTGCTGGTCGAAAAGTTAAAGCCCCAGAAGTGAGAGTAGCCTTATTCCACTGGTTCGTGGATGTAAGGGAGTCATTGAAGGGACGTTTACCTCGTCGTTTGTTTAAGTTGAAAGCCAGAGAACTTTATGGAGAATGGCTGAATCAAAACCCAACTCCGGAAAAGGATCAACTTAAGTTTAGCAACAAATGGATCAAATCATGGCAAAATGAATATGGAGTAAGCTTAAGAAGGCCAAACAAGCGGTATTCAATTAAGAAAGATGATCTGATCATTAGACTTAAGGACTATCTACAAAATGTTTGGACAGTGAGAAGGTTTTTCATTGAGAAATATGGCGTTGACCCTCCAATAATAAACGGGGATCAAATGCCGCTTCATCGAAATGAAAGCTCTCAGGAGAAAAGCATGTCATTTAAAGGTGAAGACACGTTCATAAAAGAAAACCACAAACTTTCACGTGAGCGTGTCACCGTATTCACACAAGTCGCAAGTACTTCGAGCATCAACTTGCAGCCAGAATTCGTTTTTAAAGGAAAGGGAGTCCGTGCCACCGTAGCAGTCGAAAATGTCAATTATCAGTGGTCACCAAGTGGATCGTATCGCTTGGAGCACATGATCAAAACAATAAAGAATCTGCCTAACCGTTTTAATCCTTTTACGCAGAAAAACTTTGCAATCTATGTCCTCGATGATTATGCTGTTCACCTGATGCCAGAAGTGAGGAAAGCTCTTTACGAACGCGGTTATATTCTGGTAGTGATGGGTGGAGGCATTACAGGTTTCATTCAAGCAAATGACACAGATCTTCATCGCCGTCTTAAAGCACTGTATCGCCACGAGGAAATGGATTTAATGCTAAAGATGCTTGAGATTGATCGAACCAAGGTACCGTCACCGAAACGAGAAGATATGGTTAAGATGCTTTTGTCTGCTTGGCGCGGGGTCGACAACAATTTTGCTGAGGTTTTCAAAAAGCTTTTTGTTACAAATGCCCTGGACGGGTCAGAGGACCATCTAGTCTCGGACAAACTGTTTTCTTTGATTGGCAACGAGATGAAAACATTTCGAAAAGACTTATTGAAATCTCCTGTACCAGCAAACCTACTGTCCGTGATCAAGAATCTTATTCCACCGAAAGGCATCCGCAGAGATTTCGAGGGCTCAGGGTTGCTTGATTATGTCGAGGACGATCCCTATTTATTCGAGGAAGAGAGTGCAGGTGATGACACGTCAGACGAAAGCGAAAATGAAGATGCTGATGCTGAAAATGCTGAAGGTAATGCAGAAACAAATGCTGAAACAGAGAACCAATCAACCCAGGAGAGACCCAGGTCGTCAAAGATTCCGTCATTGGCAAACATCGCACAAGATCCTTTGATCAACAAGGACGCAAAGTTCCTCGACGCATTGCAAATCATCCTTGAGGAAAATGATACTAGTGTTATCTTCAAACCTCACCTAAAAAAACTGAAAGAAACGTTTTATGAAGCACGGAGAAGCATTAAGAAACGCATAAAAGATACCAGTACTGCAAATGATGCAAACGTTAATGCTGCTGTCGATCTCGAAGATGAAGAAAACATTTTTGACATTCTGGACAAGATGTAAATTTTATTACTTACTTATTTTAGTACTTACTTGTAGACTTCACTTTAAAACATTTTGATCATAAAAACAGATTAATGAGAATTATTTTTTCCACACACCCCGGCTATTTAGGTTTTTAAGATTTTTCCAACCCCAAGCTAATTCCAACCCCCCCGCTTATTGGCTATTGGAGAATTTTCCAACCCCCCCTTCTGTTAGGCAGCACCAGAGAGTATCTACATTTGCATCTGTAAAGACCGGTGAATTGACAGGCAAGTATTGCGAAGTTCTAGAGGTATTCACGTTTAGCTATCCAAAGCTATTTCCTTAGGGTGAATTTCGTTAATACTTGCCACCTCAAATCAGTCTTACTTAACCATGGTCGTATTAACCTACTGATTGTCCCAGGCCGTACAAAATTCACTTCGTTCCCTAACCAATGCTGAAATAAACCACCAAAAGACCATTTAAGTATGATCTAACACATGACTTGTCTATCATTAGCTCGTGGTGAAGGGAAATATGAAGATCCCTTTGGACATGATAATCGATTCAAATGAATCGGATGAAATCGCTAAGACTCAAAAGCTTTATTAGAATTATGTATTTCACTTTCGCAGCTGTACGTTTAAATGGCCATTAAAGTGTAATCAGAACACATGGGAAAAAACATAAAAAAGTTCTCATTACCAAATGTTTCGGGAAAAAATGCGTACCGACGTCCCGTTTTTTCTGGCTAGCCAACAAGACCGAACTTACATCAAAACATCGGAGGCAACAGTCTAAATGGAAGCAAATGACCATGAATAACCTTTCCATTGCAACATTTAACATCAGAGGAAGATCCGACAAGCTAAAGAGGGGTAATTAATCTAGAGATACGAATTACCTTAAAGTTGATGTGTGCAGCATTCAAGAAACCAAGATAAAAAAGGAGGCGAGGAGATATTATACGAGTACGGACTTATCCACATCAAAACGAATAAAAGATGGTTAGGAAATGGATAGCTTGTACATAAATCAGAGCCACAGTATAGCAGTAGCAGAGCCGTAGTAGACCCGGACGTACGGAGAGAGGAAGACATAGTCTCAGTTCTACAAATTTAAACCAAAAAGAAACACCCGATCACTATAATCAGTTTATGAACCACAAAAGGAAATTACTAACAAATATCCGGAAACAAAAAAAGATGAATTTTGCTCCAAATTAAAAACAACTTGACTAACAAGTAAAAGAGCAATTCACCAATCCTTATAACAGCTGTAGATTTTAATAGTGAAGCTGAAAAAAAACCCAAATATTGACTACGAGAATTTTTTCGAGGAACTAGAAATACAAATGGTGAATATTTTATTAAGTTCTGCACTCAGCACAACTAAAAGATATTGAATACATGTTTTCAGCATACAAAGAAAAGAGTGAACACATGGGAAGAAACCAGATTAATTAACAACAAAGTTCAAAAATTAATCCTAAGTCTTGACTTTATTTTCGTTTAAAACAAAAATAAACATCTACTGCAAAATGAAAGACCGCGATATGGAACACCAACGTGTAGTGATCACATATTACTTATTACAAGAATGGTAATTGCCTGGCTAGAATTAATTAAAACAAATTCACAAAGGAAAAATTAACATTATTCCAAAGAAAATAAATACAGAGATGTTGGCAGAAAGAAAAGACAATTAGGAGGAATATTAACAAAGTCTCAACGACAAAATGAAAAATTTACCAAGATTGGAATAACCTAAAAACCACCACGGAATCAGTAACCTGCGAAGCGGTTAGATTGAAGGAAATGACTACAAGATCAAATGGATAAAACGCCACCAAAGTGAATTTATCATTAGTGCAAAAGAACGGCAGAATCTAGAGAGAGGAAATAAAAAATTAGTGAAAAAAAGAGAAATCAAATACAAAAAACTAAAGGAAGAAATAAAAAATCAAAAAGAAAATGAAATTGATAAAATTACCAACGTAAATCAAAAAGAAAATCAACCTGTAGCCTTTTTCGATGCCGTAAAACAGCTAAAGATATCCATGAATAAAGGAAATACAATCATGCACAGCGAAATGGTGCAAAACGTAATGAGCGTGAACATATCAAGAAGTTAAGAATTATTTTGAAAAGCAATTATGGAACTAAAACTATAAAATACTATCACCATTTATTGGGGGATGTAGATCACTCATTGTACCAATCAGCACTGATTGAATGAGATAGCGCAGTTCAGAAAACAGGAAATAAAAAAGTTGTTGGAGAGGATAGCATCGTTGTCAAAATGATCAGATATGCTCCTGATAGCACTTGAGAAGAAATTAGCCAAATGTGGGATTTATTAAATTTTTGGAATTCAGGAAAAAGTTAATGGTTATTGTAATAGACAGGGGGTCCATTTGAGAGAAAAGGCTCATTAAAAGCCAAGAAAATGGCTGTAAAAAAGCTTTCATATATATATATATATATATATATATATATACTTCAAAAGTTCAAAACCATACAAAGCATATAGCTACTAAGTGTTTGGAGCTGAACTATCCCCAGTGATGAGTTGACCTTGAAGGTTGAAAGCATTTGAGATGTTTTATGCAAAAAGCTACGTTAAGAGAAAGATCTATTTCAATGCAATGCAACAACTATATTTATTCAAGTTGTTTGGTCGATATGAATAAAGGGAATAAACCATATTGATTAGTCATTCTAATGAAACGACTGACGTAAATGACTCCATTTTCATCGCTAGGTTTAGCAATTAGTTTACAGGTGGTTCATTCTGTGGTGCAAATTTTTTGAAAGGAAAACCTTTCGCACAGCAAATCCTAGGAATCATTCATCCAATGTCGATAAAAATTAGATAATCTAAACATTTCCTTTATGACTGGCCAAGCCACGAAAACCACTTCAGCGTAAGTAACTGTTCTCATAAAAAATGTGGAATGTAACTACTAATGGTTTTACCAATTCCTAAATCTTGTAGGTCACAAAATGCAATACTAGGGTAAACTCTACCCTGTTTCTTACTGGCAGTGTGTATTATGTATTTGGAATAAACTTGTTGGAAGAAACTTAGTTTGCTCTATACAATTTATATGGGGTTCACAATTGTTCTCGTTGTCATCAAATATAGGATATAGATGGGTACGCAGGAAGCAAGTAGTACCTAGAGCAAACTTCCTAAATGAAACATACAAATTTAACATTTTTTACAACATGAAATAAAAAATTCCATCCTGTCATAGTAATGAGTGGAGTTATAATGCCAAAGAAATCTTAGTATTAACTTCTAAACTGGACAGTCGTCTTATGTACTAATCTGTTTGTCTGGTAGTTTTCAATATCCATGGCTAAAAAAGAATTTTGGATGAGATAAAACCAGGTAGCTTGCTTCAATTGCCTGGCTTGTTGCAATTTAGCTACTTTGTTTAAGACTAAGATATCACGGCAACCGGACACAAATTTGTATTTTTCTCTGTAGTTTTCTGATCCTCAAAGTGTCACATAAAAAGCTTACAATCAAAACAGAACTTATTCTAATCCACAATTTCAAAAAAGAATTTTGCCCCGTGTTGTTAAAATAGAACGTACCATGCACACCTTCACATTACCAGATAGTTTCATGCCCTATATGCAATTTTTACCTTTTTAATAAACAAATTAACTTTTAGAATTGGATTATTGATAACTCTCAATTTTTACATGCAAAACTAGATTAAAGTTTATTTATGCGTGTGCCTATGCACAACATATACCGAGGTATGTTGCTAATATCAGATTTTATATTTATACGTTGTAAAATATATGATGAATAGTTTTGGAATATTTAATGCAGATGATTATAAAATCGGGAACGAAGGTACTGGCACTTGTTTGATCCAAGATCTAAAAATGAGATGTAGGTCGAGCAGCAGTTGATCAGTACTATAAACAGGAGTAGATTAGATGACAGTCCTCCGCTTTTTGTAATTGGCTGTTCAAATCATTTGAAGGCTTCATACGATTTTTAACTCAAAAAAATTGGAGGAGATAAAAAACTGAATACGAACAGACACGGAAGGTTTTATACTGGTCCCTGCGGAAGTGATGGGTGAGCGAGAAGTTGGTCAGGGGAATCAAGGCCTTCTACACCAACTCCGAAACGGTGATGAGATACCCCGGGAAAGAAACAGATAACATCTCCGTTGACGTTGGACTGCGTCAAGACTCGGTTTTTAGCTCGGGTAGGAAGGGACTACCAGTGGAACTGCTGTTTGGCGAAGATCCCATGATCACTACCGAGACGAAAAAGGATCTACATCCTGTATAGTAGCATACCAGGGTGGGTGGGAGAGGAATGGCATGAGGATGAAAAAGGCAAAAACATAAATGATGAAATCTGCAAAGGAAGCTGGACCAGTCACAATCACCGACATCAGAGGGAACATCACAGTTCAAATACATTCACTTTGCTACTTAGGTAGCACAATAATTGAGTATGCAGGGTCACCTGAGAAGTCGAGAAAAGAATACAAAGATTTAGGAAGTGAATGCACTGGTATATTGTGCGACTAGAAGCTATCGACCAGGTATAAATGAAAGTGTAAAAGTGTCTCCTCTGGTCTGTTGTACTTTGTGGACTGGAAACACTAGCACCGAAGAAAGCAGAAGCAAGAACCCTTGAAAGAAGAAGGATGAGGGTGTTTCGCCGGATTGTGGGAGTGTCACTAATTGAACATCGCACCAAAAAATGACATAAGGAGACATGGAAAGGTAGTCAAAATCAGTAATGAGGCACGGGAGTTCAGGCTACGATGGTTTGGGAATGCCATAATAATGGAGGAATGGTGTCCTGTGAAGCAATACATGCTATCACCAGTGCCAGGAAGGTCAAGCAGACCAAGACAGAAGAAACTATGGAATGATAAAATGAAAGAAGTCGAGTTGGAAGTTGGAGTTCGCGAAGTGCAAGAGCTAGACAGACCGGTATGGAGCAGCATGACCTAAGCAGCCGACCCACTATAAAAAGTGGACAAGATTGGAAGAATAAGTTTCATTGTTTAAATGTGGAAAGTAGACCTTGCTTGACGCAAAAGCTTACTCTAAACTGTTTAATCTCGACATTTCTACCACCTGGCAACAAAATTAGATACTACTAACTGCAAAGATCCTTGTTTTGATTAGGTAAATCTGGTCCTGTTGGAATTGAGAATGTCGTGTTGTATCATTATTTGCAAATAGTATCAGATAAGAAATTCTATGTCAATTCTCCATTATAACAAAAAAAGTTTTGAACTAAAAACCGCTATCAATTCTGTATTAAGTCTGAATTGGACATTGGAAAACAAATCTCTTCTTTTTTATACACTAAAGAAAACATGCCTACTATATCTTCACTGAGTTATGGGGTTTTGTTTTCCTAATCAAAACCTGACACGGTTTTATGACAAATACCAAATTACTACTAAATTGCAATGGTTTACTAGTAGGAAACACAAGTAAAAAATACAGTCATCTTTTCATATTAAATACATTAACTTTCACACACAATAAACAAAAGCTGGGTAAATTCTCATGCCTTAGAAAATCTTATACCTGGCTCTACCCCCGTTTATTCCACGAAGCTCAATTCACAGTAACTATACTATTAAATGCAAAAGAAAAAAACCCATACTGCTTCAATCAGGCACAAGGTAGCTTTTCATAAGTAAGTATGTGTCTCTATTAGTCTGTCTGTCTGTTTCTCTCCCTCTCTCCTCTCTCTTTCTTTCCCTCTTTCTTTCTTTTTTCCCTTGTATTCACTCTGCTCATTACTACCACAAGACGCTACCTGTTATTTCTACCCTATTCTTCTTGCTTAACCTAGCATAAGGCAAAGTAACAGTTGCGAAACACTAAATACAAACACTTTACTGTCCATATCTGTACTATTTCACTACAAATTTTTATTCAGTCCAACGGAAGGTATGAAATCTATTTCGTATTATGGAGGCCTATGACGAAATAACTGGCCTACACAGATACTAGAATTCCAAGGCAGAACATAGTAACAATTATAAATCCTGCTTCTCACGGTATCAGAGGACATCACTGAGATCTAAGCAAAGTTACTTATCAACTGAGCCACTGAAGTGAGGACATTCACATATTTTGTGTACAAACACACAAAAGTAAAGATATAGGCTATGGCCAACGTTTAATAAACGCCAAGCAAACTGTTATATCAGGAAAGCAGGTTTTTATTACGTTTTCTTAGAAACGCACAGCATGGGATGAAGCACATTTCCACTAAGAGACATTTTCATTATTTCTTTGCAATGTTTCAGACAATCCACCATCATATCAGATTTGAAAATTATTTGTTTATTTCGGTAATGATGGCATATCAACTTGGTTGTTCTTGCTTATCTTTAATAAATTTTGCAGCTGCTTCTTTTTTCTTCTGTTGTGTTCTTACCCACTGTCTGTAGTCACTCAGTGTTTTTATTCTTTCACCATAATAGTCATCTTCAAATTTGCTGAAGTCAGAAAATCGATGGTGCTGTATACGATTTAAAAAGTCCTTTTCTCGCTAAAAAAGCAAAGGAAAACATGAGAAATATATAGTAATGTATAATAATATCAAGAAGAAATAAAAATATGATATACTGATATATAGCGGTCTGCACTCTTCTGTCTACAGGAGATGATGTACTATGCAAAGGTAGGGTCAGCAAACACCATGTTTGCCATAAGCTGGTATAGTATAGTACAGTATAATATAATATAATTAATATAATTAATATAATATAATATAATATAATATAATATAATATAATACAATATAATATAATATAATATAATATAATAAAATATAATATAATATAATTTAAGCAATTAAAAATTCTTTAGGAACTTCTTGGTACATTACCTTGGCTTTTACCACAATTTTTTTGCTAAAGACATAAATGTCTTGAGAATATAATACAATTCAATACAATATAATATATGGTTATCATATATTAATTTCATAATATTCCATGCCCTCCATATATACTGCAAACAGTTTGATCTTGAGATCCTCCCACAGAATTTTCATTCTGTGGGAGGATTAGTGGTATAGACATGATTGGCTCGGATGTCCAAAGATAAGAACCTGGGGAAAGAAACATGGACTTGAGATCTGCTTGCAAAAAAAAACCTGGTTTGGACTGAGTGCTGATAATACCAGTGGTTGAGTCTGTGGCTTGCAATGGTTCTCATCCATCTCATTGCACACGTATTTGTCATTTCTGTGTAAGTACTCTATTGTGGTTTTGTAAACAAAACCTGATTAAACGTTAAATACTCTAAAAGCACCCTTAAGTCCTTTATTCTTCCTATTAATTACAACTTGCCACACTGGCTTTATTAATAATAAAAGTAACCTGTTATCAGGTGAATAACGGTAATCTTAGCTGTTGTGTCTAATTTAAGCAAAAATAATTCTGTGAGGAAGGAAATGTTATACTGACTTCTTCAACTTTTATTGCAACATCTTTATTTAAAATTCTTGATAATACACCAAACAAGGAACTTCCTGCTGCATATCCTATCCCACAGCTTACAACTCCACATATGCCACAGAATATGAGTGGATCCATACCCCTGTGAAATACAATAAAAACAAATTAAACAAATATAAAGATAGGATTTGTGGAAATTAAAACAACTAATAAAAAAATATCTACTTAGGAATAAAATAAACAAAGCGTATTGTATGGAGTAATGTAAAAATTAAATACTAATCTCAAATAAAAGCCAACCCATTTTTCATATCACCAATTTTAGTCAGTTTTAAAAAATATTTACAATAAATTTTTTCTGTCCAACACATGTCAGTATGTAAAACGGACAAAAACCTGAATATGGTGATGATGAAAACTATCAATTCTAATCAGCAGCCCATATGGCACCACTGAAACAAAATGCCAACTCTCAGCTACTTGATGGCAACAAATCTGACTCAATGGCTTTGCTTAAAAGTTCAACACTACTCCAACCTTGTGTTTTGGGGGTTTTGAACTTGAAAATGCAGTTTATAAAAATATAAATAATACTATTTCAACTAGTAAACTTAATGACACTGGTATAATTGAAATGAATGTTGAAGTTGATCTAAGTTGCATGTCTTGAATTTAGGAAATAGGAGCCGTGGCTTAATGGTTAGTGCACTGCACGGTGACCAAGAGTTCCGGGTTCGATTCCCCAAGCTGTCGAGGAGAATTTGGAACTTTGCGAAAAGAAAAAGCCATTGGTTGGCGTCAGGAAGGGCATCTGGCCAAGAAACTCCTCACTGCCAAATCAAAGTCCCTGTGAAGGGCACTGTCTGAGCCCCAATTGCTGGGGGAAAATGACGTTAAAACTAAAAATAAAAATTTAAGGGTTTCTGCTGATAACAATCAAATATATGTGACAGAGCAAAAACAATTGCATATTTCAATATTTGAAATCAGCATATGTGATTCCTTATAGGACATACAATCTCATTCTATGGGGGAGATATGTGTTGTTCAGTATCTTTATCATAATGATGAGCATGCAAGTAATTTATCTATTTTTCAATAGCTCTAATATTTGACTGCAGCTTTTTCTGGAGCACAATGGAGCACAGTACAATTAGTACAATAGTACCTATTTTGCAGGGTATATAAATGAACTTAAAACTTCTGGATTTATAAAGGTCAAAACTGCAATATGTATGCATCAGCTTATTCATTTATAAGTATGTTTATATAAATATATAAATATACATGTATATATAAAGTAATAAAACAGAAAGAAACTTGGCTGTTAATGCAGGACTGAGTTTTGTGTTCTTACAGTCATCAGTTAAATACAATGATATATATATATATATATATATATATATATATATATATATATATATATATATATATCTGTGTGTGTTAGGTCCCTAGGCAAGATTATAAAGTGGGGACTGGTTTTGCCTTGAGGAAATATAGCACTCTACTATCTCCCATACCAAATTTATGGTAAAGCTGTAGGTGACAGGGCAATGAGTTTCTTGGCTAAGATTTGCAAAGTGTATGCCTGGAGGAAGCTCAGTTTTCTGAGTAAAAGCAGTGGTATTTCTTCTAGTAAGCTGAAGAATGGGAGTGAATAAGAGTGAATAAGGTGGATACCTGGTAAATTCCACTTCAACCCCACTACTTCTTTCCCACCCTCCCATTATGAAATGTGGGCAAAAACAGCAACCCATACCACATCACTCACTTCATGGGGTCACCAAGGAGTGCATCATTTAGTACGCAACCATGCAGGTGGCAAAAAAGTATGTGACTGGAAGATTTTCTGTGTATTATATATATATAAAATATATTATTACAATTTATATAATATATATCAAGCTATTTTTATACATCTAAATTCAAATGTTGAATGAATCACAGAAGTACCAGTGAACCCCATGTAATAGGGGAGAGTGGGGCAGGTTGAAACCTTTTTCATTAAAACCTATATTTACAAAGATCTAGCCATTTCTTGCAATCATCTCCATGGTGCCTTAATACTTATACTTGTGTTATACAAATCTATCATACAAGCTTGGTGCATTTATTACACAATACTGAGAAAAATTTAGCTTTATAAATCAAATCAAAATATTCCAACATGCCCCATAAAGGGGCAGGTTGAAACATGTGAAAGGGCATGTTGGAACACATTTGCAAAAGAGGGGTAGGCACAAATATTTTCAAGGTAAGGCCTTTGACAATTTCTACTTGCTTTTTGAGTATATATCTACCATGGGAAGGAATTTATTGTGCCATAAAATCAATCATAACCCATATATCCAACAAAATTCCTCAATAAACCCTGAATATATTTCCAAAAATAATTTTTTAACTAAAGAGCAATATCTTCATGCATTATCCAAGTAAAAAATCTTATTAGAAAAGATCAACACAAAGAAATTGTAAAATATTTGAGGGCTGCAGGAAATGAAAAAAATGACTGTCTGTCTTGATTAGATCTCCCAGCATTTATGTTTTCTTGGTAGAGCATATCCCAGCACCTAAATTAAACTGCTGAAAAGCTATAGTCAAATTAATTCATGTGTTTTACTGAAAGATGATTAAGAATTTGAACTCATTTGGCCTCTAAAGAGAGTTGTTTATCTTAAATTATGTATTTGAATCCTAATTCATAGTTGATATGTCCACAGATAATAGTCTATTTCAATGTGACCACTTTTCTACAAGACTGCAATTGCACTGCATTATAATCATGAAAATATCATAGTGTCTCTAACTATGTAGAATATATCATATTCATATTTACAACTGGGGAAATGAATGAAAATCGATCCTTTGAATCATAATAGTCTTTTTCATAGTCCATGAAAGGAAACACAGTGGTTTACTCAGGCTTGTAGGCAGAAAGATCTATTGGGAAAACAGTTTTCTGCTGAAAGTGTCTAGTTCTGCCAGTGCTAGAAGACTTTGGTAGAATAAAAACAACATCCTCTCTTTCACATGTATGTAATTCTGTATCATCAGGCATTGAGAATGTGCAGTGCTCAGAGCTATCTTTTGTGGGAAGACATTTAATAATTTTGAATTATATTTCATCATTATTGACCTCCTCTACCAGTCCAACATAGAAGTGGATCACCTTCTTACCAGCAAATTGTATGAGCATGTAATCTCCAACTGTGGCTTTGGTAGGATTCCCATGCAGCTAATCATCTATATTGCTATCAGAATAGGAGGCTTTCTCCTCACCACATGTCAAATCTGGCATTATATCTTCCTCACTGCCCACTTCTAAATCCTGATGAGCATCTTGAATCAAACGTCTAGTTGCCCAAGACGTCTTTTTAACAATGGTTGTTTTCTTTGCATATCTCTTTCCTTCCTGCTCTGCAATCTCCATTTGCACTGGAGTGCCAGTTAGAATTCTTGTTCTGTGCGGTTTTGTACCTCTTCCCCTTTTCCTTGGTCCAGCTTTTGCAAAGGGATACAAGTCTTCTGGTGAGATGGGGGAATTAGGAGATCTGTGAATTAATGGCCTTGGTATTGCATGATGTGGTGTTTGCTGAACACCAGAGGGGCTTGATATTGATGTGCATGGCTCAGGCATACTGCTATCTTTACCTGTTGATGCAACAGACTCTACTGTAATTCTTGGCATGGCTTGATCGCTGTTCATATGATGATCTGTCACATCAGAGGGTAGAAATTCATCATCATTAAAGATGTTTCTGTCAAGTGGATATATGCCACTTACCCTGAACCCTGACTGAATATTGACAGGGGTCATAGCACAAGGATATGCCTTTCCACCCAAAGTAGGAATTTCATATATGGTCATTATCTTCCCTTTATTCTCTCTAATCCATCCATCTATAACAGCATTGTAATGTGCTTTAAGGGGACCAAATACCATTTTGTCAAGGGGTTGCATTTTGTAAGACCTATGAGGTGGGTGCAAGAGTAATACTACACCATTCTCTTGGGCAAAGTCAATTACATCAGGGCTTATATAGGTATCATGATTGTCCAGCAATAAAATCACCTTATTTTCTGGTGTGCAGTTTAAGTGTGCAACAAAATGCTTCATGAATGCCGGGAATGTTTCTCCTGTCATCCATCCAGATTGGTGTGCAACACCAATGGAACCTTTTGATGCTCCATGTAAAAAGTGGTACTTGATGGGCTCTTGGGGAAAAACAAACACAGGAAGCGCTGTGTTCCCAGTAGCACTTATAGCACAGCAGATTGTAACCAGCTGTCTATGCTATGCAGATACAACTGAACCAGCTTGTTTGCAACCTGTTTCAGCTATTATCTTTCCTGGTCTTTGTACAGTGGTGAATGCACTTTCATCCAGAATATATATATATATATATATATATATCTATTTATTTATATTTTTTAATTTATAAATATTTATTTATATATTTATATATATATATATATATATATATATATATTAGTTAGTTAGTTGTGTGTGTAGTTTTGTGTATCCATAGCAAAAAGTGCTCAATGCATATAGCTGAGCAATATACGTAAGGTAAAACACGAAAAATAAGAACTATGATTGCAACTAATAGTTTCACAATATTTTCATCATCAGGCAATAATGCTACAAATACTGTACAAGCTTTACGAACATAAATTGGAATGTTACAGCCTGAGTTTCAACTTACAAAAATGNGAACCTTTTGATGCTCCATGTAAAAAGTGGTACTTGATGGGCTCTTGGGGAAAAACAAACACAGGAAGCGCTGTGTTCCCAGTAGCACTTATAGCACAGCAGATTGTAACCAGCTGTCTATGCTATGCAGATACAACTGAACCAGCTTGTTTGCAACCTGTTTCAGCTATTATCTTTCCTGGTCTTTGTACAGTGGTGAATGCACTTTCATCCAGAATATATATATATATATATATATATATCTATTTATTTATATTTTTTAATTTATAAATATTTATTTATATATTTATATATATATATATATATATATATATATATTAGTTAGTTAGTTGTGTGTGTAGTTTTGTGTATCCATAGCAAAAAGTGCTCAATGCATATAGCTGAGCAATATACGTAAGGTAAAACACGAAAAATAAGAACTATGATTGCAACTAATAGTTTCACAATATTTTCATCATCAGGCAATAATGCTACAAATACTGTACAAGCTTTACGAACATAAATTGGAATGTTACAGCCTGAGTTTCAACTTACAAAAATGGATCACAATGATATGGGCTTTACCTGAAAGAAATAACTATTTTGAGAAGAACAAACCCATGGTTACTGCTAAATAACCAAACTGACTTGATATCAAGATGCTGCAACAAAACAAATTTCTATTATCTAACTTGAAATAGCACCACCCCTTATAACTGTCTAGCATTTATATTCCAATTCTCTTTTTGTAGTCAGTGAATACCTTTTGTACATTTATTCTGTATCCAGTATGATGAATGAAACACAGAATTTAAAGTTGCTATGTCTTAAATAGTCCAATAAAAATAACATAAAAGCAAATTTAAGTTAATTAGAATTTTCTCAATATCATATATATATATATATATATATATATACATATATATATATGCATTATAATGTTTCATGTAGGTTATTGCATGGGCAAGTGGCCCACATAGATTCAATAGCACAATATATGACATCATGTATAAAAGAAGCATATATCACTTTTATGCCCAGGTCAATTATTATTATTTCCATACCAATTTATGTTGAACATTACTCTGTAATTTTTTTTGGTTTGATGTCAATTTTGCCAGGGTCAGGCAATGCCTTAAAAAGGACTTTCTTGGGGAAGTAAGGAATTTATTGGATGGATGGATATCAGAGGAGCCGTGGCTTAATGGTTAGTGCAACTGCACTGTAATCAAGAATTCTGGGTTTGAATTCCCGAGCGGGCGACCTTGGAAATTCACAAAAGACAAAGACATTGGTTGGCCTCAGGAAGGGCATCTGGCCAAGAAATTCCTCACTGCCAAATCCAAGTCCCTGTGAAGGGCAAGTACAACACATGCTAGCATGTAAAATGGACGTTAAACCGAATATGATGATGATGATGATGATGATGATGATGATGCTTTTCCTGACACCCAATGTCTTCTTTCTTTTGTTCCAAAGCCTTTTTGCTCCCCATGGGAGTTGAATCCTAAACACCCCTTGGTTACAGTAGCACTAAAATAACCAATAAGCAACAGCTCCCCTTCATGTATATATATATATATATATTTATATATATATATATATATATATATATATATATATATATATATATATATACAGGCTTCAATAATTGTATTATATTCCACAAGCACTCTTACTCATCTTAAACCTACCTATGGTTCGACACTGGTTTTTCTCTCATTTGACTTTATCATCTCCCTAAAAAAATTACTTTTTTTCCTTTCTTAAGCATCATGATGGGGAGTTATCAGTAACTGGTGGCCATATGGCACCAGGGGTCATTTACTTTGGGAACAGGACTCAGTGCTGCTGGACAGTACTTTACTGATGATGGAAGGGGCTCATAGAATCTGACAGTTCTTTTCAATACTGGTATCTTTCTTCTTTGATATACATATTATTCTTTTACATGATTAAAGCATTGTTAAAGTGGAGCTTGTTATTCGTTCCTCCACTGTCTGATCTCAGGAGATATTTTTCTATTGCTTGTCAGAGACCTGATGTAATTGTTAAGTTGTTAGTCATAAATCAAGTAACAATTGCCTTCATCATGAACATAGTTACCTAGTAAGAAATTCTTTGGAACCCCCACCACCCTTTCTTACAGTTTGATGTTCGTTAGTGTTGCAAATTGCTATCTTATTTGTCATACGGATGTGTTGATTGTCATACGGATTTTAATTGAAATAAATAAAATCAATATTTCATTCCATTTTCCATGTTCTTTGATTGACTCAGAAGTGATATTGAACCATTGTCAAGAAATCAATAACAATTCATTATTGTAACACTTCCAAATTGATTTTTGTCTTTTTTGTTGCTCCACAGGGGTACCCCTGTAGAGGAACAAAAAAGCAACAGGAGCAACAGTTATTTGGTAGCTCTAAAAAGCTCTTAAAAGTTCCAAAGGAGTTTGAAGTGAAATATAATAGTCACACAACCAATAACACTTCTCAATACAACTATTTGGGGAATACAATCACTCCTAATTTGGACTTCAGTGAGAACTTCTGGGAACAATTTCAGTGTGAACATCTGGGAACAATACAGAAAGATGTCTGGCAGAATGCATCTATTGACAAATGTCCAACAGTTCTTAACAAGTGACGTAGCTGAGCAGGTGTATCAAACAATGATAGAGCCATTGAAATCCTACTGATGTCTCCTAAATCTCGAATTGACATTTGCCTAGCAGAAATCTCTTCAAAGCATTGAAAGGCATGCTTCAACAGTTATTTACAAAAATGGTGACGTAATGGTGCCTTCAATTTATGCTAAGATGAAAATGAAAAGCTGTTTGCTAGTGAAGAAGTGTTTACATGATGATGTTTGTACACCCCTAAAGAATTATTTTCAGGTACATGCACATGCTAATAATACAAGAAATCAGGGACTGTTATTAAAACTTCCGAAAATGAGAGTAGAACTAGGCAAAAAAGGCTTTTTTAGTACTGAGGCAATATTTTACAACCAGCTTCCTTTGGAAATAAGGAAGGTTGAAAATTTTACCTCTTTTAAAGCAATGGTCAAAAATGCTACTTTTCAAAAATGATTTTAACAGACTTATTTTTCTTCTTGGTCCAACTAGGATATCAGTATTATTTTACTAAGTTGCATACCAAGTCAAACATTTTAATAGTAATAATAATAATAAAAATAATAATAAATATTCTATACATTTGATGCCTTAATAAAAAATCTTCTCTTGGTGTCTTTCCCTGGTTGAGTGAAATCTTTTTTGTGTGAGTATCATTCATAGAGGATATCAATTCCCAATAATGTTTGCTGGTTAGTCCACTTGAAAAGAACGATTCAGCTTATTGAATGTCTGTAGTAAGTGGTAAACGTTTCCCATCATTTAAATGAATTCTTTCTCTTATCCAATGGATACCATGCTAAGAATGTCCAGCAAGTTTAACACAGAACCACTGGACCTAATTATGAAGATAAGAAACTTCTGAAACTTACGTCTGCCTTACATGAACAACACCAGTGACACCAAAGACAAAACTCTCTGACAACACAACATTCAATGTTCCTTCTTCACCACATCTACCTTAAGGAAGATTCTGTCAAAACCAAAGAACCCAGTTCTACTTGATGAGACAAACAATGTAGTTTACAAACTACAATATAAGGACTGTTCTGCCTCTTACATTGGTGAACCAAAGGGTTTCTTGGGTCAAAGGGGGAAAGAACACAACAGAGCTGTTCAAAAAGGTGACACCAAGAATAATGAAATAGCTGAACACTGCTGGACACAAGATTACACCTTTGCCTCGGAAAATAAAAGGATTATAGACAAGGAAATTAACTCAACAACATGGAAAAAAGAAAAAACAACAACAATCCACTCCCTACAGCACAGCAATCACATCAACAGTATATCCTACACCCTTCCTGAGTAAAGTTTCAAGCACTAAAGAAAGAAACACAATGAATACAACATAGGTACCACTCCTCAAAACAACTGGGACCCTGTCTACACATGGGTTCACACTGCCAAGGTATAAAACAGCCATACCTAGTCATTTCAGTAGACTTTCAATGGTAGAAGTGTCTCTGGAAATGCAGGTCAAAAAAGCTTATGACTAATGACATGATAAAGCTCTTATATGTATGGCTTTCTGAGTCCATAAAGTTCAGAATTTTTAACCTTTGATGCCGTTTTGTCTGAACAAAGCTCAGTATGACTAAAAAGCCACATTGCAGCATGAGAAAAACAAAATTGTGGTTTGTCAATTACACATACTTACAACATTGTACTCTTATAACTATGTAAATACATTGGAACATCTACTTTTAATGGGCAGTATGTCTCATCATTTTGTGTAAAAATTTTAAAGACAGTGTTATTGCTCACTTCAAAACCTTAAATAAATGTTTTCTCAGAGTTAGGCAAAAGCATCAGTGGCAGCTGGGTATGCATCTTCTACATGAACCTCAGGGAATGGATAACCCTGCCTTGCACAATTCCAGGGACACCCTTTAGCAAGGTGTACCACCCCATTTAGTCACCCTTTCCTGGGATATGGAGCCTTCATCATGTTAGCCAATCCTGCCAGAAAGGGGATGGACCATTCCTGGGTGTATGAACTTCCTTGATGAGGTCACCGGCCAGAGATGGCCACTCACTGCCTTGAGAGCAGGTCTTTTGACCCAATAACTGTGGTTGGTGTCAGAAAAGGGATCTGGCTGGAAAAACAACTGCCAATTTGAAAATGCAAATGACTGAACAAACTATTAATATGCTGGATTGGTCGTGGCCTGGGTTACCAACAACCACATTTGCCTTGGGTCACCAGCATGGTAATGGAAAATATGTGACTGGCTACAAAAGCAGAAGGAAGTGTGGAGGAAGAAGGGTAAGAAGGAAAATTGATGAAAAATGATCAGAAATGAAAGTATCAGAGGTACAATTGGGGTATGTGACATTGCAGGACAGTTGAGAGAGACATGGCTGAGGTGGTATGGGCATGTGCAAAGGAGGTACAAGAATCACATTGCTAAATGGGTGTTGGCCATGGCATTACCTGGCAGGAAAAAGCAGGAAAGGCCAAAGAGAAGATTGAGGGAATGAATAGGAGATGACATGAGGGAACTTGGGTTGACCAAGCAAGATTCACATGACTGACGAAAGAGGAAGAAGTCAATTCCCTGTGGCAACCCCTGAAAGACGAAATGCCAAAAGAAGAAGAAGTGTCAGCTTGCAGTGGTAGTGAGTGAGTGTGGGTGTTATAAAGTGTCCAGACATGCAGAAAACTATTTCTTTCCGCAAACATTATCAGTGCAACATGAAATTTGAAACAATTTGCATGTTTGCATACAAAGTCCCCTATCCACAACTTGGCTATCATGTTATGAAGACACCCAAAGTCCAAACTCTTTCAAGGTCCAGCTCCACATCTTCATTGTTGGAGATGGAAGCTGACCATTTAAATGTTACAGACCCCCAGAACTCTGCTGAAGACAAAAAAGCAAAAATGAGTTGGTTTGGTATAAGCCCTAAAGAGTCTGTTGGCAAAAACCTTAGGTGAAGCAGATGTTTGTTGTGATCCACTCCTTCTCTCTTGAACAAGCTCAAGGATGTATCCATCCAGAATCTTGCCAGTAATGGTGTCCAAGATCTCTAACTGTAGGAACCATACAGAAAGTAAATGGTAATTACCACTGGAAAGTTTCTCTGTTTGGGGCAGTGAAACAATCCATATAGAACAGTTGTGGTCTGCAATCAACCTAAGAGACAGACAACTCTGGCATAAAACTCCTTAGGAAAAATCCAGGCTGCATCTCTTCAGGATCTGGTGGCTACTGATAGACATAACCTCCGTGTCTTTGGGTATCCTTGACAAGCTTATATTCAGGATTGCACTACCCTATAAAAATAATATAAATAATAAAAATAATAATAATATAATAATAATAATAATAAAATATCACCATTTATAATACCATCATTATCTTATAATAAGCCTAATATTCAAGGCTACTTTGTGGCTCCGTTATGCATCCTCAAATATTTGACATTAATTACGCATTAACAGTTGTCTAAGGTAAACTACCACCCCCAATATAGGCCCACCATAAGTTCGTGGGTCAGAATTGTTGTTGTTTTCTCATAATGTGATGGGGAATAAGCCCAAACATATTTTGTGACTTTCAATTTGTAATTAACTGTATATAATTCAAATACAGTTAAGTACAAGTCACCTCAAACCAAAACAGTAATAGATAATAATAAACCATCTTAAATATCGAGTAAAAAAATTCATGATTGGAAAACAGAATCCTTACATGATCAACTGGACATTGTCCGGTGTAGCATCAAACATATCTGGAAACATGTACGCCGTTAAAACTGACGAAGTACCAAGTCCTAGAAATGCAAAAGGAAGGCCAGCAATCCTTTGCCTTGTTCTCAATTTCCGCTTTGTTTTCACAAATTCTTCAAAGGGCATTCCTAGCCGCCTATCACTCGTAGAAACTATTTTTCTTGGTACATCTTCTTCCACGTCGCTCCTCTTTGAAATAATGTCACCTTCCACTGGAGCAGCAGTGCTGAATGTATTTTTCCCATCTCGAGAAACATGCACGGCAGAATACCTGCTAATAATTGCACTGGAAAGAGAAAATGATTTTCCTCTATTATTGCTGACAACTATCCAACTCTGCCCATAACTATTATGGTTATAACTCGTTAATTTACTAAAAGTTCGTCGTGCTGCACAAACATGCGCCATTTTCAAAAAATAGGTGAAACGAGGTTTGGACTCTCATGGGGTTAATGGGTCAAGACACATTTTGGGGATTTGGGATGAGGAAGCAAGACAGCTCTTTTACACACCCCAAGTTCTATTTCCTTAATTTCTCTTTCGTTATTTTCTAATGATTTCTGTTTCAATTATTCCAAAAGAAACATGCACATTTCCAAAAATAAGTGAAACGAGGTTTCTGGCGTAGCCTCACAGAGTTAATGGGTCAAGACATATTTTGGGAATTTGGGATGAGGAAGCAAGACAGCTCTTTTGCACACCCCAAGTTATTTCCTTAATTTC
>RDPX01000017.1:522491-532928 GCA_003991215.1 Morbakka virulenta
GATAGATAGATAGATAGATAGATAGATGCATAGATACATACATACATACATAGATACATAGATACATAGATACATGGATACATAGATACATGCATACATAGATACATGCATACATAGATACATGGATACATAGATACAAGGATACATAGATACATTGATATATAGATACATGGATACATAGATACATGGATACATAGATACATGGATACATAGATACATAGATACATAGATACATAGATACATAGATTGAGAGATAGATAGATAGATAGACAGATGGATGGATGGATAGATAGATAGATAGATAGATAGATAGATAAATAGATAGATAGATAGATAGATAGATAGATAGATAGATAGATAGATAGATAGATAGATAGATAGATGGATAAATAGATAGACAGAAAGAAATAGATCGAATTAGATACAAATATAGATGGATGGATATATGGATGGAAAAGAAAATTATACGTTCAAACCAAGGAATATGAAAATAAATCAATCTGTAATAGCATTAGACCACACCGTTTGCTTGGAATATCTACCCTTCCACAATGACTTGAGCTGAGGCCCTTCCCAATGGTGCAATAGTCAAGTTTATTGGATAAAACATGGAACTTAAAGTTAGTGTCGTTTTAAGTTGAAGGACCATTTGCGCACCAGCGGTGGTGCTTGAAAAGAGCGAAAAGTTGAGAGAAATGAGATTGAGATTATTTTTTTTGAATTCGCGCTGAATTAACTTGCTTGATCGCAAGGCCACAGATTGCTCAATTAAATCTTCCATGATAAATATATACATTCCATCCATTGAAACAATACAACAATACTAAATAAAATACTAATCAGTAAATCGACATACAAGAATAATTTTTGAAGGAATAAGAAAAAAAAATTGTTCAGTTCATGATTCCGCTCTCAACGACTCTGCACTAATTAAGCCGACATCATCACTTTCCACGAATAGTTTCTTTGCACATCTCGAACCCCTGGTGTAGAGGAATTGGCTGCGTAATAGGCTGAAGCTTATGCGTGTTAGCATCCACTTTTTAACAATGGAAGCCTCTTCTCCTCTTTTCTCAGCAACCATCTCTGCTAATCGATGATAAAACGATTGACATTCTTTTGACATTCCACCAAAGCATGAGAATACAAGCGGGGTGAAGCTACCTTGATCGACAGTGTTCAAGCGTTTGTTGTAAGATCGTTTCTTCGCCATCTCATTTGAGCGATGAGCAGCATCCAGGGTTTGCGACAGGTACACTCTAGCGGTCGGGTTAAACACCTTGACATCCATGTACGCTACCTGGCCCTTTGTCCAAAATCCTCTAGCTGCTACATCTACACATGCATCGTTCGTTTTGATCGCAGATGGCGGTAACTGTTCTCCAGTCAGTTCTTGAAGTACTGGTTAGATTGACACGTCTTTGCAACATTCGGCAAGCATTTCTCCAGTAAAATCACACAATTCATTGTGTCGAAGTGATATAAATCCACCCTTTGGACAGGAAAGAGCGTGTTCTAATCGAAATACAGCTCCACATGCACAATAAGGTGGTAGTCATCTTAACGGTATGTTGTATCGGATATACAGCCCATCCCAAAACGATTGTTTATCAAGGAGAAAACCGTATTGCTTTATGGGAAGAGATGACTGCCAGCTAGACGCACCCTTTTCGAGATTAGCTTCCAAACATCTCTTAGTAAGTTCATCAGGTAAATTATCTTTCACTGTATTAAGCTTTTCATCATTACGTTTTTGCTTTTGATCACGAAGCGTCTTGTATCTGTCGAGCTGATGATGTTCAACTGATTCGTCGTAAATAGCGTCTTGGGATTTCACTTTCTGAACCATAGCGTTAGTAACCTTTCTTGAATGTTCATATTCATAAACGCATCTTTCAGCCGGGTTGAAAACTGCAAGCCCGCCTTGCTTCACAGGCAAAGTAAATAATAGACGTTCATTATCATTACAAATATACAAATGTGAGATTGAGATGGATTGGTTATTTTCAAGGAGCGGATATCGAATATTCGAATATTTCCCCAAACAGATATTTGAATTCGAATATTTGGCAGTCAGAAAATATTAAATATTTTTCGAATATTTAATATTTTCTAGTATTAATAGTAGTAATAATTGTTTTCCTAACATTTAAAGTAAGTATAATATATTTCTGGTGTGCTGCATTTTATGGCACCTTTTCTCCCATGGCTTTTTTGTCGTTTGTTTATCTCTACCGAAATTGATGTCTTGTTTATTTGCTGTTATCACCAAGGAGCGGATATCGAATATTCGAATATATTCGATACCCCCTCCTTGTTGATGAATAACTTATGTAATTTTCTGTAGTGTTTAGCCTATCGGCCCGACGTATACAACTGAGAGGTAATTTGATAAAATTATAATTCATTATATAACAATACCTGCGCCGTAGTACTGGGTACCTCTATCAGTGCTAGTTTTGCCTAATATTTCGATGCAAGTATCAAATATGTTAATCACTCACAAGTTCGATTATTTATTGTCCTTGCTCATCCCTATTAAGCCTATCACACAGCCAATTACCGCCCATTCGTAACGCATCTCGCTTGTAGCAAGTTAGCGAAATAATTGGCTATTGTCGAATATAAAAAGGCACATTCTCACATCTTGGAATCAAGCATCAGCATGGCGAAAAGCTTAGCCACCAAACAATTTTTATATACAAGGGAATTTCCATGTCTCGTTTCACGAAATATTGGATTATTTTGCAAAGCATGCAACACCACTGTTTCAATTGCTTCGCACTCGCAAGTAATGCAACACTTGAAAACGATCAAGCATAAAGAATTACTTAAATTGAAAGAGTGAGGAGGCAAAACATTGCTACAATTAGAACTTCATTTGCAAAGGGATTCAAAAGGATTTCAATCAGTCACTAACTAAAATGCTAGTAGTTACTTATATTCCTCTTAAAAAAGTTAATCATCCTGCATTTTTTAGAAGGAATTCCAACGGAAGATACCAGACGAGAGCACTTTGAGAAAAAACAACGTACCTTTTTTGTCGAACGAGAACATGCATGAGATTAGAGAAAGTCTGCGACGGGGATTTATTTGGATTCAGATTGACGAAACAACGGGTGCGTGTGGCCGTATAGTTACCAACATCAAGGCTGGTCTGCTGAATGAGTCGAAGTCTGTATATCTCCTCGATGTACACTTTCTAGAGACGACAAACCTCACAACTGTTGGTCGCGCTCTGTTACAAACATTAGATTGGTTGTATCCAGATAGGGCAGAGTTTAGGAAAGTTTTCTTGCTTGTAACTGACAGCGCCGCTTATATGAAGAAAATGGCATCTGGTATGTCGACACTGCTACCCAAAGCCTTACAAGTCACTTGTATAGCACACGGGGTGCATCGCTTAGCAGAGAAGATCCGATCATCGTTTCCAAATGTTGATTCCTTGACCAACAACGGGAAAAAAGCCTTTTTGACAGCTGCTTCACGACAGCGAGTGTTTCAAGACCTCAAGCCTTCTTTACCTCTGCCACCACGACCTGTTATCACCCTTTGGGGAACTTGAATAACAGCCGTCAATTATTATGTGACCATCTGGAAGCTATCAGGTAAGTTATAGGTGCATTGGATGAAGACGCAGCATCCATAACAGCATTGAAACATTTACTATTCATTGCTGATCTGAAGAATGATATCGCTTACATCACAGCTCACTGTGCGTCGCTTGTAAACAGCCTATTGGTTCTCGAAAAGCAGGATGCCCGATTGTTTGAACAATGGAGTGCTTTTCACTCAGTTTATTAGTGTACCAAAGATCTCCCTCGACTGAAAGACAAGTGGCCAGCAGTGATTTCTCGGAACGCTGGGCTGAGAAGCTTAATGCCATTAATGCAAGTACTCTACCCGGTATCACCAGATCGTGGTATCTTATGACGACAGCTACATGAACAGTCTGACTGCCTGCGGAATTGCGGCATTTAAATTTGCCCAGCTTACATTGGTAGACGTTGAAAGGAGTTTTTCCCGCCAGAAGACTGTTTTACGACAGAATCGGGAAGCCTTTACAGAGGAGAATTTAAAGTCATATATGCTCTTACATTGTAACTTGTAGTTCAGAGAAATCCATGACATCAGTACATTGCAGCATTAACTTGTATGGATAGTTCCAGAGAAATCATCTTTTGCTTGTATAGACATTAAAAGAGAAACAGTCGCATTGCTTGAGTAGATACTCTTAGAGAAATCGATTCATCATTTGTGGATATTCTTTGCGAAACCTTTTTATTGCTGGCATGGAAATTCCTGGAGAAATTGGACCATTTACTGCATCACGTACTTCAACATCATCACCTTGTACAGATTTGTGGTTAGTACCATTGAAACCTACCAACAGTACCATTTTACCCTACTAATTCATTCCTCTCTATTGTGCATCATATACGAGTATCACATGCATAATCTTGCTAATAAAATTTATGTTTTGGGGATCGAATATTTTTCGAATATTTCTCCCTACGTATCGAATATTTTTCGAATATTTTGCCATTCTCATCGAATATTTATCCGCCCCTTGGTTATTTGGTACGGAGAGAAGATAGGTCTTCTGAGCAATAAAGAGGACAAGAAAGAAGCCAATACGAAGGGAAAATGAGCAAAAGTTGAGGTGGAAAGATGTTGTAAAAATGGATAAAATGAAGGGGGAAAAGGAGAAGAAAATGAAGGTGAAGAAGAAGGATAAGGAGAGAAAGAAGAAGAAGAGGAAGAAGAAGAAGAGGAAAAAGAAGAAGAAGCAAAAGAAAAAGCAGAACAGTTGAACTTGTGGCGTACCCTTAGTTATTGTTGTCGTAACGGTGTTTAATCGCTTGGGATACTTTTACGGAAGATACAGGCTGAATCGTCTGCGTTGGCTCGGTATATTCTGCAGATCCTGATTCTCCTGATGTTGGTTGAACAACTGGTCTAATTGCTTCCTCTACATTCGGGATAGCCTGGAGTTAATCAAGGGTTCCATTAATTGAGTTCGAAGGAGGGAATTCAGGGGAATTTAGGCAAGGACCTAAGTCACGTACAGATACACTAGATTTTCGACCATCACTATATTAAATAAATGTGTACAACGGATTGGTATTGATAAGCTCTACCTTCTTAACTAGTGGATCTGTTTTACTTTGTAGGACAAATCTACGGACAAAAAACTGACTTTCCAGGTTTAAGCCATGTTGGTATTGACGTACCACTCACCGATCTCCTAGAGAAGCTGAAGAAGCGTTGAAGAGGTGTCTCATCACTTATTGTGTTGATGAAGGATCTAATTGAATGCAGGTCTTCTGGCATGACTCGCTCCCATTTGGATGTAGGCAGGTTATGCATTTTCACCAATAGAAGCTTTGAGTTCCACACAGTCTGTACATACCGTTTAACTTAACCACTTCCCCTTGGGTTGTATGCTGTTGAATGACTACTCTCTACCCCTCGGGTTAAGAGATGTGAACATAGCTCTTCCGACATAAGTGAGGGTATTCAATCTGGGTGAACATAACCAGCAGTGCGACACAAAGCAAATAGTGAATTTAGGCATTCAATGACAGTTGATGATTCCATATTTGCACAGGGAAAGACAAATGGAAACCGAGAATACTCATCGACACAAATAATTATGTACTTGTTTCAAGAAGAACTTTGGAGGGAGCCTTTGAAGTCGATAGTTATTCTTTCCAATGGTTGTGCAGTAATTGCCTGAAAATTACAATGCTTTGAGAGTCTCTTCCGTACCACAAGGAACTGGTCAATTGATTCACCTGGCTCTTGACGTCGTGTAACTAAACAATAATGAATAAATATTTCATAGGTGACTTGCAATATAGTTCTTCCAACTTTGCAATGCATTGGTCATAATAATTCATTTCGTCAATATGTTCGTAGACAGAATGGGTCACATAGTTAGAGTACGTAGCTTGTTTGGTTGACGTTTCACTTCTGGTACATTCTCCAAGCATTCATCTATATAATTTTCAAATGTTCTTCTCCAGTGCCTCCATTGTTTTGCGGCATCTGGAGCATTAACATCCAGGTCAATCCGTGCAGGTCTTTCTCCATCATTCAAAAAAAAATTATAGCTTTGTAAATTGTGATGGGACTTAACCTTCAGGAACTAAAGCTTTACACAGCCATAACTGTACTAGCCTAGAACGAGAACAAAAGATATGTATACAATAAAATGTCCATAGTAAAATGATATATCAACACAAGGTAAGGAGGTTTCATGATCACGCCAAAAGCATCACCAGTTGTTTGCAGATTGCGTGACTGTGTGGGAGTTACTGAGGAGGAAGACAGCAGAAGTTGTTGTTACCTCTGGACCAAAAGCTATGCGATAATTGCTTATTTTTATGCCATCCAGCTACCGATCATTGGTATAAAGAAAAGTCAGGTTTTGGACCTGAATATCTCCATAGTTTCGTCACGTTATTTTCAAATATGGTCGAAAACAAATTGAACATCATTAAGAATACGTAAGTTAAAACATAATAGATAACAGACTTAAAATAATTTATAACAAAATGGAAATCTAAGAAATATGCACTCAAGAAAATAGCTGGTCATGTGAGAGGCTCATGGTTTAAATCTGGGCGTGCCCAGCGAGGAAGTGGGGGGAGCACAATGACCAATTTTTAGCTTTTCCACAGATTAATGAGTTTGTACATGTTTTAATTTGGTAAGCGATAATACCTATGTTTTTCACTTAACCTGCCTGTCTTCTCTATGCCCTGCTTCCCATAACAGTTGACTTTATAGTGGTTCCAGTGTGATTTATTTGAAATCTGCACCCCCAACTGGCTTATTTGCTCTCCCTTTTTTCAGTCAAGTTTTTGGGCGTTGGGCTTTTCGTTCCGTGTTTTATTGATTTGGTGAAGCTTAACATCATCACCTTGTGCCACTGCAAGAAGTGGTGAAGGATTAATTTGAATGTCATTCTTCTTCAGATTATTATTTATAAGATGATGGATGTTGATGGTGATGAAGAAGCTCAAGAAAATGAACTTGTTGTATGTCAATCCATCTACGATGAAACCCAGCTTGCTCGTGAGAAAACGAAAGAAGGGCTACATGCTGGTCGTTTTCAGATCCACTTAGATGTTCCCCAAGATTTTTCGGTGTCTATTCCAAGAGGACACATTCATCAACAAAATAGTGAAGGGATACCAAATAGAAGTGGTGGAGGTGCAGACCAGGATGCATATGAGACCCTACGGTTGAATTATTTGCCACCGATAGTTTTGACGTTTGCCATGCCGATAGATTATCCTTCAAAAACAGCACCAACCTTCAGAATCAGTTGCATTTGGTTGGATCTTATCCAGGTAGGCCTACATCTTTATATCACTTTTACCTCTTCTTCTGCATGTGTACTCGACAGGATCCATAAGTTAGGACATCATGTCGAGTGGAGCAGCAAAATGTTCCGTGCAGTGCATACAATAGGTGCATGTTTATTATGTGGAAGCATAAACAAAGTCGACTTCTAATGGTCAGTTGATCGCACCCTGGAAGGCTCCTACTGATGGAGACTCTCTCCTAAAGGTATTACGGCAGATATTGTAATATCACCTTATGTTTGGTGTAGCGTAACGATAGTGATTTATCATTTCTTTTGACAAGCAATTACGCATTTCCGCAACATATACAACTAGCCTTCTATTCACTAAGCCCCATTTGGGACATTACCAGTGGCGCTATCCTAGGGAGGGGCTATTGATTGTAATTAATTCACGTACATAGAAACAGATTATCATCGTGATGTGTGTGTCTAATATAGCACTGTTAGTGAAGTTTGAATTTCTCTTAAATTGTTCGTGAGAAGCAATACTTTCACTACGTTTAGTTCTCAAGTTTTTCAGTGAGTATTGAATTTTTATATTTTTTTTTGTAAAGCCACTTTTCATATGAGATAATTGGTTCTATGATATGTATTTTATTTTTAAACAAAGCATACTTCTAAAAAGTCTTTTTCAGATACCACTTTATTTATATCTGTATCTTACATTAAAAATTTCATCATCATCACATTGATGTTATAGTCTATGATAAAAAATATATTATAGAATATGTTACAAAACTCTTTTATGCAGCTGGGTAATACAAAAGAAAATACAAAATGGTATAAATGTATTCAAAATGATGATTTGAAATACTTTGGCAACTAAACAATGGTTACAATTTAGAGAAAACTTTAATACTTTATAAAAATTATTAGATGAGACAGTTGCTACTATTAGGAGGCAAAGGTCACTTGCAGTCTACTCAGGTAGGAATTTCCGTTTGTAGCTCTTGTTTGTGCACCATCTCAGGGCAATCTTGTTTAATGCTCCAGCAGTAACCTACCTTGATATGTTTTCCCCATCTTCCTTGGCAATGCTCTTCCATGGTCTTGAAGTCCTGATGGAACTGCTCACCTTGCTCATTACTTACAGCTCCTAGATTCTCAAGGAGTCTATCAAGATGACTGTACAGATAATGAAATTTGACACTCATGTTGCAACCATGATTGTGAAAAGCTGACAAGATTTCACTACAAGGGTTTCATAGTCATCAGTTTTTTTATTACGAAGAAAGTTTGCCATCATCTCCATAAATGAAAGCCATCCAATTTATTCCTTGTCATTCATCAAACTGGCAAATTCTTGATCACACCCACAAGTGTACGAATCTGTGAACAAAGCAGGAAGTACAGAAATTATGTGTTGAAATTATTCACCATCAGGATTCATTGATTAACTGTCTTATCAAGCCCAGCTTGATATGAAGAGGAGGGAATATGATCTTTTCTCTACTGACAGTTGGATCATTAGTAATATTTGGCACACCTGCCCTCGGTATCATGTATGGGTCTCTACTTCTGGCTCTAGTGCTTTTCTTGAGCTTGGCTGCCCCAGATGCAAAGATAGCAGGGGTACTTTGTAAATCCTCATTGTTGGCCAAGAAGGAAATTAACCATTTTAAGGTCCACACAAATTGTCCAGTTGTCCTCATGGTATTTTAGTAGATCAATCAGTCTTAATGTCATTATAGTAATAATAATAATAATATGCCTTAACTTGATACCAAGCAAAAACTAACTTAAATTATATATAGATGATTATAGATTATAAAATACATTAGATAAAAACAATATGCAGTCGATTACATTTCTCTCTTCTACGCTCATATTTCTCAAAGTGCATTTCATTTAACCTAACAGAAACCATTTGAATTTTTGAGTGCCATCAATTGCAACAACGTGCCAATCATCAACCAAATCCACCAATCTAAGTAAATGTTTGCAATTATCTTTATACCTCAATTTCGGTCGACCAACAGATATCGAGCCATCAGCAAGTTCTCCAAATAGGACCATTTTTGCTGCTCTTTCGTCATCCATACGACTGACGTGCCAGAGCCAACGCAATCTACTTTTAGCAAGAAGAACTTCGATATCATCAACATTAGCTCTGCTCAGGACTTGCTCATTGCTGATGAAATCACTCCATTTAATTTTTAAAATCGTACGGAGATGACGCTGCTGAAAAGTATGCAACTTGCTGATTTCATGGGAATAAAGTGACCATGTTTCACTACCATATAAAAGGATCGGTAAGAGACATTGCTTGTAGACTGCCATTTTTGTCGCAACTGAAAGATCATGGTTGTCGAACACACGGTTTCTAAGTCTACCAAAAGCACTGGACGTAGCTTGGATTCTGGCTGTTATTTCCACTTTCAAAGTACAGTCTTTGGAAACAAAACTCCCGAGATATTTGAAGCAATCTACATTTGCCAAAGGAGCTTCATCAACAAAGAAAATAATTTCAGGCCCCATACAAAGTACCTCTGTTTTGCTAGTGTTAATACGCAGACCAAAACGTTTTGCTGGAGCGTTATAAGCAGTGAGAAGCGCCTGCAGACCAGGACCAGAATCACTCATGATCGCAATATCATCAGCATATTGTGCTTCACGGATGAACTCATAAAAAACTTTTGATTTGGCTTTCAGTTGCCGTAAGTCGAAGAATTTTTCATTTGTACGAAATCTGACCAAGATCGAGTGGTTGTGCTTGATATCTTTGAAGGCAATCAGTAGTAAAACAGCTGCATAAAATTCAAACAAAGTTGGTGCCAGTTTACAGCCCTGCTTGACTCCACTATTGTAATCAAAGAAATTGGATAGTTCACCATCAATAATTAAATGGGCTTTAACGTTGGTGTAGAGAAGCTTAATAAGCTTGATAAGTTTCGGAGGGAAGCCAATCTTTTTCAAAACAGAGAAGAGTAATAGATGATTGATGGTATCAAATGCTTTCGTAAAATCTATGAAAGCAATGTACAGGTTACGACGTTGTTCTCTACTTTTCTCCATTAGTTGCCGTACTGTAAATATTCCATCGATAGTACCACGCCCTG
>RDPX01000017.1:550627-574785 GCA_003991215.1 Morbakka virulenta
TAACTACGAGGAGCCAGTAGTGAGAGTTGAGGACAGGGAGAAGGTACCAATGCGTCCATCCATCCGAAGATGCAGCTGATGGTTGGCAAAGGTGCTAAACTTCTATGCCCCCCATACATCCCGCCGAATAGCCAGGAAGGTTAAAATGCATTTTTCAGGGTGACTCGCTATCTCCCCTGCTATTTTGTATGGCGCTGATACCTTTATCTCGATTATTAAACGAAACAGCTTATGGATATAAAATCGCTGAAAGTAAAATAAATTAACTCCTTTACATGGATGATCTGAAACTTTATGCTTGTAATGATGGAGAACTTGAAGGACTGTTGAAAACAGTGAAAGCATTTAGTGATGACATAGGAATGGAATTTGTGTTGGACAAATGTGCAAAAGCCACATTTAAGCGCGGAAAGTTAATTACACCAACAACATTGAACTTGATGGCAACACAGTTATCATGGAACTCGACCAAGAGGGGACCTACCAATACCTGGGAGTCAACGAAGGAGATGGAATACAACACTCACAAATAAAAGAGAAGATCAGAAAAGAATGTATACGCAGAGTTCGGTCGATCTTGAAAACAGAATTGAACTCAAAAAATAGAATAACAGCAATCAACACCCTAGCGATACCAGTAGTAACATATACTTTTAACATCATCAATTGGAATATAGTTTTAACATCATCAATTGGAACCTTAGTGACCTCCAAAGACTAGACGCCAAAATTAGAAAACAGTTTACTTGTCACAGGATGCACAACCCAAAATCGGACATAGACCGGTTATATGTTCCTAGGGTAAAAGTTGGTAGAGGATTGATACAGTTAGAGCTCTCATATAAGACCCCCACTATAGGGCTTTGTCAGTACTTGGACAATGCTGACGATTGGAAGCTCCAATTGGTGAATGTGCATGAAAACTCTAAGAAACTCCACTCTGTTGTCAAAGAATTCCACAAATTTTCTCGGGAACTAAATCTTGAAATTGAAAACGACAATCTTACAACAGCGACAAAGGTTGCTAGTGAAGCAAAGAAAAACGCTAAAAATTTGGGATTAAAACATCTCGATTCACGGTGGCAAGAAAAGTCTCTCCATGGACAGTTCGCAGCTCGGGTCAATAATGCTGATGTAGATACCATTGCAATCCACCAGTGGCTCCGAAACTCTGGACTGAAAGCGGAAACGGAAGGCTTTATTCTTGCCGCCCAGGATCAAAGCTTATTAGCCAGAAATTATCAGGCAAGTGTCTTGCACAATGGTGCAGATCCAAAATTTAGATTTTGTGAAGAAAAAGTGGAAACAATTGACCACCTTGTCGCTGGTTGTTCTATTTTAACTCTAGGGGAATATAAAAACAGACACGTCAGAATTGGACAATACTTGCATTGCAAAATCTGCAACCACTTTTCTATAAAGACTAACACTAACTGGTATGAACACCACCCCGAACCTGTTACAGAGGGACAAAATTTTACAATTCTCTGGGACTTCCCAATCCACACTGATCGCACGATAAAGGCCAACCGCCCTGATATTGTCATTAAGGATAGGAAAAACAACACCTGCATCCTCGGGGACATGAGCGTACCATCAGATAGAAATGCCCCCGCCATAGTGTTTGAAAAACTTGCAAAATATAAGGATCTTGAAATTGAAAAGATGTGGCACCTAAAAACTAGAACTGTTCCTGTAGTGATAGGTGCTTTGGGCCTGATAAAGATAGGGACTAGTGAATACCTTAAGAAAATTCCAGGAAACCCCTCTCTTCATGAAATTGAAAAATAGTATCAAATAGCACAGCGCATGTACTACGAAGGGCGCTCACTATTTAAAAATTGACGTCTTCACCACCTTCTCACCTTTCCTTGTATATATTTGTGTCTTGTAATTCATTGTGTAGCTGATGTTCGTGAATTGTCCTGAAAAATATCTATATAACTTTTTATACCTTATTTATAGATTTTTATAAATTGAATATTTTATTATTATTCTCTCTTTTCACAAAAAACCCCTTCCTATTTCACTCACCCTAGGTCACTGGTGTTTGATCTTACACAACAATTCAAAGAGAAAATTTTTTCATAATTATAATAAAGTGGAGTTTCATTTCATGGATTAGAAACTAATATTGAAAGGAATATTTTGTTTACCCTTGCATTTTAATTGATTTTGCGAGTTCCAAGTTATGAAAGGAGTGCGTTAACAGAATTTTGGGAATGGGGAAAATGTTGGGATTTTTTAATCATTTTAATATGTGAACATTTACCAATGAAAGTCTTCTTTTGATGGATGAAAGATCAACGTGACTTTGTTGTTCGCATAGCCAAATGCGATGTAAAGTTTTTTTTTGCTTCATTTTCCCATACTTTAATGAGTAGGTAGTTTCTTTTCACATGGCTTTCCTGTTCTTTTTTTGTGGGTTAGGGTCTTATATTTGGTTATTTTTTTATCTTTTGCCATGTATTTGACTTTGTAGTACCTTTAATAGAGGAAACCAAATTTGTAAGTAAAGGGTATTTGTTGCTGTGTTTTTTTGTTTGTTTGTTTGTTTTGTTTTGGGGTTTTTTTGTTTTGCAGCGGAAGTTAATGTTTATTAGTATGTTTTCAGTTAACAGACCCACCGCCAGCAATGCGGAAAACAACCTTGACTTTGATGAAACATCTCGAGGCAACATTAAGAGGTTCAAAAGCATACTTCAATATGAAATTGATGTTTGTTGGTCAAGCAAACAAAGGAAAAACTACTTTACTTCACCGACTTCAAGGAGACTTCAGTTTTAACTCCAATCAGTCAACTGTAGGTAAGTTTTTTCCCGGATAACACATACTACAGAAACGTAGTCATGCAAAAACTGCCGCAACCTCCCTTTCTCAGGACAATGTTAGTGTAAGCTTTCGGTATGTAACCGTCACGAAATTATAGCCGGGTTGCATAAAAACACATTTAGTGTATATTACATACATGAAGGTGGAATAATTACAGACAACTTATTGGTAGACGGCAGTAGCTACATGTTGATACATTATGTGTAGAGCATGGCTCATCAAGGTGTATTATTTCTGGAGTTTATATATGCATGGGGCAGTTTTCTTTACGTTAAAAATACAGCCAGCAAATTCGAAAAACAAATTTTATACCACTAGGTGCTGTAAAATGTGGGCGAAACCGTAAAATAGAAACCATGGCTTTTTTTCACTATTTTACTGCCATATCACTCTGCCACATGCTATTCACAAAAAGATATCAGTAAGACCTTTTCGACCTTTAGCCACCCCTATAAGACAAAATGTTTAGGGTAAGGAGTTGAGTGGGATGTTGCAACAGATTGATTATGTTGGTTTTTGAATTTTCAAGCCCTATAATTTGCATGGTGTGCTGAATAGACGTTTTCCGATGGTATGTTTCATTGCTTTGGGTTTTTTTCCAAAAAGCTTAAAATAATTCTGATTTACAGACTGCTTAAGCCTGCGAAAACTATCTACAGCTTTTAAGTCGGCCTTCTGGAAGGGAAAGCCATGGAAAGTCACAATAACATGATAAAAAGTTCTAATGTTTAAAATTCATGAACATAATTTTTCTGGTTACTTGTTGAATTTGTTTTTTAGTTTTTACGTAATTTAATCAGTCGCCTGATATTGGAAATGTCAGTTAAGAGCGTTGGACTCAGAAAACCACAACGTGAAATGTTAGTGCTGTTTTCAAAAATCGATAATTTCCAGTTATCCTGGCAATATCATGGTAGTCACTTCAAATTTTTTTATCAAAATGTTAACTAACTAAACTTCAAACTCAGAATATTGGTAATGTCTTCACCTCAGGCTCCATTTTATTGTGTTTCTATGGTTATTATTTCATGCAATTGCCAAGACAACAAAGACAATGAAGGAAATGTAATTTATCTGTGGGTTTAAGTGCATTTGTTAAGACTCGTTTCAGAATCGCTTTGTGTATTCACATTTTGTGGTTATTTTTCTTTTTGGTGGGAATCGATTGCAAAATGAATGTAATTCTGATCTACAGTAAGGAGCATTTTGAAAGGCCAGGGAATCGTGAATTAAAGTAAAAACTATGTCAGTGGGGATCTTTCAGTCCTTCTTGAAAAAAATTATAGTACATCTGTCAATGTTTTTTCTATTATGTTTTGAATTATACTACATAATCCTTCCTTCCTCTGTTCATTGATTAACGTTCGTTGTGTTTTGTTCTGTTTTTTTGATTTGTGTTTTTCCTGTCCTGTTTCGAGGGTATTTGTTTTGACAGTCGTTGTTTTACCGCCCATATAAGAAATACCACGTTACCTGTAACGTCGTGTATTCTCACTTTTTCCAATAAGGATCAAAAGATGGCGAGTGGGATGGTTCTAACTTTAGTTTAATTTACTGCATTTATTATTATATAGAAAGATTAGTAAGGGAAAGGTATTGTTAATTCTTTGAAATTTCAGTGGGCATTTTGAAGTGGCTGCTTATTTTTGTTTCTTAATTATTAAAAAAATGTTGCTTTATAAAAGCTATTTAGCAACTTGATAATTTGTGCATTCTCCATTCGATCAATGCTCTTAGTTTTTTAACTGCCAATGATTACTAAATTACTAAATTACCTCTTTAGGAGTCGAAATACGAGACATAACTATTAGGAAAACCACCATGTTTACATTTAGGTGTTGGGACTTTGGTGGTCAGGAGGAGTATTACGCTACGCATCAATGTTTTTTGTCGCAAAGGTCACTGTACATATTGGTTTGGGACCTTAGAGATGGAAAAGAAGGCATTGAACAGCTCAACCCCTGGCTTAATAACTTGGGTACTCGAGTGCCCGGTTCGACTGTACTCTTTGTAGGAACACACTTGGATGAAATCTCACAGGAAGAGAGAATGAATGGATATGAGAGGAAAATGGCAACACTGTTGTGGGAACTTGCTCGTTCCAGAGGTTTATACAGAAAAATCGACGTTCCTAATACTGGATATATATCTGTTGGCAAAGATATGCACGATAGTAAGTATTGACCAGTTAAAATCTCTATTCATATTTTCCTTTGCAATACTAACATTTCAAGCAGAGATCTGATATTTTATTTATATACCTTGGTCAGAAGAATATGACGACTTAAGCTTATACAACTGTTTTCATTAAACATGTTAATCACCGTGTAAAGTGGCTGAGGGTTTATCGTTTTATCACCTCTTGAGCTGGCCAGGGTGTGTGATGTAGCAGTTGGTCTCTGAATAGTTTAGATTAACAGGAGCAATACGTGAAGGTTTGCTACACGACCCCAGACCACTGATAGTGCCCTATCTAACCCTGGTGAAGACCTGCCTTGTGGGTTCTTCCTTACCATAAGGAAAAAAGTCACCTTGAATACAGGCAGGTTAAAAACTGGTTGGGAATGAAACATCCTCTGGAGTTGAAGTAAGACAACTTGCTCTGGATGCCCCTGCGTTGAGCTAACACAAACAAACCACATCTTATGTAGCTGCCTACAAAGGCTCAGTTGTTTGGATGTGGACCTATTCATTTGAGTGTACCACCATTAATGTTTGTTTATCCCACTTGCATAAAAATAGAAAACGACCACATGAAAATTAAAAACACTACACCTTTTTAACAGTGCCTTATCGATATGCCTAGATTTTTTCTTATGCTGATTTTTCATTGATTATTGTAAAATTTGCTATCCAGCGAATAAATACCCATAGTGTTAACGTCGGTTTAATAGTTTGATTATAACCTTAGTAATCATCCATTACATACAAGTCAGCTTCATTTGCAAAACAAAGTAGGGGAAAAACGTGAAAAATGACGCACAACAGATGGAGAGGACTGAGCCTAAGGACGCCATCACTTGATAACATTACAGTAACGTTTAAATCGCATACCCAAAAATTATCAAACTAGTCGTGTTTATTTTCTTGTTTGCCCTTGGATCTTAATTGCTCTGGTAAAGGGCTCCACTGTCTTTTTTTTATCATTGCCAACATGATATGAAAATGCTGGGATTTTATTTATACTTTATTTACATAAACAACATTTTTTGTATATACAAAGCCTGCTTACAAAATTTTTTAGTTTTTTTAAAAATATTGAATTTTCAGTAGACCTTTTTTGGATGAGATATTATCAGTTGGTTGAAAACCTGCTAAAGATCGTTAGGTGACCACTTTTTACATAATAGATTTTAATCTGATAGAAGCAAAGGTACAGAGAAATACTGTTGTCATTTAAAAATTGCACTCAAGATAACAACTTTTTTGTTGACGTTATCTTTTATTTGAGTTCCTCGCATTGGAAGAATTCGGGTTTGGAGGAAACATTTAACCCAGAGGAATAAGGATGTTCTGATTTAAATATGTTACAAGTAATTCTTTGCTCCCACCAGACTATGATTCAAATGAAAGCTTACTAAAATTTTCACCCTTTTAACTTTCAGGTTGTTGCTAAATAATTTTTGCATCGGAAGGAACTGCTGTATGCGCCACACCAACATTATGCATACTTTTAGAATTTTTCATAATTTTCTTAAATACTATAGCTAACATTTACCTAATATTATTTAACAGAATACAGTCATTATTGTAAAGTTAATTTTTGCATCAGTTCTCGGATCTTCAATCGAAACGTATCCTTTACGTGATTTAGTATCGTGTCCGTTTCCATATTTCTAGGAATTTGTGTTTTGTTGTGTCATGTTTTGACGTAATGAAATTTGAAATAGACGAAAAATTGTTGATACTTTTAAGGTGTGATCACTACAGTTTCCAAAGCAAGAAAAAACCTTATGACAATGTTGTTCTTGCTGCTCCCGCTTTAAGTCCAACCATTTATCGCTTGGGTGACAGCAAAATTCCGGCTAAAAGCACATATCATATCCACAGAAAGTACAAGCCTTTCAATATTAACGTTTGAGGAAGTATTTGGCTAGCCATGGCAATTAACATTCGTCTGGTATTTTATCCCAGGGAACATATGACAGTGTCCGTGGTTGTGCGGTCCATGGTTCTGATTGTTGAAACAGTAGTCTAGTTCTTACAAAACAGAATCAACTAGTTTAGGTGGATGACTGTCCTGGCAGTAATTTTCTCATGATGATAGACTGAAATGATGTATGTAATGGATTATGATAGAGGAGTTCTCGGAAGCAAAAATTAAGATATTTTCTTACAAAAGGAGTAGGATGCAAACATTATATTTTCTCATTTCTTAGCTATTGAACATCTGCGTAACGTGATTTACAATACAGCTGAAAAAATGACAGTTGATGGAAATCCCAAGGGAGTGAAAATCATGGGTGACAGAGTTCCCACAAGCTATTTAAATCTTTCGAAAGCCATAGGTGAGAAACTAAAAGAATTGTATAAAGAGAAAAAAATTCCAATCTTAAAGAAAGAAGAATACGCACAGTTGGTTTTCGAAAGCTCCCTGAAGACTTGTAAAGATGTTTTTCCCGATGATATGGAGCTCGCAACGGCTTTTTTGCACAACATTGGTGGGTATTGCATGACAAATTTACTATTCAGAGGTATGATTACTTCTGCAAAGAGACACATCAATTCATATTTTTTTATATTATTTTTTTTTTAAAGTAGAACTTTAAATGTGGCTTATTTGGGATTTTATAAGTTAGTAGTTAACGTTTCCAATTTATCAGTAAAACCAAAAGAGATTTTCATCTTAGAATGTGTATTGTGGAAACCAGGCTCGGCAAAGGGAAATATTGTAATTCTAAAAAATTTGCCTCAAACCTGGTGTGAACTATTTAATACTCAAAAGCAACACATGGGCTCAAGCGAGCCTCTTTTGTTTCCGCAAAATGTGCTGTATGGAAAACTTTAATTGGTAGGATATGAATTTAGATAAAAACATAGCACGGAAGAAAAGCAATAGTTCATTCGTTGAGTCTTTAACATCCATGGTTAAGGTATTGGCAAAGAGAGCCGTCTCGGCACAAGGAATATTAGGTATGAATTGGTCCATTTCTTTAAATTTGGTCAAAATTTTATCGTGAATCAAATAGTTTTTTCAATAGGCTGACAAAACATTAAACCCATGGTATTTGATTATTTGTAATAGCATCTCCTATCTACAGCACATTTTAGGTTTTTCGCTCTCTCCCTCTCTCCCTCTCTCCCTCTCTCCCTCTCTTCCTCTCTCCCTCTCTTCCTCTCTTCCTCTCTTCCTCTCCCCCTGCCCTCTTCTCCTCTCTGTTAGCAAAGTAAAATACTAAAGATTGCAAATGTGAGCATGAAGTTACAGGTCAGTTTCACAGCTTTCCACACAGAAATTCCATAGTTTAACAGAATACCTCAAATTATGCAGACCGACTTAAAAGGCCGCAATTTCTACTGTCAAATCGAGTCTCATCAAAGGTCGGTGTTAAAGGTTTTATCGAAATAAAGTTTTTTATTGTTCTTAAATGAAATGACAGTAAATGACAGCTCTGGGGGTCGTATTAATTACTATTTACTTAAAGTTTACAGTCGAATGTTTAATCCAACACGTTGATGAGATAACTACTGTTTTTGTTGGTTTTAATGGTATTAATTACTTTTTCCTGATTATATTAGAACTCTGCAAGAGGAAATTTGCTGTATGTTTAATAAATGGGAATTTTTATCTCGAGCTTTCCCCTATAGTAGATCACGCAAATTGGATATCTCCTTCTAAGGCTGACAAATTATTAAATTTTTCTTGATGACATTGTTTTTATGATATTGCAGCTGGATTATTCCTTCCTACTTAAGTGACTATTTTTCCTACTTTTCCCTAAATTTCAGGTGTTATTCTTCACTACGACGACCCAAATCAAAACCTTAGAGATCTCTATTTCATCGATCCCTCTTGGCTTTGCAAATTAATGGGTCAGCTTGTCACAGTTAAGCAAGTGCACAGTTTTTTCGTACAAGGAATTCTTAAGATAAGTGACCTTAGTCATATTCTAAGGGCTTCTAATACACTCTTTCCAAAACATTTTTACCAACAGTATCTGAGACTTCTCTATAGATTTCAAATAGCCTGCAAGGTTGACGAAGATAGAATACTTGCACCTTCAATGCTTCCTAAAGAGCAACCATATTACTTGGATGAAGCTTTACTGGAACAGCCAATGTTAGAAAGAGTGTATTCATTGGTATGCATACCACCAGGGTTTTGGCCACGATTTATTGGAAGGTTGTTGCTCTACATGCCGGATGTTTTAGGGAACCCTAAAAGTGAAGAGGGGACACAGTTTGCATCAGATGAGAAGCCTAAAATAAACAATGTAGTAAAGAGTAATTTGAATTGTGATCAAGAACCCTCATCTAGCACGGATGCAGCTATCTTGGCACCCACATCCCCTGGCCAAGATGAGAGAATCACCTTGCCGAAATCCCCAGGCTCAAATGCAGATGGTATGGAAAGACAGGTGTCGATAGTTTTAAATAGTTGCGCTCTTTCACCTCTGACAGATGAAGACACACAAGCCACAGAGTGCCACCTTCCTCTTGAAGATTCTGTAAACAAAAGCCAGAAAATATTAGATTGGTCAGAAAGTGATGATGGTGCCAGTTACCATTGTAATAGTAGCTTCGAAGTAAGATCTGACAGCTGTTCAACCTTTGACGAACCGTTTTATGACCATTACCGTACTTCGGCATCGGATAAAACTGGTTCTGGGATATCCAATGGGTTTAACGAAGAGCCTTTAGCCACAAAAAAGATGTATACGTGCGATACCATATCGTATGAACCCAAACAAAGTTCAACAGGTGCTATCACAGAAAACCCGATTGAAGTTACTGAAGCCAACCAAGATTCCTGGATTCAAGAAGGTACTTTGGCTACTATGAACACTTTAAATAACTCAATTTCTATAAGTTCACCAGCCGAGGAAGGTTTTAAAAGAAAAAATGGATCTGAAATATTTGTGAATAACGACGAAGAAATGACTTCAGTCTCGTACAGGAGTACAGATTTATATAACGTTTTTTACAGATATGAGAAAGAAGATAGTGATTCTATTGCTAATTCCTTGCCTGTAACAAACGACGAACAAGAGGATCACGCCCCATCGGAAAACAGTTTTCTACATCAGGATTCGCCACCGACAACAATAGAACCTGAAGTGGAAACCCCAGTGGCTGTTACATTGCCTCGAAGGCCTTTAGAGGTTTTTGATGGGGCAAGTTATAATACCTCAATTTTGGAAAATGATGAGCAAAGCGCCGAGAAGAATGATATGTTAAAATCAGTTTTTCAAGGTGAGACAAATATATCTTCATTGCTGGAGAAGGGTATTTTGAAATGTTGGAGAACTGGAATTTTGTTTAAACATCCAGACCTCGTGTTTACAGTTTCTCAAGGTGAGAACACCGAAGACAGAGCGATCATTAATATGAAATATTCTCGAACTCCGTTAGGTTTTTCTGTACTTGCACGCATTGTCGATCATTTCAGAACTCTTATTAATGAATGGTACCCAGGCTACCAAGGTGACGATGGCCGAATGCCATTTATTATCACTTTAATTCCATGCCCATTATGTATTGACTTCAATTTTAAAGATATTCATTATTTTGATATTAGAGAATGTTTTGATGCCGTTTTGTCAAATGACTTTGTACTTTGCCCGAATAGCCATATACCTCGATTCGTAAAGTTGAAAGATATATGCCCAGAAATTACTTTCAGAGACATGGAAAACTCACTAACACTCAGTTCTAGGGATTTGTATTTTTCAAGATCTGAAGACAACATTATTGGATATGGCAAGTTTGGGACGGTTTATCGAGGCATTTGTAAATCAGAAGCAGCAGCAGTCAAGGTGTACAATTTTCAAATTGACAAGGAAAATATATCAAGTACGTTGGATACATTTTACGGGGTTCGACAGGAAGTAATTGTTCTTACAAAACTAAAAAAACACCCTTTTATTATAAGATTTCTCGGGGTTTGTGTAAGGCCAAACATTTGTGCTGTTATGGAGCTGGCAGAAAAAGGTACGCTTAAGGGTCCAATACATAAGAGACCAGTGTTAATTCCTAGATCAGTAGTTTATCGTATATCCTACCAGCTGATAAGTGCATTAGCATACCTACATTCCGTAGGTATGATCCACAGAGACCTGAAATCAGACAATATTCTGCTCTTTTCATTAGATCCTGAAGCTGCTGTGAATGTTAAACTTGCAGACTTTGGAACGGCCGATTTTGTCAGCTCTACTGGTTTAAAAGTTACGATTGGTACAACAGGTTATCACGCTCCTGAAATGTTAGAGTATTCACAGACCGATGAATACACATCAAAAGTTGATGTTTATTCATTTGCGATGGTCTTGTATGAGCTAATCACGAAGCGGCGCCCTTTCCACGACGTTGATCATGAACTTAGTCTTAATGCAATGGTCAGAGAAGGGAAACGCCCTAGATTTAACGATGTTTCAATTGCAGTCTTCGGATTTTTAACGATCACGGAGCTTATGGTTAAGGCCTGGGACTCGAGTCCAATGAGGCGACCATCATCTGCCGAAATTAAACAACAATTTGAAAACCCTTCTTTCACTTACTTGTTAGGAAAATTCCAGCTTCCTGAGTTTTACAGCCCGGCAGGGTTCTGTACTTTAGTATCACTTAATGAAACATGGATAGCCTGCAACAGTTATGAGGGGCCATTTATATTAGTTATTGATATGGATACCGGAAAACTGAAGTCCAAGTTTCACCCTTCATTTGGTAAAACAAATACAAAGTGTTTAAATATCATAAATATATATTATCTCTGTAGTGGTTATGTCGGCGTCGTTCTCTCAAGTGGGAGGGATTTCCTCTTTATTTTGAACTGCGATAAGAAAAAGGCGGAGGAAGTACATGCCTTTGACAGCAGCTTTATACGGGCTGTCACATTGTCGGAAGAGAATGCATTTATCGGTTTTCATTGTGGGAAGCTGATAAAAATTAACAAAAGAGACTTTCTGAAGGGTAAAGGGACTGCTTTGACTATCTTGCCTGCTGGGTTGGGTTACTCTATCAATGCATTAAGCGTAGTTGGTGAGCACCTTTTTGTTGGTAAGGGAAATAACGTTGCCATTTTCTCAAAGAGCCCGGCACAATCAGATGGTCTATTCTGTACGGTTTATCAAGAAGATAGAGATGGGGTCACTCACATCACTGCTTCGGACAGTTTTTCTCTGATATTCGTTGGATATAAAAGAAGCGCACACGTTACATGTATTAGAAGTGACGACGGACACATTGTTGGAGAGCTTAATTGTGGTAATGTTGTCAAAGAGGAACTTCCCCATAGTAATGAGAATGATCAAAGGGTTACATGTATTTGTGCTGCACAAGACACTCTTTGGGTTGGAATGGGCAGTGGTCACTTGTTAATATACGAGTGTCTTGAGAATGCTTTACCACGCTACATAGTGTCTCTTAGACCATATATTTTAGAAACAAGACATATTGCTTTATATTCAAAGTCATTGGCAGGAGACACAGTTCGGCAGGTTGTCATAACCTCTGGGAAAGACATCAATCCCCAGTGCTTTTGTACTCAGACTTGTAACATTTGCCTTTTGACACCATCATTACCAGTTGATGCATCAGATGACAAGCGACCAGATCAACGAAGCGGATCTACCCAAAGTAATCGTTCGAATTTATCCACCAAAGAGGAGCTTCAGGACACATCGAACGGAGCTCCCGATTTGCAGACGGATATCAAAAGGAGAAAACTTGTTCTGTTTTGGGAGGCTTTGCCTGCAAACCTTTTGAAGAGGTTTTCTGGCATTTTATGAACATTATAGTATTTTTTTAACCTTCGAGCCCTAATTGTGTGTGAGATGGAGGGTTCACTTTATTAACACCCACTAAATAATGATTTTTTTTCCAATTTACGCCCAATTTTATGAAAACTTCTTTACGTCAAAACGCTGCAAAAACGAAACGAAGTCAATACCTATTCAAATATGTCAAAGTAGTTTTTCTCGTGATGCTTTCAGTTTCCTCAGTGCCTCATATCACTGTCGAGCGGGCAGGGCTGTTTTTCTGTTTTCGAATTAGTAATTTTCTATTTGATGTAGAATATCTAACGCAAAGTTAAAAAACTAGAAATTTATATAGAAATGACAATTTATGATGCAGTGTTATTTTATTTCCCTGTACAACTTCTATGTGATAAGACCGTTGAGATTTTTGACCTCTGATACACGCATGGTAAGGAAAAGAACATTTAGTGCGAATCTCTCCTGGTAGCACGAAATTGTTTTTGGTGGATTGGGGGGGGGGGGTTAAGGTTGTGATTTTTTTTGTAATTGTAGTTGTCGCTCACCAAGGTTGCGATCGGCGGTGAATATGTTTAAATATAATATAAGGCTTTTTAATCGGACTGCTAGTCACATTTTTGGTTGTGTGTGGCTGAATTGGATGGCTATCTTGAAAAGAGATGGCTAGATTTCCAGTGTTCAAGGTGGATATTTCTCATAACTATAATCTCAGATGCAGAGTTAGGCAGAGTTCGTATTAGTTAGGCCAATTTGATATATATATATATATATATATAATATATATATATATATATAATATATTGAAATTCACCTTTCGAGATATATTTGCTTCTTCGGATTAAAATAGATCACTTTCAACTTATTATTAGCCTAGTTTTTTCTTTAATGGTAGTAGTAGATATATCGCGCAACAGAGGAATCGTGAACGCGTGAACGTGAACGAAATCAATTGAACAAAATTCTTTTGACTAGTCATATAGACTTCAGACCTACCTCAGACCTCCTTCAGACCTCCTTTAGACCTTCTTAAACATCAACAAAATATTTTAACTAGTCATATAGACCTTTTTATCTTTAAAAAACCTTATAAATTACTATAAAAACATTACTACTACCTCTATCAGACCTTATAAAAAAAAACACTCTTTATAGAACATTAGCAACAAATGTGTCTAAAATGGTATAGTAAGTTACCAAAAAAAAAAAATGTAGTACTTAGTTTTAAATTCTTATTTAGTTAGCAAAAGATGCTTTATTGATATCACCAAGAATATGACACACTCGTTTCATAAATATCAAGAATGTGACACACCATTGCACATTATAGTAAGTTAACTAAAGAATAATAAATATTTGATCTTTAAACTCTTATTTAGTTAGTAAAACATGCTTTATTAGTATCACCATCTTTGATTAATTGAATATATCTTGGATTGTGTGTATTAAGGTACTCAGTTATGTATTTTGGAGTATATATTTTAGTTATTTGTTTGTCTTTATCTTGTAGTTTAAGTATATAAGATGGTCCAAACTTTGATTGATTAAGTGTTTTAGATGTTATCATATATATACCAGTAGGATGATCTTTCCATTTAGATATAGTTGGAGGTGTTATAGGTGTATCAAATGTGATGTTGTCCAATAGGTTTGTTATATCTTCCATTTTAAGAGAAAAGAAAAAAATCTCAAAAAAAACCATAAAAATAAAATAAAAAAAACCAATTGAACAAATGGTTTCATAGGTAATAAAAAATATGGCTGATAATACTAACAAAAACTATACTAAAAAGATGTTAAATAGTACCAAAGTACTTGATTTACGTAAGATAGCATCATCTTTTAAAGTGTCTGATATCAATGTTAAACATAAAGAACAACTAATCAATGATATTTTACAATATCAACAAGGATTACCTTTTAAATCAACAAAACAACCAACAAAACGTATATCAAAAAGAGCTCCATTACGTATATTGAAACCAAACGAAAAATATACTAGAGAAGAGTTAACTAGCTCTACATTTAAAGATTTACTATCTCTTGCAAGGTCTTTAAAGATATCTAAGCCAAAAGATATGAATAAAGAAAACCTAATTAATGCTATTTTACAAAACCAAGATAATCCATCTGAAAAGGTAAAACCCACCCCAAAGATATCTGTTATAAATGATTCAGAGTTATCACTTAAATCTAAATTTAATGATAAAATATTAACTTACTCATATTTACCTAGTGAAAAGTCTCATAATAGCTTAGAAGACATTGTTAACTTTTTATATTCTAAGATCGAACGTTTAACATCAGGGTTTGTTAACTACAAAGTGTCAATAGATCTAAAGGTTACATTTGAATCTGAAAAGTTTGAGGACACTATGCAACCTCATATCAACTCTAAACGTTATACAAAGTTTGAACAACCTAATAAAAGTACTATTTTAGATGAATTACAACATAAGATTGATTCAAAAGACACTGAAGGATCAGGTTGGGTCGTAAAATCAATTGATAAAGCTTACTTAAATATTACTAAATTTACACCACTTAAAGGTTCTTCATATAGAGAGTTACCTGATTTTATTAAAAAGAAAAAGGCTGTTTTAAACATAAGAAATAATGATGACAGATGCTTTTTATATTCTATTTTGGCATTTTTATATCCAGTTGATGATAAAAAGGAAGATGTTAGTAATTATATACATTTAGTTAATAAAGTAGATACATCAATGTTAAATTTTCCTCAAAAGATAGATAACAGCTTCACAAAGTTTGAAAAAGTTAATAACCTTATCATTAATGTTTATTCACTTGAAAACAAAATTATAGTACCAATAAGAATATCTCCATTGATTGATGATATATACACTCAAATATTAAATAAACTTAAAGATATAACTATCTCAACAGAGAACATTCAAGAGTATATAAAAGATATAAAAGATTGTAATAATAACACTCGTTTAGTTAACTTATTTCTTTATGATAATCATTATTCACTAATAACTAATATACATAGCTTGGTATCTAAACAAATAGATAAACATCGTCATGAAATTTACATTTGCTTTAGATGTTTACAATCTTTTCAAGCTGGTTTAAAGTACTATGACCATCTCAGGTTTTGTGTTGGAAACAAGGCCTCTAAAGCTGTTTTACAATTACCAAAACCAGATACATATCTATCTTTTAATAATCATAAAGCTAAGCAAAAGATACCGTTTACAGTCTATTATGACTTTGAAACATACTTTAAAAATAAAGAACATATACCTGTTGCAGCAGCATATAACATTGTTTCTTATTTTAAACTAGATGAATTACATACTTTTAAAGCAGTTACAAAAGAAGATAACATATCTAAAACATTTATTACTCATCTAATAGATAGGCTTGTTAGAAACCAAGATTCTATATATAACACCCACTTCAAAAATAATCAACGTTATAATATTCCAACTGTTTCAGCTAAAGATTATAGTCAAGAAAATTGTCATATATGCGATAAAAAGCTTGATGATAAAAAGGTTATAGATCATGATCATTTTACTGGACAATTTAGAGGTATGGCTCATCAAGAATGTAATCTAAACTATAAAGAGCCTACTTTCATACCAATATTAGCACATAATGCTTCTAAATATGACATACATTTGTTTATTAAAGAGCTATCAGAAATCAATGATCCAAATCTAACAGTTGAATATTTACCTAGTAATACAGAGACATTTATATCATTTTCTATCAAATATAAAGTAGGTACTTACCAAGATAAAGATGGTAAAACTTTAAACAAATATTTTGAGTTCAAGAACGAAACCAATTGAACAAAACATTATCTGTGCGTTTTCCAATAAAACGCAGAGACATATATTATCAATTACTATACTAAATATCCATCCCAACCTTATAAATTACTATAAAAAACATTACTACTACCTCTATCAGACCTTATCAAATGGGGCGCTCTTTACAAAGCCTTAACAACATTGTATCAATATGCTTAAAATATTATGTAAGGTATCAAAAAATATGTTGTACTTAGTATTTAAACTCTTATTTAGTTAGCAAAAGATGCTTTATTGGTATCACCATCTTTGATTAATTGAATATATCTAGGATTGTGTGTGTTAAGGTACTCAGTTATGTATTTTGGAGTATATATTTTAGTTATTTGCTTGTCTTTATCTTGTAGTTCAAGTATATAAGATGGTCCAAACTTTGATTGATTAAGTGTTTTAGATGTTATCATATATATGCCAGTAGGATGATCTTTCCATTTAGATATAGTTGGGGGTGTTATAGGTGTATCAAATGTGATATTGGTGAATTGGTTTTTGTTGTCTTCCATTTTAAATAGAAAAGAAAAAATCTTTAAAAAAAATTAATTAAAAAAAACTAATTGAACAAATGGTTTCATAGGTAATAAAAAGATATGGCTGATAATACTAACAAAAACTATACTAGAGAGATGTTACATATTACCAAAGTACTTGATTTACGTAAGATAGCATCATCTTTTAAAGTGTCTGGTATCAATGTTAAACATAAAGAACAACTAATCAATGATATTTTAAAACATCAACAAGGATTACCTTTTAAATCAACAAAACAACCAATAAAACGTATATCAAAAATAGCTCCACTACGAATATTGAAACCAAACAAAAAATATACTAGAGAAGAGTTAACTAGCTCTACATTTAAAGATTTACTACCTCTTGCAAGGTCTTTAAAGATATCTAAGCCAAAAGATATGAATAAAGAAAAATTAATCAATGCTATTTTACAAAACCAAGATAATCCATCTGAAAAGGTAAAACCCACCCCAAAGATATCTGTTTTACATGATCCAGATTTAACACTTAAATCTAAATTTAATGATAAAATATTAACCTACTCATATTTACCTAGTGAAAAGTCTCATAATAGCTTAGAAGACATTGTTAACTTTTTATATTCTAAGATCGAACATTTTACATCAGGGTTTCTTAACTACAAAGTGTCAATAGATCTAAAGGTTACCTTTGAATCTGAAAAGTTTGAAGACACTATGCAGCATTATATCGACTCTAAACGGTATACAAAGTTTGAACAACCTAATAAAAGTACTATTTTAGATGAACTACAACATAAGATTGATTTAAAAGACACTGAAGGATCAGGTTGGGTCGTAAAATCAATTGATAAAGCTTACTTAAGTATTACTAAATTTACACCACTTAAAGGTTCTTCATATAGAGAGTTACCTGATTTTATTAAAAAGAAAAAGGCTGTTTTAAACATAAGAAATAATGATGACAGATGCTTTTTATATTCTATTTTGGCATTTCTATATCCAGTTGATGATAAAAAGGAAGATGTTAGTAATTATATACATTTAGTTAATAAAGTAGATACATCAATGTTAAACTTTCCTCAAAAGATAGATAACAGCTTCACAAAGTTTGAAAAAGTTAATAACCTTATCATTAATGTTTATTCACTTGAAAACAAAATTATAGTACCAATAAGAATATCTCCATTGATTGATGATATATACACTCAAATGTTAAATAAACTTAAAGATATAACTATCTCAACAGAGAACATTCAAGAGTATATAAAAGATATAAAAGATTGTAATAATAACACTCGTTTAGTTAACTTATTTCTTTATGATAATCATTATTCACTAATAACTAATATACATAGTTTGGTATCTAAACAAATAGATAAACATTGTCATGAAACTTATATTTGCTTTAGATGTTTACAATCTTTTCAAGCTGGTTTGAAGTACTATGACCATCTCAGGTTTTGTGTTGGAAACAAGGCCTCTAAAGCTGTTTTACAATTACCAAAACCAGATACATATCTATCTTTTAATAATCATAAAGCTAAGCAAAAGATACCGTTTACAGTCTATTATGACTTTGAAACATACTTTAAAAATAAAGAACATATACCTGTTGCAGCAGCATATAACATTGTTTCTTACTTTAAACTAGATGAATTACATACTTTTAAAGCAGCTACAAAAGAAGATAACATATCTAAAACATTTATTACTCATCTAATAGATAGGCTTGTTAGAAACCAAGATTCTATATATAACACACACTTTAAAAATAATCAACGTTATAATATTCCAACTGTTTCAGCTAAAGATTATAGTCAAGAAAATTGTCATATATGCGATAAAAAGCTTGATGGTAAAAAGGTTATAGATCATGATCATTTTACTGGACAATTTAGAGGTATGGCTCATCAAGAATGTAATCTAAACTATAAAGAGCCTACTTTCATACCAATATTAGCACATAATGCTTCTAAATATGACATACATTTGTTTATTAAAGAGCTATCAGAGATCAATGATCCAAATCTAACAGTTGAATATTTACCTAGTAATACAGAAACATTTATATCATTTTCTATCAAATATAAAGTAGGTACTTACCAAGATAAAGATGGTAAAACTTTAAACAAATATTTTGAGCTCAGATTTTTAGACTCTACGGACAGAAATCCACCATTTTTTTCGACGTTTTTCGAAAATCTTTTGACTAGTCATATAGACTTCAGACCTACCTCAGACCTCCTTCAGACCTCCTTCAGACCTACCTCAAACCTCCTTTAGACCTTCTTAAACATCAACAAAAATCTTTTGACTAGTCATATAGACTTCAGACCTACCTCAGACCTCCTTCAGACCTCCTTCAGACCTACCTCAAACCTCCTTTAGACCTTCTTAAACATCAACAAAATCTTTTGACTAGTAATATAGACCTTTTTACTAACCTTTTTTTTTACTTTTTACCCTCAAAAAAAAACATCATAAAGCATCATAAAATTACTATAAAAACATTACTACTCCCTCTATCAGACCTTATAAAAGGGGTGCTCTTCACAAAGCTTTAGCAACATGTGTCAATATGTAGTAGATTATAGCGGAAAAAAATTTCTTCGTGGGTGGTCCAAAAAAAACTAATTGAACAAATAATTTTTATGATAAGAAGAAAGAATGGATAAGAAGAGTTATAATGAGCTAAAACAAATTGCTAAAACTATTATGTCAGTTAACCCCACTGTACATATCCCCTTAAATACATCAAAAGCACAATTACAAGCATTTATAAACCAAAATCAAACTACTGTAAATACTATTGCGAAATATATAAGAAAAACAACAAGTTCAGGAGTTAAATATACTGTAGATATTTATGGTTCATATTTTATTCGATCACAAACTGTACCCAGTGGTGAAGATCTTACAGAATATATAAAAGATTTTATTTCTAAATTTATTACTGATTTACAAGTAGATAAATCAAAATTTGAATACCAAATAGATATTTTTGCGGGAGGAAAACCTTTAAGTGGATCATTAATAAATGATTATAAAGATTATGAGGCTCCAACAGAAGGATATGATGGTGAATCAATAGAAGAAGAAGCAGATATTAAATTCACCATTGATTTTAGAAAAATACCAAATGGAAAAGGTCGTGGCTTTACTAATGCTTTAACTCCTCAAGATATTAAGAAAAAACGCTGTATTGTGTTTAATTCTTTTCAAATAATGTGTCCTGTGGTATCTTCCTTGCTTGGGTATTATTATCATCTAGATCGAAAAATGTATAAAAAATTGCAAAAAGCACCTGTCACTTTAGAGGAAAAAGCTAGAGAAATATGTGAAACGTTAAATCATAATCCTGAAGATACATGGAAATTTGAAGAATTAATATTTTTAGCAGATTATTACAAAAAATTAAGCGAAAAAGATACACGCATTGTAGTAATTGATGGTATGGGTACAATGTTATATGATACTAAAGGTTTGTATGATATTGGAACTGAAGAGGAAATGAGAATATATTTATTACATAATAATGACCATTTTCATTTAGTAACAACACCCAAAGGTTTAAAGCAGAATTATTACTTCTGTAAGTTTTGTAACCTATATGATAAATATAATAAACACAATTGTTATAGAAATATTTGTAAAACTTGTGATCAGGGTATTCATAATCGTTCAAAAAAATGTGATACGTGCCAAAAACTACTTTGTCCTACTTGTGAACACCAATGTTTTAATACAAAAAGAGAATATTCTATACAATATTATTGTTTAAAGTGTGAAAAAAATATAAATAAAAGAAAAGATTCTAAATATTGTAAAAACTGTGGTAAATTGGTTTGTTATGCGTGTGGTGTGGAAGAACATAAAGAAATATGTGCAAATTGTGATAATACAACAACAAATTGTGACAAGTGTAGAAGGTTAATTAAAACAAGAAACCATGATTGTAGAAAGAAAGAATGTCCTTGTTGTCATCAAGAAGTTTTAATTCATAATCATCAATGTTATATACAAAAGACTGAGTTGAAAAAACCTGTTACTAATGTTCTATATTATGATATTGAGAGTGCTCAAGATGATTATGGTGTACATGAACCTGTACTGATATGCGCAATATATGAAAATGAAGAATATACCTTTTATAATATTAACGACTTTTGCGAGTTTTTAATTAATTTGAAAAAAGAAGTGACTGTTGTTGCTCATAATCAGCGAGGTTACGATGGATATTTTATATTAGATTGGTTATTAAATAAAGGAGTAACACCTAAAATTGTTATGCAAGGATCACACATAATGTATATGAAACATGGTAAAAATTTAAGATTTGTGGATTCATTATCTCATACAGGACCCCGTGTTTCATTAAAAGCTTTTCCTAAAACATTTGGATTAGACAATGCTAAGTTTAAAAAGGGTGATTTTCCCTATAAATTAATCTCTAGAAATTATAATGCAGATCATCACGAATGGATATTAAATATGCCGCATATTAAGTATTATAAATGCTTTAGTCAACAAACTATTTTAGAATATATAAATTGGTACTATACAGGTGAACCAACTACATTAATATATCAATGTGGTATTTTGTCAGGAACGTATACAGACAGGCTTGTATTTGATGATGATAAATGTATAATCGATAATTATTATAATAAAAACGATATTGAATTGATTAAATGGTATCATAATGAGTTATTAACCAGACAAACTAAATGGGACTATAATGAAGAGTTATTATTTTATTGTAAACAAGATGTAAAAATTCTTAAAGAAGGCATGGAAAAATTTAGACAGTTAACACTCGATACTCTAGGTAGTGATCCCTTGTCTTATGTAACGTTAGCCAGTCATTGTCAATCTGTATATACAAACAAATTTATGCCTGAAAACAGTATTCCTATAAATGCTGATGACTTTAATATGAAATATAAAACATCTGTAAAAGCAGATAGTTGGTTATCATATCAAGAGAGGTTAATTAACAGACCATTAAGAAGAGAATACTTAATAGGAAATTTTGTAGTTGATGGTTATGATGAAGAAACAAACACAGCATATGAATTTCAAGGTTGTTTTTGGCATGGCTGTAGATTATGTTATCCTGAAGGTGTAAATAGTGTTAATCACACATCATTTAACACTCTTTATGATAGGACATTAAAAAAGAATAAAGTTTTAAAAGGTGCGGGTGTACAATTGGAAGAAATTTGGGAACATGTATTTGATAGTAATGTAAAGGCAGGAGTTAAATATCCAGAACCTAATGATGAATTGTTGCCTATGTCTATTAAAGATTCAATGTTTGGAGGTAGAACTGAGACTTTTCAAGCATGGAATCAACCTGGAACTAGATTACGATATTTAGATTATACATCACTTTATCCGTTTGTTCAGTGGAAGAGAGAATATCCTTCTGGTATAAGAAGCACTATCAAAAATCCTGAAAAATGGAACACACAATGGTTTGGATTTGCTAAAGTTAAAGTAATACCTAATAAAAATTTGATGTATCCGGTTTTACCTCATAAAGTTAAAAGTGGTAAACTCACGTTTGATCTAAATGAAAAAATAGGAACTTGGACTACAGTCGAGATAAATAAAGCAATTGAATGTGGTTATAAAATTGTGAAAATATATGAAGTACAACATTATAGTGAAAAAACAAACAATATATTTTTAGACTATGTCAAATTCTTTATGAAGATAAAAGACGAAGCATCAGGCTGGCCTAGGTGGTGTAAAACAGAAGAAGATAAACAAAAATATATATCTATTAAACATGAAGAAGGTATAATGATCGAATATGATAAAGTACAAAAGAATCCAGGTCTTCGCTCTATTGCTAAAAAGTTTTTAAACTCGTTGTGGGGTAAGTTTGGACAGAATCTTGATACAGTAGAAACAAAGTTTGTTACAAACAAATTTGAGTATATTAATTTAATATCAAACAACCGCAGACACCGTGCAGATAACCTAACAGAAAAAACTATAGTAATCAAATTAAAGTCTAAGGAAAAGCCGACATTTAAAACATCAATGTGTATTGCTGCATTTACAACAGCTCATGCTAGATTACATCTGTATAATGCTATTGAACAAATTAAACAAATACCTAATGCAGAGTTGTTTTATTGTGATACTGATAGTATATTTATAGTCGATGAAAATAAAAGTTATCCTACATCATCTTTAGTAGGTGATATGAAAGACGAGTTGGAAGAATATCCAGAAAGTGCGTATATTGAAATGTTTGCTAGTACAGGTGCTAAATCTTATGGTTTTATAGTAAGATATACTGATAGTGATGGTTATGATCATCGTGTTACGAACATGAAATCTAAAGGTATTTCACAGCCAAAATATAGTTTTGAACAGTTATTAGAAGTAGCAAAAGACAAAACCAAACAAATAAGTGATATCCCCACTATGACATTTAAAAAACATGTTGTTAATGACCAACAGATGAATACCATGCAAACTGTACATGGTTTCAAAAAAGTAACAAACACTTTAGATAAAAGACAATTTTTCGAAGATAGTACATCTGTTCCGTTTGGATACGAGAAGCATTATTAAATGCGCTGAAAAGCTTTTGATTGATTTTCTTTAAAAAAATACAATTAAACAAAAGTTTTTATTATAAAATGGAGCAGCTAGACAATTTACAACACAAGAGAAGTGAACTAGATAATGTTAATATAACAAATGAAGAAGTTATTAAACTCTTAAAAGAATATGATGATATATGGTTTAAGAATATATTCCCATACACATTTAAACCTTTAAAGGTTAACTTAATAGACTTGCATATAAAAAGATTTAAACTAGTTTATAGACTAAATAAAGTTATCGAAATTCATAATAATTCATCACAAAATTATATAATAAAAATACATAACACACCACTTTGTAATATATGTTATAGTAAACTTATTTATATAGCAAAAGGTAAAGTATATTGTGAAAGGTGTAACAAAAATGATGATATTTTATTTAATAAGAAAGGTCTTTATAACCTCAAAAACACTTTAGAAATTGGCTTG
>RDPX01000017.1:577825-658990 GCA_003991215.1 Morbakka virulenta
AGTTCATAGCTACCAACTCCAATAGTTAATGTTTTCCATGTAGTACCGTTAAAATATTTGAACTTGTTATTATTTGAAGTAACATTGGCTATTGTGTTATATGTTGAAATGTTCATTAACGCTACACCCCAATTACCTTGTAAATTTATCTCTGGAGAAAAATCGTTAGTTAAAGTTGTCGATTTACCTGACATAGTTATGTCAAACCCTGTTTTTGTTCTTGTATTATATGCTATTTGTTGTAGGTGCTCTTCAGACATCTTTTATATAACAATATATTTTATTGTACTAGAACTAAACGATTACCATCTGATTCTAATTTTAGGAACCTATCTGAGACAGTCATAGCAAAACATCTAGTATTTGCTGGTACATTTGCTGAAAACCTTGCGTGTATGGTTAGTTCGGCTAGAGAATGTTTCACCAATTCACGTTGCTTAGACGTATCTATAACAAATAGTGGGAATAGCGTTTTATATTCTATCATGTTCATACCTGGGGATGATGTGATTTCCCTTTCTGTAGATTCTACATTGAAGAACTTACCTTTGAAGTTCATAGCATCTGTATATACCCTAGCATATTGCTGTGCTGTAAAATTAGCCATATATTCAACGTTTGGATAATGTTTTTCGTTTAGCTGAACATGGAGATTTGTTAAATTCACGTGATCGAATAATGCTGGGTTTTCTTCCTGATTACCCTCCTTATCTGTCTGGAACCCTATAATAACATATCTAGGTACTTCCGGAGATTGTTTAGATGCTAATCTCCATGTAAATGTAGTATCTGCTGGTATCTCTAGACGACTGATGGTTATTCCTCTAAAAACCATTTCAATCGGGTTTTTGCTCTTTATATGATTCATTAGCGCCAAATTTATTTCATCAGTACCTACTATATGAGGAACTATCCATCTCATTTTCTTTAGGTTAACTCTACAAGCACCGGCTCCATTATGTCTAAAAATAGCATCATTTGAATTTCCATTTGTATTTATGGTTAGTCTTTGAGTAGTTCCAAAGATAACTTTGTTATAATCTCTGAAGAACCCGAAGAGTCTTCTTAGAGGTAGTTGGAAAGCAAATGTACCACGAGGGTTTGATGTTTGAAGATAGGCGCGTCTTTGCTTAAATCCGGCTGTATTATTACCTTGATCAGCATCTACATGGTTATCTTTTACACCGGTGTGTACAAGAGAGATGGTTTTATCATAACTATTGTCTTCTAAAAGATAGGATAGCATATTTTGTGTTACCCCTGGATAATCTATAATTTCAACTTGCTTATCGTTTATACTATATATAAGCTGTCTGAATAGATATAATATGCCTTCTTTCACTAAAGCTATTTTTGAAGTATCATCGTTTGCGTTGGGTATTGCATTACCATCTGCTAGCTGAACTTGACCCTCTACAAGTAGATAAGAATCACTTGGAACTGTAAATGCATTCTCGTTTATAATATCAAATCTTATTTCTGTAGCTGTATTTAGATCATTTGTTGTTGTGAATATCTCTTTATACTCATATTCCGTTAAAGAGGTATCAATGTTGAACGTTTTACCAAAATGTGTTATTGCTTCTGTTGACATTTTATAGGGAAATATATTTTTGGAGTTTATTATATAATTTTAACTGACACTTTTGGTAGCTCACTCTATAGTTTTTATACCAGAACCTGATTTGAGTGAATCTAAAAGCTTTCTAGTTGAACTATCTATACTTGAAGAAGCGGATGGGGTAAACCCAGACCGTGGGTTGGTGGCTTTAACCAATTCTGGTGGTGCCTTTTGTCTAGTAAGTTTACTTGTCGCTTTTCGTATTAGTTGCTTACTGCCTTCCTCTGCACCCGATTTAACACCTTTTGATATCCCCTCCAATGCTGCTTTGGATATTTTTTTACCTGTTTCAGATGTCGCTGCTGACGTTATTTTAGATATAATATCTGTAAATAAATTACCCCCTTGCCTTGTTGAGTTAAATTGCTTTCTTTGTTTTATCAACATGCTTTTATTAGTAAAATATAAAATTATTTATTGATGGATAATGCTCTCTGAAATTCCTTGTAAGTCTTATTCGATATATGTCTATACTTGTGTAGATATTCTAATATGTCGATGATCTCGTTTTTTAGCTGAATTGATGTATTACCAGCTTTCATTGATGCTATTTTAAGTTGTAAATCATCCAATATCTGTTCAGGGGTACCTAATAATGTTATGCATTGTCTTTTAGTAGTTACGCCTTCACCGCTTTTTTCATCAATCTTTCTATAATTTTTTCTCCAATAAATATACTGTTCTATATATTCCAGGTATAGTTCAGATTTAGATATATTTTGGTTGTGTTTTACACGAGTTCTTTCAGGTATTCTTCTTCTTTGCACAGCATCCTTAGCATTATTTATACTATCTTGTAAATAATCTGCTTTTCGTTCAACTACTTTAAGAGGGACTATATCCAAATTTCTCGAGGTTGTTACATCTAATAATAAGTCTCTGTTAATTTGTACACGTATTCTTTCATTATCAGTTAATGATTGGGGAAATTCGGGTTTTACTATAATATTTTTAGACACATTTCGTATATCTTTTTCAATCTTCTTCTGCTCTTCTACGATGGGTTCAAAGAACCTTCCTTTGCTCTCATCAAAGAGTTGCTTTTGAATAACTGATTCATCTTCACGTTGTTTTATTTGCTTCTTTACATCTATCAATTGTTTCAGTATATCCGCTTTATTCGTTGTGCTTTGAATTTTAGCATACATTTTTATATATAAAATATAATAGTACGTTTTCAGTTCAATATTTGATGATTAAATGTGCTTTTGTGGTATATAAAAAGTGTCAAGATTTTTCCTAAACTTACCTTCGTTTGCATCCAAAGTTTTATCAATAGTCACAAAACTATGCTTATTTTTCCATACATCATTTACAAACCTCAGAAACTCTTTGTAATCCATATCAGTAGAATTTACATTATCTCTATGAATAGGTTCTATAGAACGAGTATTTTGTCGAAATAATATAATAAAGTTAGCATTATCTCTAATAGTTCTCTTAGGTATTTCATAATAACTCTGAGTTATAAAAATAACATTTATTCCATGTGGTCGACCCTTTGTGAATAGTTCCCCTGCCTTCTTTTGAGCAATTTTATTCGTCATAAGATCATCAAATACAACAAGGGTATCTTTTGGTATTTCGGTAACATCTGGTAAATTTCTAGCATCTTCACAAGTTTCTACTTCTATATTATACCTTTGTTTAGGAGCTAAATCCTGTCCTAACAATGTACATATTTCTTTTATACTTTTATCATGTTGAATTATGTCATCTTTCTGTTGGAATATATTTTTAAGAATTCGTGGTGGAATTTTATTCTGAAATCCATGCACTAACACCTGATAAATGGGTTGAAACATAGAGCCAGATACGACTATTAACTTTTTGAAGTCTATCCATTGATTCAATATCATGTTTGTTAGCAATACTGTTTTTCCACACCCTGATGACCCTGATATAATACATCTAAATCTTTTTGGAAACAGTGGGTTTGAGTTGGGATCGTTATCGTTTGTCCAAAAAAGAAAATCTGATATAGTTGCCATTTTATATAAGAAATATATTTACTCAGAAATAAATCTATTACCTTTTGACATATTCTCTGACGCATATAAAGGCTGTGTATTAGCAAAATGAAGTCGATCCATAACCTCTTCGATTGTAGGATTGTTATATTTTAGAGGAACTATATGATCTATATGCCATAATTTACCATAATTTTCCCACGTCATATCTTCTTTGAATTGTTTTTCTATGTGAATTTTAAATTTATGTATTGAACAACCTAAATATTCTTGCGAACTTAGTTTCTTGTTATTTTTTAACGAATTGCATACTCTTGATCTAACAACACCTGATATATAACCAATTTCATCACAATCTTTACAAGCATAACGATGTAAATTATGTCTACAAATAGTTATCCCTTTACAATCCTTACATCTATGTCTTCTTCTCTCATGTTCACATATGGATGCTCCTTTACAATCCTTACATTTATGCTTTTGTCTGTTATGTACACATATTTGAGAACCGTTGCATTCCTTACATATATTTTTAACACGATTATGCTTACACTTATTTCTATTTATCCATTCTGTTTTTAAAGTTCTACAATGATTACATTGCTTTGTAGGTTTACCTGTTTTACTCATAAAATTATCGATAGGTTTACTATTTTTACAATTCGAACATATTTTCGTTTCTTCTAATTTTACTTCTTCCATTTTAAGTAGAATTATATTTTCGCATATAAAAATGTCTATCAACAAGTTCTATCAACGTAAGCAACAACAACAAAGCTTCGGTAAATCAGAAGTGATAATACCAAATAATTTGTTAAGAACCGACGGCTTGAATGCTATGACAGCTGATTTAAACATGGACGATAATGAAATACATAATATCTCACTATTAAAACCAGTACAAGGTCAATATATTTCTTTAGATGGCTCCTTGAATATGAAAAATTAATATTTACATAACATTCAGGGCTTAACCGCAATACCCGGCGGCACCTTAAAATTTAATTCTGATGTCGACTTAGGTGGAAAAACAATCGATTTACAAAATGGTGAAATAATTAATACTAAAGAACCTCAAAGCCTTAATGCGTTAGCAACTGTTAAATCAGTTAAAGAACAACATGAAGTATTTGAATCGATTTTTGAAAAGAGTATGATAAATATATTTCCGGTTAAAGGACAAATTGCTACTGTTTAATCATCATATCAACCCTGGGGTGCAAGAGCAAGCCCTAGCAATGTGTTTGATAATAATTCAGCTACACAATGGATTACTGGTACAGGTGGTCGGAGGTCATGGATTCAAGTAGAATTACCAAATGCTATACATATTTGGAAGGTATCGTTTCACCCTAGAATAGGACATCAACAAACCACTCAATTATTTACACATTACTGGTTTTCAGGGTCTAATGATGGTATTAATTATACAACAATTTTAGAATCGACTGATCAGATTGATCAAATTCGACAATTTGAATTTAATATTACTAAGGATTATAAATACTTTAAATTTGAAGGTGATGGTCGATCAACTATGGGATTAACTGAAATTAAAATATATGAAGCTATTTTAAAAGCTGCAAATAAACAATATGTTGACAATTTAATTCAACAAAAGTTTCTCGCTCATTTAAATAGAAATTATCAAGCATTCACAGTGTTCGATCCAGAAATATATCATAATACAGGTTTTATAACAAACTCACATGGGGTTTATACATTTAATAGGGATTGTGTTATAGAAGTTTTTATCGATATCCATAGAAGTGGATCAAGAAGGGAAATTATGACATTACAAATATATTTTACTTCTCGATTAGCATTAATTTTACAGGCTAATGAAACTGAAAAAAGGTATTATAAGCTATTAAGAGTAAATAAAGGTGATACAATAATGTTTGGTGTAGATAAAACTGACGATTATGACTATGATTTATCAATAACATCTTTCGTAACACCCACTAACCACGATTCAAAAATAAAGCGATATTTTACTGGAGTATGTAATGCACAACTTTATAAGAAACCAATGACAATACTTCCTGATGTTGTTTTAAACACTTTTACGTATAATAAAGGAGAAGTAACAATAGATGAAGATGGGATGTTAGATTTTAATGTGGAAATTTTAAGAAAGAATGCAACAGTGAATGAAGGTTATGTTATAAGATTACATACTCAAGGCATAATAGATGAACATGTTATATGGTTAGGTCCAGGTGTACATTATGAAAAATTAGAGGATACGTTATCGGTAAATAAGGGAGATATTATAAAAATAGACCTGTTATCTGATATTGAACAGGGGTTTATAATAATGAAATATACATTGAAGTAAAAAAANAATACTTCCTGATGTTGTTTTAAACACTTTTACGTATAATAAAGGAGAAGTAACAATAGATGAAGATGGGATGTTAGATTTTAATGTGGAAATTTTAAGAAAGAATGCAACAGTGAATGAAGGTTATGTTATAAGATTACATACTCAAGGCATAATAGATGAACATGTTATATGGTTAGGTCCAGGTGTACATTATGAAAAATTAGAGGATACGTTATCGGTAAATAAGGGAGATATTATAAAAATAGACCTGTTATCTGATATTGAACAGGGGTTTATAATAATGAAATATACATTGAAGTAAAAAAATATACTTTTCTATACTTTATATATTTTCAACTTCACTTTGATCCACCCAGCTATTAAATTTATCGGAATATCCTTTCCACTTCACCAATACTTTTTTACCTCTCTTTTGTAATACTTTCTCTATTCTGTACACTTGTTGTTTAGTTTTTTGTAACTCTGGTTCATAGAAACTACCTGTAACTTCTTCATCATTTAGGTCTTTTAACTTATATGTAACAGGTGTTGTATGCATAATTTCAACTATCTTAAACACTTCTTCTGTCCATCTTGGTGTATACCCTTTCTCAAATGTACCTTTCTTTTTTGCTATTCTAACATAGTCTCCGAGATTAAACTTGGGTTTTTTCTTTTGTGGTTTCACATCATCATATAAAGAGTCATGAACATCCTTTTCATTTTTATTTTTACTAGCTTCAATAGGTGTCATGCCTATGCTGCTATGTTTAGTATTATTATATCGCTTCACGAGGTCGTCTAACACATTGATGTAGACGTTGGTGCTATTAGCGGTGAAGTATTTGAACATACGCTCCTTCATTGTTCTATTCCAACGTTCTACTACGCTTGATTTCTCTTCGTTTTCTGTTGAATATATGTTTAATATATCTTTCACATGTTTGTTATAAAACTCACGACCCTTGTCTACCCAAACCTTGCTTGGTTTCCTTTTTGATGTCTTCATAATATCTTTGAACGCATCTGCAACAGTCTCACCTTTCTTATCCTTTAATGGTCGCATCCACCCATATTTGCTGAAAATGTCTATCACTGTTAGTAAGTACTTGTATCCTTTATTATATCTGCTAAAAGGTTGCATCTCTACTAAATCAGCTGCCCAAATATCATCAATACCATGTACGATTACGCGCCGTCTAGGGAATTTCCTTCTTATGGGTTTGTGTAGCTCTTCAGCTAGCTGAGCGAGGACGGGGTCCGAGCGTCGACCAAAGGTCGATTCTGACCACTGGATATTTGAGCTTTTTTTAATACCGAGACCAAGCTTATATTTCGCTCCTATTACCCCCTGTAGTATCTTCTTTTCAATATTTTCTCGCATACCCTTCACTTTAGTCTTACCCAAACTATCCAACATTCTTCTATCGGCTTTATGCTTATCATCCTTACTTTGTGCTTTATCATACTCTATATCATGTGTCATACATATTTTATCTAGTTCATTCTTGGGTTGGTCTATGACATTACCTTGTTCGTCTATTTGCTCGTTCAATGGATTAAATGGACCACAATAGCGGTACCCTGGTAGTACAAATCCCTTTTTAGGCCTAGGTAACTTGCCAATGAGATTATGAATATCAATACCCTTCGCACCTGATCTTCCGTCAGCGCCCCAACTTCGTGGGTACCTCGCTTCCATTAAATCTTTTTTTTTACATACTGATATTTCGTGGTGTTACATACGCTACAATTACCTACTATACGCGATCTACCTCTCTTGTCTACATCATTTGTAATGTTGTTAGTATTTGTTTTGTTTTTACACTTAACACAGTAGATATCCATTTTTAAGGAGAAATATATTTTGTTTCGTTCTATACTTATTTATTTTATCATGCTTTCCCAAACCTCTTGGAAAGTCATACCATTTGATAAAGATTTGAGTACATACAAACAATAATGTCCGCAAATAACACTGTCTCGTTCCTGGATTTCCGTAGAGTTATATTGTATAGGCTTCCCTAGGTACTTTATAATTTCTTGGGCTGGTGGAAGTCCGAAGCTATCAAAGCATATTTTTATATTTCCTTGTTTCCAATAACATATATAGTGTGATCCTTTCCCTTTTATTGAGTCGAGATTAATAATAGCGCATTCGCTTGTTCGTATTTCATGGGGGAGCGTGTCGCGCATGTAATTCCCTCTATAATTCTTTATTTTAAGTCGATTTGCAAACATGTCAAGATCATAATTTGTAAGTGGCTTGACAGGAATTAAAACCCCGTATATATTTATATGCTGTTCATTCATTTTATGGAGAAATATGAAAATATATCATCAGCCAGGAGTCCCAATTTCTCTGGTATATGTTCTTAATAATGCCATTCTCGCTATAACGACATTCTCGCTATAACGACGGTGACAGAGATTCGTCGCAGGGGAGATCGTTTGTAATGTAAATCCCATTCGCTTTGCTGACACGGTAGATCGTGAGCAGTCCGCCACGTATAGCATTCCAAAGTGATAGGTCAGAGGCAATACACTAGGCTGCTACTAGGAAAGATCGACGCGCCAGGCAACGCGGGGTTCAAGCCGGGGCCGGAAGAGGCTATCTTCATGATCGTTCGAGGCTGGGACGTGGTGTCCTCCCAGACAGTCAAGAACTGCTGGCGTCACACAGGCCTTCGCGCTGTTAAAAACCTAACGGGACCAGCAGGGGAGAGGAAGACATAAGCAACCCGAAGCTACAATCAAGCTCTTGCTTATAGAACAGAAGTTGTCGGTGACAACCTATATGACTGCCGAATCAATTCACCCGGTTATTTACCGAAGTGTGATCGCCCACCACCTAAGACCAAGTCCGCAAGCTCCAGCTTCGTGTATTGGAGGCTTGGTACACTGTACATGTACAATACAAAGCCTGAACTCTGTAGGGAAAAAGAGCTGTTTTATAATTTACAGTAGTTATATTAATTCCTGTGAATAACAATTATTATTGAACACTGTACTATATAAATAAAATTTTTCTTGGATTGTTCCAGTTCAATGTAGTATTGACCTCACGAGTTGCATATTACTCACTAATAAATTAACACCTTTCCACTAGACATGATGAGTTCATATTACCCACTAATAAATTAGCACTTGACATGAAGAGCGCTTCTGTTGGGGTCGAGTGGCTTCCTGCACACAGACCAAATTTACAGACCAAGTTGGTTGACCAAGTTGGTTTCATGAATCCAAATCTTCAGACCAACTTGGTTCGAGAATTTGGTCTGATGAATTAGCCCTTAATTTACAAAAATCATAAGACTCGTAGCAAACACATAGGTGTGGGTAGGTTACTTCATAACTCACTCATTACTTGTTATGAGTGATATATGTGCTACGCCTGTAACACAACGTCATCAAAATATACCAGTCATATGTGATACGGGGGTTTTCCCTCTAAGCGAGGAAAACACCAGTAAAATGTGCTACGCCTGTGACACAACGTCATCGGGAGAATACCAGTGAAATGTGCTACGCCTGTAACACAACGTCATCAAAATATACCAGTCATATGTGATACGGGGGTTTTCCCTCTAAGCGAGGAATATACCAGGCAAATGTGCTACGCCTGTGACACAACGTCATCGGGAGAATACCAGTGAAATGTACTGCGGTGTAATACATATGTAAGCGGGGAGCACCAGTAAAATGTGAGCTGGTTGTAGACTAATATCACACTTGCTGTCTATAGGCGAAGCTTTGTGACCTATTGATCCAACGCTTGCTATGTATGGGGGAGCTTGGTGACCTACTAATCCCATGCAAGACTTGTTTCCCAAAATAGTTAATAATTAGTTATGAAATGGTTATAAAAAAGGTTATGAAAATTGTTGAAAAAAAATAGAAAAAAAATTTGGCTAGGGGGGGAAACCTTGGTTGGTAGTTTAGTGGGTGTTGTTAGGTAAGTGGTTAATCTTTATTAGGTAAAGGGTGAGAGTGTGTTAGGTAAAGGTTATAAAAATGGTTGGTAGAAAAAATAGTCTCTGCATTTTCGAAAAAACCTCGAGAAAAATGGTCGTTTTCTAAAACGACCTTAAAAAACCACCTTAAAAACGGTCGTTTTTTCCGTACCGATAAAGTTACTTTGACACACGTAGTTTGACGAAATTATGGAATTAAAAAAAATATTCATTTTGAATTATTACATAAAATTTGAAAAGAAATTGTTAACAAATATCCTTTTTATAGTATTGATGAAGAATTAAAAGAAAAAATTGAGCAGTTGTGAGTTATTTTTTATCTTCGCTGTTTTCTCTAATTTACTCCACTTCATATGCTGCGAAGTTTATTTGAGGCTAGACATTTATTAGAGGAAGTGGCTTAATGGTTAGTGGAACTGTATAGTAACCAGGAGTTCCGGGTTCGATTCCCCGAGCTGTCGAGGAGAATTTGGAACTTTACAAAGAAAAAAGTCATTGGCTGGCGTCAGGAAAAGCATCCTGCCAAGAAATTCCTCACTGCCAAAGTCCCTTTGAAGGGCACCGTCTGAGCCCCAATTGCTGGGGGGAAATGACGTTAAAACTAAAAAAAAATTATTAGAGGAAGTGAGGCATTTGGAAATTGATTGATAAGCCTAGTCATACTCAAAGTATGTCCTCCTCTTGCTTTCAGTTTTTTTCTGGCTCTTTAATTTTTCCACATGATATTTGTGGAATCTATCTTCGATTTAAATTCCCAGTCATGCGCTGATACTCCAGACTGGGTCAAGTATGAAAATAACTTTTCGAATAGCACTTCTAATTTTTCTTTCTGTAAAACCATAAGTCGCTTTTAAGACTCCAGTTCACAAGTGCACCAGTTCTCAGCAAATAATAAAATTATTTAAATGAGTCTGAATGAGGTAGGGAACAGCTTGGAAAAGTCGAACTAAGTTAATAATTCCATCTAGTTCCTTTCCCTCCCTCCTCTAGATCGTCATAGATTGTTAAGATAACCTTCTAACTGACCCATTTAATCCACATACTTGTTTTATGTCGAGATCAGGTGAGGTTAAGAAATAGCAATCTTGGGTACATTAGCCCTGCCATATCTCCTGCATGTTGTCAAGGGTTACTTTGTTTGTTGGTAGGATGAAAACAATATATTTGGTAATTTAAAAGGCACTCCTTCGCTCAAGTGAGTAATTATCTTGATAATTGAGGATTTATTCCTCATTGAACCTTTACTGGAGCTTTCAATGACAGTATCACTGGCTTCAGAGTATGAATCTTCCATCCTGACAATGCCCTTTCTTTCTTCAACTGCTAAGCTGTCACTAAAAACAGAGTCCTCAAACAGCAGTAATGTTTTAGGCTGTCGTTATCTATCTACAATCTCTGCCTTTCAAAGAACAGTCTCTCCTTCTTTTATGTTGCTTTCAAATTCACCTGTATACCTCAGTTCTTGAAAAAATGCCTGATGCAATAAATAGCATAGTCAGTCAAAATGTCAACTGCCTGAAAATATTTTGACATTTGCCTAGCTAAACTGAAGAACTTTTTTATATCGAAATAACATAATAAGCGAAAATAAATTTTTTTAAATGTCCTTCGATTTTGGCTGCAGTATCTTTTGGGTTTAAAAATCATCTCATTGCCTTCAATGTTTTTGAAAGTTCCGCGTAAACTTCCAAAACAATGCTTGTCAGCTTCACTCTTGTTGTCGATCTTGTCACAGTAAGGTTTTGTTTCCAAATTTTTTGAAAATTGTTGCCTCTACTCTCAGTAATAATTCCTCCAGATTTTGTAAAGCAGAATGCGCTTCGGTTCTACACTGTTTTTGTCTAACTGACAAAGGTCTAAAGAGGTTGACAGAAAATCACTTTCTTTGATTTCAACTTTGATCAAAAGTTAATTGCAATGAGCAAAGCAGTAGATATAAATTGTATTTTTCATAATTTCGGATTTCTGCTTACCAGTTCGAGATTTCATTACAGCTCCTCCATCAGATCCCCTTGCAGCCATAGTTTCACCAGCTGTATTCATTCTCTGATAAACGCTTCTCGTTCATGAACAAATGCGTTGGCGGCAAAACCATTTGAACAATCAGATGCCAAGAGAATCTTCAGAAATTTCCTAGTTGTGATAGCAGGTTTTCATAGCAAACGAAATTTGTTTTGTTCAGGAAACATTAGGTAAGTCATCAACAGGACTTAAATAAAAATCTTTTTAAAGGTACGTTAGTAATTCTTTTCTGGTTTTTAAAACATCAAATTTTTCTGTTCATCCAACATATTATGCAAAGCTACATAATGTCTTAATCTAATTTGAATGGGTGTATATTGCATTTTACACCAGAATTTTCAGAAGTCTCAATTTCTTGATGTAAATGGATCTTCAGTGTCCTTTGTTGTACAATCAGCCTCACGCAACGAAGTCACTCCTTTTCCAACTGGAGATTTTTTTTGTAAGAGAGTTTGACTTTTCGCAAACCTATCTACAGTCATTTATTTCCTTCATTATTAACATTTTCACATCAAATTTGTTTTGTAGGAGGTTGGTAATTTCAAACGAAACGTTCCGTGTGTTTTGCTTTCTGTGGTGTCTTTGGTGTCTTGTATGCTTTCTTTCCACCTTTTGCTTGATTTGTTGCTACCTTTTGGGTCTTTAATAGATGGAATCTGTGAAAGGGAAAAAAGACTAACTGTTTAACCACAAATTGCTAAAAAAGTTCGTTATATTCTCATTCACTCACCCCATATTGATCTAAATGACCATCTGAAATCTGAACCCATCAACTATACTTCCGCCTCTAAGCAAAAATATCTTATTTGTGAAGAATTAGATAACCGCAGACCTTCTCCTGTACTACTTCGTTTGCGTCTCTTGCCAGGTTATGATCAACTAGAAGACTGCATACTCCGGCAACTTTCCGGCAACCTTCACCCATTAAAGATCACCTAATTCTTGTTCCCACATCCAACAATGTCACCATAAATCAATTAACTATTCCCATTGATATTATTATAAAGACCACTTCTCCTTCTTTCTAAATAATACACTTTCGTCAAGACCGGAACCTAAGAACCCAAGAAAATTTCAAAGCAGTAAAAAGTTCAAAATTTACGCCATTTAGACATGGGTCTCCTATTTCATTTCGGATATGTTTTCCCCGCGAACTATCTGTTATTCCGATGGCTTCACACACTTTCAGTGGGGGGTTTGTAGCCTCTCTTTCATCATTCTTGTCACACATGTCCTCTCCCTCGCTCTTAAACGTAGGTAACTCCCCAGTCTGGGGAAGGGGCTTAAAGTGGGATAAATTGCGTGTCGGACTCCTATCAAAATTTATCATTTCCACCTTACCCATTTTTCCTTTAGCAGCGGTAACAACGTAAGGTACCGTATCGAAAGTCAGTGACATTTTGTTTTTTTTCTTTGTCGAACAAGTACGTTGTCACCGACTCGCACTCTACGAGTTTTTGGATGTAGTTTACGGTTCTGGTAGTCACGTGCTTTCGGTTTGGCTGCATGATTCTTGGCTGTATAGTTGTCGTGTACGGGTGGTTTCGGGGGTATATGAGGGATAGCATGATTTGGTGTACATCCAAACAATCATGTCAGCAGGCAGAGCTTTGGTTGTAGAATGTGGCATTGCTCGGTATTTCTTCAAAAATCATTAAGCGTCAGCCTCAATATCCTTTCTTTCTGTGTAATGTATGAGGTACTTATGACTTTCATTAGCGGTTTGCTAAAGCTATCCACTTGACCATTTCCCTATGGCCATAACGGTGTAATTATGTGATGTGTAATTCAATTTTCTTCCATAAAGTTACGGAGTTGATGAGACGGGAATTGCTATCAATTATCGGTAACAACTGCATCTGGGGTTCCATAAATAACAAAAGTTTTATTGAGTACCGTAGTCAATGTCTTTGAGGATGTACTTTTGAGAAATTCAATGTCTCAGTAACGAGATCGTTTATCAATAATAACTGACATACGTATTCAGCACTGGAATCATACCAAGATAGTCTATGTGTACAGTATCCTTTTCTCGTTGCCAATTTTGGTACACATTTTTTAGCCAACGTTGGTTTGAAAGTGGGCCTCAGTCAACCTAATCTCGTCGAACAACAACAACAAGCCGACTGTCAGAGAAGTCACTTGCCTTACATAATCAGCGCGCCCTATCTTTGCTCTGCCTACGTTCTCGCCCTATTAATCTCTTCTCCAAGAACATACCTGCATGTTGCAACCATGATACAAAGAGCCCGATATCAACCACTTTATCAACCACCACAATAAGACCTATGTTACCCCCATCTTCTTTCGTACACGCTGACTTGCTGAAGATGGCCTTAAGATTCCTAAATCTAAATTTCAGCACATGTTACAAGTCGGCACCCGTCGCCCATCTTAAAGCTCTAGTTCTTCTTCTTTTCACATGCTTCAAAAAAATACTTTTGATTGGTGCCTTTCTAGACATTTTTGTGCCTCAAATCTTAGTAGAAAGTATGGTACCAGGAGTGGTAGTGGTCTTGAGGGTATCGGACAGGTTGATGTACAGGAGATTGTAAGTAGACGGCCAAAACGTCTGCGCTGTGAGTGCATATACCCTACAGGTGGGATGCGAGGAGACTGAAATGGAGAAGTTCTGGAGAGACCTGGACATGACAATCACTCAGCTGCCAGCAAAAAAAACCTGTTTGTTGGAGAAGATCTAAATAGACATGTAGGTGACGAAAATGCAGGAGATGCAAGGATTATGTGCAGGTATCGATTTAGAAAAAGGAACAGCTTAGGTCATGGACCTGGCAACGAAGTTCGACCTAGCATATTCTGAATAGATGAAAAGGGTATTCTGAAATGCTGATAAATGAAGAAAACCCCAAAGGAAGAGAGGGAAGCAGCAGAACAAGTTTATGAAAAGGATGTGCTAAGAATTAGCAGTGAAGAAGTGAAGAAGGCCCTGAGCAAAATGAAATCCGGGAAAGCAGTCGAACCGGATGAGGTACCAGCTGAAGTGTGGGAAGCCCTAGATAAGCAAGCACGTGACTTCCTCACATCACTGTTTAACCAAATTCTTTTAACAGAATTTCTCAAACAATTAAGGCATCACACTACTAAGCCACACAATAAAGCTCTGGGAACGAGTGTTAGGTGGTAAGATAAGGGAAGAAGTGCAGGTCAGTGAGCAACAATTTTGCTTTATTCCGAACAGAAGTGAAACTGACCCAATTTTTGCACTAAGAAGGGACGTAGAGAAGTTCAGGAAAGGTCAGGAAGAATTCCACTGCATATTCATTAATCTAGAAAAGGCGTACGACAGAATACCCAAAGATATAATGTGGTATTGGCTGCAAAGCAAAGGAGTTAACGAACTGTATGTGAGAGATATACAGGAGATGTATGTGGAATGCGAGGTTGCAGTCCGAATTAATTGGGAGTAACACAGCCATTTCAGGTCAAAATAGGTTTGCACCAAGGCTCGGCCCTGAGTCCACTGCTCTTCGCCATAGTTATAGACAAGCTGACTGATGATGTTAAAAGAGACTGCCCACCTAGCATGATGTTTGCAAGTGATATGGTACTGGTAACTTAGAAAAAGGGTGAGGCGAAAAGGGAGCTTAAAAACTGGAGGGATAGAGAAGAGGATTGAAGATCAGTAGAACAAAAACTGAATATTTGTGCATCAACAAGAAATTTAATCTACAACAAATAAAGATTGCTGGTGAAGATTTGCACGAAGATGAGGAATTCAATTACCTTCCTTTGACGATCCAGAGTGATGGGGAGAGCGAAAAAGAAGTTAAGAAGCGTATCCAAGCTGGGAGGAACAACTGACGAAAAGCGACCGGTGTTTTATGTAACAAGCACGTGCCAGTTAAGCTAAAGAACAAGGTGCGTAAGACCTTGGTCGACGGGCAATGTTGTACAGGATACAAACTATGCCTCTCAGCAAATGACAAGAAGGTCAGTTCGATGTGGCGGAGATGCGATTCCTGCGCTGGGGAAAGGGCGTAACCAGAAAAGGTAAGATCAGAAATGAAGAGATCAGAAAAGACTTAGGCGTTACAGAAGCTGCAGGAACATCAGCTACGATGGTTTGGGCATGTTAAAAGAAGAGATGAACAATATGTGGGAAAGACATGCATGCAGATGGAGATACCAGGACAAAGAAGATGAGGTAGACCGAAGCGCAGATAGAAGGACAACATCAGAGAAGACATGGCAGCCAAGGGGCTCAAGAGGGAGAATGCTCAGGACCGTACACCGTGAAGATGCCATTTTCGCTACGACGACCTCTAACAATGGAAAAGTTAGAGAGAAAAAAAAGTAGAAGAAGAAATCGCAAAACTGTTTCTTTATCATCAACTTCTTATTAAACATCAGGACATTCCTAAAACTGCTATCATCACTACCTTTGGCCTGTTTAAGTTTGTGAGCGTGTCTTTTTGACCTTGAAAACTCAGTTCAAACATTCATTGATAACGTTCTACGTGGTCTTTACCTCACCTACACTTTTAGTTATGACCTTCTTGTTTCAGGTCCCACTAAAAAAAATATTTATCACTTGTTTTCGTCTTCTTTTTCAAAGCTTGCACGAGTATCGTATTGTGATCACTCCATTCAAATGTGGATTCGGTGCTCCATTGTTTGACTTTCATGCCTATCGCATTTCATCTGAAGTATCTCTTCTTTGCCGCAGCAAGTCCAAGCTGTTCAGGACGTTACTGCTCCTTTTTCTCTGGACATGCTCAGAGCATTCCTTGGCCTTGTCAACTTCAGTTATCGTTTTATTCCAAATTGTGTTTCTATCGTACAACCACACACCGACGTCCTCTCTAATAAATATACATTCGAACCAATTCAGCATGCCAAGATATGGAAAATATCGAAAGGTTAAATTCAATTTTCTGATCCAAAATTCGTTACAAGAATTTTGGCATGATAATTTTACGCCTATTTTAATGTTGTTGGGTCTTTTTCGGGGATTTTCGTGTCAATCTGGATTATTGTAAGTTACTGCAAAAATTAAGCCGCATTTAATCAAAACTGTTTTCTTCTTGTGCGGCTTAAATACATACCCAATATATTTTCATCTCATAAAAGGGACAGTAGCAGAGAATCTCTACATCCTATATACTTGATTTGGTGTTTTTATTTCGTTGTTTGGATTTATAACTAAAACTAGGACACCGTTACTAGATACTGAGTCGATGTTTATATATATTTACTTTGGATTAACAGAGGCATTGCTAAAATAAATATAGTAATTTACTATCAAGCTTTTGTTCTGTATACTTATTGTTTACTATAAAGCTAAGAGAGGCTGATGTTTTGCCCTCATTTGTACTTATCTGCCTTAATTTGCCGCAGCTTTTAATAAAACTTTCCCTAGTTTGCAATACCAGATTCAATTCTGAATAAAATGCTACCTTAATTTTCAATAAAATAGTTGCCTCAATTTGTAAAAGACTTTGGTCTAATTTCTAATAAACCTTGCTTCAATTTTTAATAAAGCTTCTCCAATTGTAATAAATTTTGCTCTAATTTGTAATAATTAGTGCAATACTTGATAACAACATAGGGTTTTTTTCCATTTCACTTAACATTTCTTTTGAATTAGAGACTGAGAGACTTGTGAAAGTAAAAGGATTTACTTTCACAAGTCTCAGAAAATTTTATCTGTTTAGGGTTGAAAGGCATATACTATGATTGTTTTGAGAAAACAGAATGTATGCTTTCTTAATAAGTATAATTCAAACGCATAAAAGTCTTAACAATGCAGAATTTCAAAAAAATGTACCCTGGAAAGGGGAGGGGGTTAAGTAGATATATAGGTGCTTATTGAACTTGTCAAGCTTTAGTTGATCGTTTTTTGATAGGTTGCTTACAATATGCTGGACGCTGCATTGAAAAATTTCAGTAACCTAACTTGTTGAGTGGTCAAAATAAAAACGCAGATGAAGTCTGTCAGTACTTTAAGACCTTTGCTACGAGCTAATAAACAATTTTCAGATCAAGTGTCTTTAACATGGGCACCATTTTAACAATGGTTATCTTACAAAACGATAAAAAATGTTATTTTATTTGTTATTCAATGAATGTGTCTTTCCTGTAAGTGACCAATATTTAATACTTTCCAGAAAAACAAAAATTAAAGCAACTTATTTTTGTCTTGTAGATTGTAAAGAAATAAGACATTAAAGGAATTGTTTTGAAGTCTTTCAAGGAGAACAATTTAGGTGGATTATACACAGTGTGGGAAAACGATATACATGGAAACAATCTGGAGAAAGAAGATTTCAACTTGATTATATTTTAGTAAAGAAAAGCCTTAAAAAGAGTGTTAAAGATGCAAAAGCCTACCCAAGAGCAGATGTGGAATCTACCCAAAAATTAAATGCTGGAAATATTAAGGTAAAATTGAAAAAAAAATATCAGTAAGTTCAAGAATAAATTTAATTAAGATAGAATATACCAATAAGACGGTCATAAGTTTGTAAATGTTATAGGAGAAGAATTCTGTTATCTGGAACAACTTTAGAAAGTAGCTGAACAATGAAACAGGATAAAACATGGAATAACTGAAATAGACAGAGCACCTATTGACAAACAATACCAAAAGAATGGCTCAGAAGCTAATGATCACTAATATCATGCTAGAAAAGATGGAAAAAGTGAAGGAAATGGAAGAATGTTAGTGTATAGAGGGCTGTCCGCAGTAGAGAAAGCTTAACGATGAATGCAGAAAAACCATAGATTAAGATAAATAGAAATGATGGCAAGACCAGTGTAAAGAAATTGGATGGATCAGAGGTAGACCAGATTTAATATATGAAAGATTAAATGCTTATGTGCTGATAAAATTCAAAAAGATATCCATGTCAGAATTAATATTTTACTGACAGAACAGGAAGGCCAATTATTATTTAATTGAGATAAAAGGTAGGAAAATGCCGTAAAAGACAGTAAAGGTCTAGTTGTAAGTAAAATATAAATATAAAGTTGAAGCTGCGTTATAAGGTTTCAAGTCAGAAGGCACAAATGACATACCCATTGAGTTTCTAAATAGTTTGGTTGATAAAGGAGAAAAAGTAATTACAGAATTTTTCCAGAAAATGTATTTCAATGGAAAATGGCTAAAAGGGTTTACTGGATGTATGCTTGTTTTCCTGGAGGAAGAAAATGAGTACTATAAAATTTAAAAGACCATCAAACTATCAATCTTATTGCTCATGAATCAAGAGTCGTACTGAAGATTCTCATAAAAAGGAATAAAAATAAAGCGGAAGCTTTTATTTTTAGAAATGATCAATTTAGATTTTGAAGAGGAAAAAGGAGCAAAGAGGCAGTTTCAGTAATCAAGCTTTTGAGTAAAAGATCTGCAGAACACAACCAGAGTGTTTACATTTGCTTTGTTGATTACAAGAAAGTATTTGGTGGCATTAAACGCCCTGAATTATTGAAAATACTAAAAATTATTGGAGTGAACAGGACAGATAGAAGACTGTATCTCTACATGAATGGAAGTTTAGCTGCACCTCCTAAAGACGGCTTGAAAAAAGAGAAATGGACAGCACACAATAGAAAACACGCGAGACTGCTTAAGACAATTGAAGGAAGAGCTGAGTGGAAAAAGAAAGAGGAAGTCCTCGAATAAGCATGCTATGTTAAATGTAAAGGAAAATCTCAAAAAAGATTGTTATATGACTATCAAATCTGTGTTCCAGGATACTAGAAGGAGAAGAGTTCGCCGGAATATTACTAGCTGTGTACAAAAGTTGCAGATTTTTATAAAGCAATAAAGACTATTAGAAGACAATTTTAATCAAGTTCACAAACAAGGGTAAACCGCATTCTGTAAAGGTTAAAATTAGACGGATTAACAACAGATTTATTTATCAGATATGCACAGCATACAAGTGGCTAGTAAAGAAAGAATATACCGCTACATATTTTTATTGATGAACGTTGTTTCTTAGTTATTCATTGGCTAGCATCCTTAAGAAAGAAAGTTTTAAAACAATTAGTGAATAAAATATGCCCAATTTATGTTTATTTGTTGATGTTTGAAGAATAGTGTGGGGTTTGTTGGGGTTTTTTTTGGGGGGGGGGTAATTTTGTGCTCTACCTGTTTTGCGCCTGACGAAGTTGTGGTTAAAATAAATGTTTTGCAAATTGAGGACGTTTTTAGTATAAGTTGGCTTTTATTACAAAGTTGGACAAGGTTTATTACAAACCTGGACAACTTTTCATTTAAAGGTTGGGGGAAATGTTATTACAAGTTGATGGAGCTATTTTATTAAACATGTTATTACAAACCCTGGCAGGTGGTACAAAGTTGAGGCGAAGTTTACACAACAGTTAATGTGTTTATATCAACTAGGAAAGCATTATCTTACGTCTTACATACAGGAGGTACATCATGTCACGAGTAAGCTTTTCTAAACTACGTTTCTAGATATACTTCTCTCGTCATCTCCAGAAGTGATTTGGAAGAATAATTTTATGTTTCCACAACTCATGACATGACAAAGCTCCTTTGTCTGTGGCTTCCACTAAGTACGAAAGTCGAACATTTTTAAGACTTGGAGCATCTTGTTGATTTATTTCCGCTTGAAGAAAACATTATTTTATGCTATATTTTGTGTGTTTCTTTCACCCCTTGCAGGGTGATTTTAATGATCTAATTGCGATAAGCTCTGCGATCCATTTGACTGGATAGTACAGCTTTCATATCTTTTTAAACTAGAAGATGCGTCATGAAAACTTCAGACCTCTTACAATTCACTGAGTAGGGGGTAAGAAAACATGAAATTGCTGCTTTTACGAAAAAAAATTTACCATAGAATTCAATTTCACTGAGATATATACATACACACACATATATATATATGTGTGTGCGTATGGGTATGTATATATCAGTATTCTCAGTGAAATATATATATATGTGTGTGTGTTTGAACACAATATATGTGATTAAATGTATAATTGTATATTTTCTTATTTCACATCACAATGTACAAGTGCCTTTAAGGACGCACAAAAGAGACCTGAAATTAGCGGAAAACAGTCTGCACTACAAATGTCTGTAGATTACACCTCTACATTTCATCTATGTGCTGATATATATCATTACATCTCGACAATATATACGCTGTAGTCAGTATCATGATATCAGGTCTCTTTAATTGTTTTGATTAGGAGTGCAGATTAGTTCCCACTATGCATTAAAGTAAGTTTATTTGAGTTATTTACGCGGCTTTAGGTCCTGTTAAAACACTAAACAAAGATTCAAGAGCTCACTCCTGCTGGTGATATTAAACCTCATCGGCTTACAAATACAGAGAAGACACAATTTGGACAACAAATCGGATTTAGAAATGATTTGTAAACGACGCTTTCATCTTTCCAAAGGTTTTAAAGTAAGAGTAGTGATTAATAAGTTAATAGTCCTACGATATATATCACATCTAATATATTGCTCATAGAGCTGAGAAGTATAAAACTTCTTTTGATGCTTTGAGACATTGGACAATCTTCATTTAGTTTGTCAGAAAATAAAAACTGGAAATTTAACACAGAGTTGTATTAACGTCCAAATTACATTTGGTGAATGTTTCGGTCAAAGGACCTACCACAAACTCTTTGTTTAGTACGTTGGGAAATTTTTAATTCAGACAAACTTCCTTTTTTATGAATATTGTTGGACGATTGCGGGATGGTGGTTATAGATCAACCAAACAAGAATTAATTTTACTTTGGAAGACTTTTATCCAAGTACTTTTCAAATTGCCTCCTTCAGTGCCTTATTGTTACTGTTGATATTCAACATCTTATATAGAAAATACAAAAGCGCTACCATCCTATACAGAGTTTTAATCTTTTCTTGTAGGTATACACGGGACTAGCATAAACTGTTCATCAGACGCGTTGGGTTATGTTTCTGTGACGCCAAAATACATAATAGGACTTGTTTTGTTTACAAGTTACTTTATCTTGTAGAGCAAATTTGAAAACCTCTTCAAGAATTGTATGGATATTTCAAAAACTCGTTTATTTAAATACTACCTGAAAAAACTGAAAGACAAAAAACTATAGTGAATCATGTCTTTTAAGCTACATTAACCCTGTTTTCTTTTTAGCTGTTTCTTCCAACTCACTGAAAACCTTTAGAACAGATGGAGTAACAGAGCAAAATGGCTGGAGAAAAAGGTCAAAACGTTTTCGATCTACGAGCTAACCTACGAACACCAATTTTCATGTGGCGGTAATCCAAACCCACTCTTCTTCACTGAACTCTTTGTCTAGTTCTTTTGGTATTTCCTATCTGACTCCAGCATCTACATCGTTACTTGCCCATGGCTCATCTACTTTCAATAATTCACAAATTCTTGTCACTGCTTCCAACTACTGCATTACAGTGTTGTGTTGTTCAAATCGGACTAAAGATCAAGACGTTTTTTAGGTCAGCCTATCATCAGATTATTGAGAAAAAGTACGAATTTTTTATGAGAATTAAAAGTAATAACAGTATACAAAATAGAGACTTTCTCACAGAAAAACCTCTTTTTTTCCCTGCTCCTAAAGAAGAGGGAAAAATTAAGCTTTCTCTTGCTTTGCTTTGAAGATGAAAAATTTGCTTGAAACATATTGGTATGTTATTTTAGAAACAAATCCCTTTAACACATTAAGCAATATAAATCATTAGAGCGAGTACCAACAGGTTTAGTGTCATTTTTTATCTTAACCAAAATTTCAGGAGAAAAAGGATTATACTAGTAGTACTTTTGAGTATACTAGTACTTTATAGGTCAATAATCTCCTTACTACCTCAATGCCATATACCTACAGATGCAAATCCTTTCAAATAGAGTACAACTTCAACAAACAAATAATTTTCCTTTTACCATTGTTCCTAAACGTTCTAATTTTTCAAGCAAACAATATTAGGAATATCTAAATTGAAATACATTTCAATTTATATGTGACACAGGTACATCACATTGCATATTCAATTTTTAAAGGCATATCTGATTATATTTGAAAGATCATGTGAGGTAAGATATTATAGATTTGCATGCATGTTGAACCTAATCAACATTTTTTCATCTCCATTGTTTAAGCGGTAAATCATTTCCACGCCAACTGTGAACAAGGTTCTTGACCCATTGTGACCATTTTGCAGTTGTGTCCGGGGTGGATCCAAGTGACTTAGTTTGACAGCAAGCTTTCGTCCAAGCTTCCTGTAGTAGTCGACAAGACTCTCCTGTAGTGGTTTCGATTATGAAAAATTATAAGCTTTTAACCTGCTTTTATCCTGTCTCTTCTGTTTGCAGATGGATCAAATAAAATTGGTATCAGTTTCTAAAGCTACTTGTTGTCTCTATGTTTTTTTAAGACGGCTAGCTTTTCTGTATCCCCTCCCACATATCAGCTAAAATCTGTTTTGTATTACTTAAATTTTACTTGCCCGTTGACTGCTGTTTTTCCTTTGTGTTCATTTGTGAAAAAAAGAGATTTCTCATCCTTGAAATGTTACAGTTCAAGAACAAAAAGATCAGTATTCTCACCAATGAGAAGTATGAAACAGCCCTTTGCTTATTTTCACGCTCCCTTTACAAAAAGGAGGACAGCATCACCACTGGCATTGTGCACAGTAATATTAGTTTTTTTTATTGAGTCACCTGAAATGCCTTGAAATGCCTGGAAATGCCTGAAAGGTGTAAAGCGATTAAATGTAGAGCTCTGGTCTCCCCTTGGTCGAAGGTCGGAGGTCTTGAGATGTTTGGACACTGGGTCTAGATCAATCCAAGAGGAAGTACCTTCCCACAGATGATTATAGAGTGCAATCTGTATGTCTTGTATTTTATGGTATCTTGAGTGCTTTCTGTCCCCCTTTTTCTTGATCTGTTGCTTCCTTTCGGATCTTTCATAGATGGAACCTGTGAACGACAAAAATGGTCCCACTGTTTACCAGGGGTACCATCAATGAAAGACCCAGTATTGTTAGGGAATAGTGTCAGTTTATTACTTCATGTGCTGATAATGATCACTTGTAGAGAACGTGATCCAATATCTTCATGTGTGTCTATTAGCAATATCGCCAAGGCTTATACAGGGTAGTTTTATGGAAATTTAAACCACGTGGCTGTCAAATATCCATACAGTATTGTGTATATCAACGTATGTGGTCATGTCGTTCTGAATATCTCTTTGCCATTCAACGTGGCATTTACACTCTCTTTAGCAAAAAGCAATTGAATACTGCCTGTAACCCAGTTCCTTGCATTGTGTGCCCTATCGATCATTTAGTGAAGGCCTTCTACGACGAACAGTCCTTTTAAGAGCGCTTCATTTCGCGCTGCCTTGATTGTCATTGACTTCCAGGAACGATGTTGGTTTTAAGTCAGAACGTATGTAATATGTCATGACAGACTCTTCTACAACAAATTCTATTATTGAATAAATATAAATACGCTCTATGGACAATAGACCACTCATTAGTATTTTAACATATCGATTTCTCAACACTGTTGTTACCATTATTTAGAGTTTACATGTAGCTAGCCTCAAGGATTTTCGAGTGTTCGATCTCCTGGTAGCAGCCCATACAAACGTGACAGGGTCAAAAGAACTAACTGAACTATCAAGTTTTTAAAACCTAAGCTTCTGAAATTTTTGCTTGGTGGTAAACTTTTGGGCTTTCTTCCTGGGTAAGTTGGATAAGATCTTCTTTTGACACATTATAGCAAAAGACAAGAATTCTGACATGACAGGGCATGACATATCCCTACTTCATTTTCCTCTCCATTCTAATAAAATGGAATAAAAATATTTCCTGAAAGTACTAACAACAAAAAAAGCTTTACAGTCAACTTTGTAATGCATTAAATGTTAAATCCCACTTAAAAAGCTGATAGACACGAAGTTCTGATCTGACCATAGTAAGTGTTGAGTCTCTCTTACCCAACTAAAGTCTTAATCGTTATTCTTTTAGTTAGTACCAAGTATCACTCTTAAAGCATGTAAAAAAGGAGTGAAGACAGTTTTTCATTATTTTTAATGCTACCGTGACTTCTTTTTGATTGTTTCATGTGGATAGTCCAGAGTTATACGTTCTGAAAGAACTTCGCTTATTGAGTTAGTCTCAATTAACGTAGCTCTTGGGAGCAGATTGTATCATCTTTCATACATCTTACATACATTATGTCCAAAAACCATTTGTTTCAAAAGCTTTTTAAACGCAAAGCTGTCTTCTTATGCTATATTTTCTGCTTGTCATTTTTAAAAGTAGTATTGTAATTACAGTTCAGGTTGAGGCAATAGACAATCACATTCCTTATGAAAAATTTTTATTTTTAGTTTTCTTGCCTGAAAATGTTGAAGGTAATTTTGAATATATTCTACAAGCCAATGTGCTTGCATGATTATTTAAACTGAATCTGTTTCCTCATGAACTTGAAAACTTTCAATCAAATATGCGACGGAAAGATTTATTTCACTGTATGCAGTTCAAAATCAAAGTTCGATCCACTGAACCACCTCATAATGCGGTGGATCAGAAAAGGTCCATACATTTTCAGCCTTAAGTTTTTTTTCCTGTCAATGTGCATGGTTTGAAATTTAAATGTTACTAAATCCTGCTTTGTACTATTTCTTGTGACAATTGACCATTTTCGACCCCAAACTTTACAATTTTCTTCAGATTTCTTAAGTTACTTCCACATGGTTCAAGTCTCCCAATTCTTTCGGGAGTCTCCCGATTTTGGAGTTCAACTCCCGATCTCCCAATCTCCCAATTCTCAAAGAAATCTCCAGATTCCTTGAGAAATTGGTCAATTTGTCTTTTTTTTTCATTTCTTCGCGTTGTTTCCATTACTCCACCTTGGTTTTGAAATCAGCCGAGATTACGTTCTTATATTCTATGTTATCTAGACGCGGAATAACATGTCAGATGCGTCCATCATTTTCTAGTTTTTGTTGTAAGATCAAAATATCAAACAAAATTATGAATTTTATTATCAATTAATATTATTATTGATTATGTAATCACTAATATCATTCTCTGTAAAGGTTGATTTTTAGCCGAAAAACGTCTTATTTCAGAGTGAAATCTGCAGAGCAAACCCCCAGTTGTATTTTGTTGTCTCCCGATTTTCAGACATTTGAACTTGGACAGTATGTACTTCAGCTATGCTGCAATATTATTATCTTTAGAATATTCAGAAAGATATTTAACTTTTGTCTGGTTTTAGTCAGACCTAACAATTGATGTTATTACTTGAGAATACTTCTGAAACAAGGAAATGAATATATTTTATGTTCTATTTTTATTATCAATACGAGTAAATTTAATTTTCCTTTCTTGTAGTTCTGAATTTAATGATTACATTCAGACTTGATTATCAGTAAATGAACTGACAAAGTATTCCACAACTATTCATTAATTGTAAATGAATGTGGGTTGAGGTAATAGCAATTAAAAATCTGTGAGTCCTTCAGGAGAGGAAGCTTCAAGATCAATACTACTGACTACTTTATTGTCTGTTAAAATAAGCAGGCTTGCTTTCTTAGCAATGTTTTGTTTGATAATTGCATTCACATTAAATGGTAGAACAATCACTCAGTGGAAAATGGAAGTGTTTGCCGTGTCTGTAGTCAGGGTTTTAAACGTCTTGATGACAGACAAACCGCATTGTAAGGCAACTTAGAAGTAGCTCTCTGTTATGATAGAAGCAATGACCAGGTGAATATTGTATACCTCATTTGCGCTAAAATAGAAAATGGAGAAAAACACAATATGGCTTTCAAATCCAATAGCGATTTTCTTTTATGTCTTTCAATAGAAAACGTGCTCTGGGTGCTTTAGATTTAGCTTTAACATTCAGAACATCATTTTCTCAAGCAGTGTTAAAGAGAATTACATTTTTTAATACCAAGTAAATCCGTGTGAATACAGTCAATTGATTTTTCACTGTTCAATGTCCCCCCAGCTACGGTTGTACATTGAAAGGCAGTACCAAGTCAAGTTTTAACATTTATTTAAGAAAACCGGGGAGCAACAGTGTAATCCACTAGGCTTCAGAAACCAAGTTCTTGGTTGATGTCTTTTTTGTACAATGTACTGAGGATACTGAATTTTGGAATCGACTCGGAACAATGACAAGCAAAGTTTTTTGTGAAAATAACCTAATAGGTGGAGAGTATTTGGAATAGTAAAAAATCGCTGGAAAGTATTTGTCTTCTTGCTCTTACATTTCTGTTTTAGTAGTTAACTTCTGTAACTATTTTTATGTTACATATGCGACATTTGTTGTTGCACTTGTCTCCTCAAGTTAGAAAAATTAATTAAACTAGAAGTGGGCACCATCAAAAATGCATTTCGATTTTATTAATGATACTAATAAAATCATGCATTATAGCAATCTTAGGCGAATAGTGTTCTATTCTGTTTTCAGTTTCTAGATATGACACAAAACTTCCCCTGAAAGTAAATTTAAATGTATATAGTAAACTGCCTCTATAAATTGGAGTTCATTGAACTATGGTCAGGCATACGTGTTTTTTAGACATTCTTTTCTGAGTGTTATGTTTCTACTATGTTGTTATCTTATAATCGTAAAACAATAATCCTCGAATGTTTTCCACTTCTTTTCGAACGTTCGAAGTCAATCGTCAGAGAATTCTCTTATTTTTACTCGATTAGAGAGACGTAAGCAATGAAGAAGAAAAGAATGTATTCATGTGAATTCAAACTAAAAGTTTTGAACTGACACACAAACAATGAAAAAAACTTATTTCCAGAACATCTAGAACATGGATTAAAGACAGGGTAAAATCATATCCAAAAATTTCAAATCAAGGGATCTGGGACAAACTGTACATTAAATTCTGTATGATGAATGCAAGACAGCATGAAAAGAAGCAGTTGATGAAATTATATTGCCATGGTAAACATGTGTAGTGCTCAGATCAGTGGTTTTCTAGAATATCTCAAAGATTTAAAATTTCCTTTCAAAGAAAGACCCACAATACGCAAACTGCATCTAATAAGATTTGGCTCTAGCAATTTCAACATATCACCCTGCATTGTTACTTGTCTTCATACAAAGTAATTTTGAGCCTCCAAAACAGAAAATATTGACCATCTCCACTTCGTTTTGTGTTTGACGATGAGAAATTCAATGTAGATAATATAAGTAAAGGAGTATAATGAGAAAGAGCTCCGTCTGAACCTGAGAAACGTCGATGCACGGCGGAGCTCACAACCCCTGCTGACAGTGTGTGCAGCCTTCGTCCATTTATAATGTTCAAATGAAAAGTATTAAGAATTAGCCACAAAGAGAAAAGTTTCTGCTATCGCAACGTGCAAGTTGGTTTCCAAAAACAAGGGTTCGTGTGATAAAAACATGATAAAAAGGTGCATAAATTACCAATGAGAAAATATTTTTATAAATCCCGCTTCTCCTGGTATAACTGCAAAATTTTGATAACTAATGTAAAGGGGAACCCTGGTAACGTGACCACCGACGGGATCAGCCCCAGGTGGTAGCGCTAGCGATGTGGTCACGTCGACCCAATCTCCGTGAAAACTGAACCGGAATGAGATCGTCGTGCACGGTTCAGTAAACATCCACCAAGCTTGACCCATGGGGTAGGGATAGGTCTTTCATGTGTTGCAATAGAACTGATATCTTACTGCAAAATACAATTTGAAACGCATTTTGGAGTAAGATAATCTCATCTTAGTTCAACTTTCCGAGGGGAGCAGAAGACGTCAAGAACATCAGAGACCATAAGCAGGTATCCAGACCCGGGAACATCGATAGATATGATCCATAGTTGATGATGTCATCATCGATAAAGTTTGACATGTACCGGTTCCACGTTTGCCGTGGTCCATCCCCAGATTTGTCTCTGATAACCGATCCCAATCTCACTTCTGGATGAGGGTAGCACGTGAAAGAAGTCCGAATCCAGCGATCAATTTAATGGAAATTACTGGTGCATTTGTTTTGGTAACAATTTCTCTGTAAACTGTTCATTGAAACGACTTTGAAATAAAAAATAAAACAATATTCTCCATTATACTTTCTTTATTGGGATAAACATAACATGTTAATAAAATTGTTATAAAATTACACTTGATATGGTTCAGATTTTTACATGCATTCACTCTTCTTTCAAGATAAAGAAATAACAACACACCCGATTTGTTTACGGCTTGTTTGCACTAGCTAAACATCAATCAGAAACAAGCCTAAATTAAACCTTAATTATGATTGCCGGGTCAATGAATGCGTGATCACAATATGCAGCATATTTCTGTAAAGACTTCAATAACCCATTGACATAAAATTGTTAAGCAAATGATACCCATGAAGAGTGATAATTTCACAAGCTTAGAGCACATCATGACACATGATAATAAAAATAAAAGTCCATAGATGTTCATAAAAGTTCACAAATTTAAGTCCTCTAATCAAAACCTGACCTAAAACAATGCGGGCAAGAGTGAATTAATGTCCACAGGTAGAATTTCACTTTGAAAAGTTCAATATGGAAGTTTGCCTCGAAGTTTGTATCGAGCACAGCAGACAAAGGTATGTCGAAGGACTTCCTAAGAACAGAAAACAAAATTAGTTAATATTCCCCCAGATTGCACCAGCGGTGTTCAACCTTTAGATATTTCTTTCAACAAGACTTTTAAATGCACATACTGTCTAAGTTCAAATGTCTGAAAATCGGGAGACAACAAAATACAACTGGGGGTTTGCTCTGCAGGTTTCACTCTGAAATAAGACGTTTTTCGGCTTAAAATCAACCTTTACAGAGAATAATATTAGTGATTATATAATCAATAATAATATTAATTGATAATATAATTCATAATTTTGTTTGATATTTTGTTCTTACAACAGAAACTAGAAAATGATAAACGCATCTCACATGTTATTCGCGTCTAGATAACATAGAATATAAGAATGTAATCTCGGCTGATTTCAAAACCAAGGTGGAGTAATGGAAACAACGCGAAGAAATGAAAAAAAAAGACAAATTGACCAATTTCTTAAGGAATCTGGAGATTTCTTTGAGAATTGGGAGATCGGGAGTTGAACTCCAAAATCGGGAGACTTAGACCATATGAATACATTGCCTGAAAACAGTTTAAGGACCATCTTTAAAAAATCTACAGGAATAGCCGAGGGAAAATTTTCCACTTCAGAAAGATCAGTTCTTGAAACGAAACCAGTTGGCAATGCATGACCAAATGTTATTCCACAGAGTGCTATCGTTATAAATAGTTTCAGAAAATGTAACATTTCCTTGCCCCTTGAGGCATCACTGAATAGCGAAGTCAATAACAAAGACATTGAATATTACAAACTGCCAACACCAAATGAAGTTTGGAATTTATTCTTTAAACCGACGACGAAGATGAAGAGACAACAAATGGCGAGAGTTTAAATACTAGTGATAAAGAATTAAACAAATTTGGAAAGACTATCGAATTTATCTTAGGCGCTACTGACGTCAATTCTGCTGGTGGATTTTGACAGAAACTATAGTTCAGAGACGAAAAAAATCTATATTGTTCTTAACATTTGATTACGTCATGCAATTTTTACCTTCGAACTTACAGCTACAACACCTTATAAATACTAAACTTCTATTACTGTAACCGCCTAATTTATTAGTTTTTAAGGAAAAGGCCCCAAAACAAAGCATATAGCCACTCAACATCAAGAGCTATGAAGAAAGAAGAAGTTAAAGTCAACCGAATTAATTCGTTATAACCTTAAAGAGTAAGAAGGAGAGGATGAATCAAATATAAGAAAGTCCAAAGCTAGATGGTTACAAAAAGGAGTAGCAATATTAAAAGCATTCTTTACATGTGGAACCACAACAGGAATTTGGAAGAAGTGCCGTGAGTTGAGGGTTGGGGAGGAGATATTAAGTGATCTTGAAGCAAAAAGTAAACGTTATTAGGGCACTTCCAGTAATAATAGCCGCAGGATTAAGACGGTGAAATCACGTGAGTTAAGTTGCAGAGTTGGAGCAACAGAGGACCAGCCAAATTAGAGATTCACCGCTTAGACAGGTCTGTATCACAGATTTTACACCTGCTCTAAGTGACAACAGCATTCCATATAAGAATAAATTGTTGCTTTACTTTTGTATACCTTAGCTATTGATTTTGTGTTGTGACTCGATTTACTGTCATTTACTTCATAATTCATTTTCGTTGTTTTCCAACAACTTTGTAATACATTTTGGTATTCTTTTCACAATCTATGTTATATATGGAGAGAGAGAGAGAGAGAGAGAGAGAGAGAGAGAGAGAGAGAGAGAGAATGAGGGGGTGGAAGGGAGGGAGAAGGTTGAAACACGAAAAATAAGAGCTACAACTGCTAGCATTTATAACTCTTAGTATCTTTTATCCCAACACATTTTCATAATAATAATACTACTACTAATAATAATAATCATAATAATAATAAAAATAATAATAGTAATAATAATAATAGTACGCACAATATGAAATAAGCAAAAAAGGAACAGGTGATGTCAAATAACATGCAATTAACAACATAAAATATCACTGAATTAATAATAGTATACCATATAGCTTACCACATTTCTCAGCTAATATAATCTCTAAGTTTTGTCCGTCTTAAGAATTTATATATGAACGTCATGCTTATAATGAAAAACACCCTGAAGCTCCTGAAATAGGGTGTTCTCCTCCTTATTGTTTGATGGATTAAAAGATTATCATCTTAATGAAAATTGATGCAAACAGCCAGGTGTTCTAAGCTGCATTGATGAGCTGTTAACAGCGAAACGTGTGTTTGAAGGTTTATATATATATATATATTTTTTTTTTTTTTATTTATATAATATGTCTTTTGTTGTGTATACAACCAGACTCCTCAATATTCTTTTAAATGGAGCATTTTTAGGTTTATCAGGAAAGAAACAACAATAAAATATGGAACTGTCAGTCAGTATGTAAACGATAATCAGCCATTTACATATATGATCTTCCTACATTATAAGAACACATTGTAAGAACATCTTATAACATGTTAATGGCTGGTGATCGTTTAAATACGTCAAACTGACACTTCCATATTTTGCTTTTGTTTACTTAATTTAAATTTCAAAAAGCAATATGCTATCTTTTTTCCTCTTGTCTTTAAGTGTCTTACTGTGCCAAACTTTTCGACTGGTTAAGTCTTTATCAAGGTAATAATAAATATCGATTAGGCCTAAATAAAATGCCTTACGTCTTAACTGCTTCGTCCATTCTGACTAGCTGGCTTGTTATCAAAGTCTTGATAAATGTCTACCAGGCCTTGACACAATGTGTTGTGCCTTATTGTTTCAAGAATAGCAAGTTAGCTTTTGATAAAGTCCTTATCTTACTTTTCAAGTCATATATTATCCAGTTACCATTGTTCTGGCTTGAGTTATCTGTATTAGTTTCACAGCTGGTTCTCATAAACAACTGCTGGTCCCTCTATTACATTGCTATTGTCAGGTAAGTCAGTTTCTGCTTCTGAAACCAAGACCAATTTTACGAACCTACCTTCAAAATGAATAAACAAAATGATAACAATTAAAATTTGTTGAAACCCATTCCAAATCTCAATAGCTACTTGGTCATCAACTTTATATAAAGGAATTACAGTCTTCTAGAAACAGAAGGCTTCTTATTAACTATATTATAACTATATTAAAATTACTTTTGAAAGCATTATTTTCAAGCAATAACAATATATTTAACAGCGCTTAATAACATAGTAAAATCTAAAATCTGTATGACTAATTTGTTATCCTTAAAACCTAATTTATTAACAAATGGGTAACATGCCAGCACAACTAAGTACTGTACAAAGTAAACAAGTATATTACTCTATTAGCAAGGCTATAACTGGTGACGAACGTCTTTTTTAGATCCAACTCGATTTTTATTGAAGTTGATAAAGTGAGTTTGAATATCGAGGGGTTGAAATAAAGACATTGTTGTACAGTCTCATTTTACTCCCATTTAAATAGTTTAGGAGTCAACATCTAATTAAGCTGGCTGGGCAGGGAGAGACATAACTCATCACGCCATCTGTCATGACCCATCGTTATTCTTGGAAGATTGGAATATTCCATTCCAGAGTTTGCTCAGAGTCCATATAAGTTTTTTTTTTATACAAAGCAATCACCACCAGTGTTGATTTTGTGCTGTCCAGAGAAGCATATTGCTACCTAATTCCTCTTTGTTTCCGAAAAAATGACCGATATAACTTTAAAGGATGTTGTCTTAATGTTTCTAAGACGGGATAGATTTTTCCACAAAATTACGATTTTGTGGAGTGGTTGTTCCAGAGTCAATAAAGAACTACTACTAACATCAGGGTATATGTCCTAACAAGTTTAAGTTCAAGTGGTTTTGTTAATGTTCATGATGACCACCCGTACACTGGTATGAACCTGACTGTCGCTCTAAAGGAAATGCAACATATCACTTAATAAAGTTTTTAACGATTGTTTCAGAATTTAGAAAACTACTTTACCTGGTCTTCTATCTTCATTTGTCAAAAGCATAGAGTTACGACGGTACGGAAAAAGGATTAAAAAAACCTTTAAGAGTTATGCAATTTAATAAAATTAAAAGGATAATTAGTGCTGAATCAAAGACATCTACTCTGTCAATAGCATATCTTTTCACCGACGCCTTTTTCAAACAAAACAGTCCAAACAGACTCTCATGAGAAGCTCTCATTGCGTTCTTGTATTACTAAAGTCCAATGATTACTTTCCGATTGCCTTTAGCGCTTTCATAGCAAACAAAACTGATGTGTTTTTGATAAGCCTTGTAGTGAACCTTAACTAGTAGAAAACGATTATAAACGTCTAGTCAAATACACATGGTTTTCTACTTTTCGAACATAAATAACATTCAATTTTTCTTTCCTAAGCCAAGCTGAGTCTACTGCAGGTAGATATAGCTTGAGTTCGGATTTTTATTTTGCATTTTGGATAAAAATACATCATGCTGAGTAATATATTCAAGAGTGGGCCTGTTTTTGAATCACACACACTCTAGAACTTTGCTGTGGTTATATTCATTATGAAACCGAAACACCAGAATAGTAAGACGACAATTACAGTAGCTATTTAAATATGAAAATTCAGGTTAACCACTAGTGGGCGAAATTTAGAATCTATGACATCATATGATATTTACGCTTTACAAGGCTTAGGGTTTTATATTAACTACTCCATCCAATAAAGGGTTCAAAGGAAATATTCACATTAAGCATGACTAATTTTGCATCACATGTAATGTAGTTTACATTTTGTTGGTACTCAGTATAAGATGTTATACCAATACAAGACGAAACATTCATCTTCACAACGGACTTGTGTACATACAATGCACTGCTGTTATGACAATTTGTTTATTTCTTACATTTTTTTATTTCTTTAAATTCTTCCATAGCATTAAAGATATCGTTGTCTCTTGATACGTCCCACACTGAGGCACACTAGGCTGCAACAAACACACTGTTTCGTGTATTTGTTGCAGTCCAGGCTGTAAAACGGGCTAAGCAGGTGGCATTGAGTAGGGATATCATAATGAGGCTATCAGGCCTAAATGGATGCTCTCATTACATAAAGCGTAGCAAATTGTCCAGACTTGATATACTCCTTCAACACAACGCCATCTTCCCTGCTAATGTAATTTGTTGTGCATTTACAAAGACCATGTTAAGCGAATAGTCATATTCCATCACTTCTTGTAGTTAGATGTTTACCAATCCCTTTGCAAAATGCACTCAATACTTTTTTGTACGTTAACTACAGCTCCAGAGCTCTCGTTCTTAGCCCCATTCCGAAAATGCAAGATTCAAAATTTACGCCACCTGTTTTTCCTGCTAGGTACACTGATGGATATAAATCTCATAGTTGATTGCTTTACTGTATTATTCGATCAAGCGCACATAATTCTGGGGATTCTAAAGGGTGCGCTTATTCAGGGGGTGCGCGTATTTGAGGGAGTGCACTTAATGGAAAAGTCAGTCAACTTATAAAGCACTAAATGTCAAATATTATTTTTATAAGTACAAACAGTACGAAGAAACTTTCAAAGCACTAAATGTCAAAATTTCAACGTCGACATTCATCAAGTTCAAAAGTGAAATTGACAAATGCAAAGATATCTGTAAATATATGAACATTGTGATTTACGCATATGATGTTACAAACATAATAGAACATACTCACCAAAATATATGTTTTAGTGCTTTTATTCTTGACTTTCAATTTTTTTACTTTGAAAAAAGGGTGCGGTTGTTGAAAAGGAAATCTGCCAAAGAGGGTGCGCTTAATTGAGAGAGTGCGCTTATTAACCTTTTTGGGTTCCAAAGGTGCGTTTATTCGAGTAGGGTGCGGTAAATCGAAGAATTACTGTGTTTGAATATAGCAAAACAATATTTTTGCTTTCTTTTGTACATTGATTTAATAAAAAAGAATAAAATTTGCTTTTCCTGCAAGTACAAGTCTACGTATTTAACACGTATACTGTGTAAAATGGAGTTTTCTATTTTGTCAGTATGGAATAATATTGATTGCTTGATAAAAACACCTAGTCTTTAGCCACTTATTATTTTAAGGGTCTGTTTGGATATTCTTGCAGGTGCAATGTTTTACACTTACTTTTTTGTAAGTAAACTTAATACTAGTATTATCGGATGATCAAGGTTCACGAGATCTGAACTATTTTTCTGTGTTAGTTTAAGAAAGGTGCGGCTTATATTACCAGAAAATGCATATTGAGGATTATAACCACAACTGTAATTTTGTTAAATTTATGTAAGAACATGTTAGTAATATAACCGGCTTAATTTGGTATTTTTGTAATTAAAATATATTGTGCTATTTTTATAATCCTTATGCTTATAAATAAAATATTTGGGGTTGATTTTTGAACGTTAAATTTACGCTCAGCCGAAAGTGATACAAAGCAGTGAAGCAGACTTGAAAAATAAGCGTTCTCTTTGAGTTTATATTGGGTTTCAACTTACATTGCTTCTTTTCCAACTAGCCTATAGAAAGTAAATTAAGCATTATTCTAACAAATACCGTTTTACCTCATCTTTTTGTACCAAAAATCTTTTTTTTATGGCCACCAAAAAGTGACGGTAAATAATTTTTTAATCTTGTTGAATAAACAAAGTGAAAATTAGACTATTCATATTGATCTGCTTTAGGTGAACATTCTTCTTCAACCACTGTTGCTGGGTATTCAGTTACTCTGGAAAAAGATCATCTGTCTCTTAAAAACCCTACCATTCTATTCACGGTTTAAAGCTTCTTGACAAAAGCTCTGGTAAAAACAGCTTTTGAAAATCTTGTCTGGCTCACTGGTTTAACTATCTTCTAATGTTCGATTATTATTTAAATGAAAATTCTCATCAGTCAGACAAAAGATGTGATACGCATGAAAGAAATATATGCAAGGACTTGTATTACAAAAGGGGAGAGTGTTTGAAAAGTTTGAAAATAACGAGGGTCAAATTATCATTAGACGTTTAGGATGGGAAATTCGGATGAGCTTCATGGTTATTCCTACTGAAGCCAATTTAAGGACTTAAAGTTCTATTTTAGGTTTCAATTGTTTTTGTAGAAGAAATCCTTTTAAAAAATTCAAGGAACCATCAGTTAATAGTAGACTTAACATTGCTAGGTGTTTCCCTAATAATCTTGAAAATTCTGAACTTTGTGGACTCAGAGGAAGCCATAGATATAAGAGCTTTATCATGTCATGAGTCGTAATCTTTTTCTGAGAGATACTTCTCGCATCGTCAGGCTGGCGATGGGAGAAGTATCTCTCGAAACGTAGCTCAGAAAAAGCTTACGACTCATGACATGATAAAGCTCTTACATCTATTGCTAGGTGTGTTTTTTCTGAAAGGTATCCCAGGGAACTCCAATTCTACCCAGACTTCTAAAAATGTTCATCCTACAATTCTTTAACATACCTTTCTCTCTGGTCCCTGCAACCACTAACTATGCCATGCCCTGCCCCAGCACACCCTCAACCAGAAAAATTTCAGTGTGTATTATTATCACAACCATTAAAATGCTGAGTTAATATGTCTGAAGCCATGATACTAACATGACTGTGTTCTCTCATGCCAAAGTTGACTCCTTCTTCTTGTCTGTTATGGAAATATACCCTCGGAATTACAAACAACATATTTTCCGATTCTAACAATAATGAATATGTCTGCTTGTAGCCAACCCCTTCTGACAGTATAGAATCTTGTTTTATTAAGGAGAAAACAAACATTTGATTTAAGCAATAAAACTACCTCTTCACTTAGCTTCCTTTTCCTTTTGCACAGGAAATTTTTTACTCCGCATAATCTAAATGTATGAGTTTTTGGATTCAGCTATTTTAAATTTCCCTAATTAATTGTTCCTAGCATCCAACCCGTTATTCTAACGTATAAAATTTGGGTGGTTCTGGAAGGTTAAACCATAGATTTTCATTCAAGTTACCACTGCCTCCTCATTTAGCCCCCTTTTCAGTTTTGTACCGGAAATTTTCCAGTCACCATAGCATAAACGCATTAATTTTTAGAGTCAAGCTATTTCTATTTTTCTCAGCTGAATGCTCCAAGCAGTCAACCCTTTATTGCAATCTAAAAATTTAGCTTCTTTTTAAGTGAAAATCATAGATTTTCATAAATAGATCTGCCAACAACTTACTCCTAATTTAGGTCCCTTTTTCAGTTTACCATCGGAACGCTTTTACTGAGCGTAATCTAAATGTATGAGTATGAAACATGTAATTGAAAACAACAAGTGTTTTTCTACTTTTGGCCTTACGGGATAACACTCGTGTCATCAATGTCTATCTTTCTAATGTCACAGCGCTTTCCATACAAGTCGTTTAAACCAACCTGTGGAGATCTAAAAAATACACACATTAAATATTTAATTAGTAACTTCTATAGGAATATATGAATCTCTTTTTAATAGTAAATTTTGTATGAAAGACTAGTCCTATTAACTCCACATTGCTTCCTAGTATAATTTGCTTTATTTAAAGATCAAACAATGCAGCCTTAACTTCATTTTCGCATAAGCTCGTGCACTCCGATTACTATTCCTTAGAGAAACTCGACGAAATTCGACTGTCTTTCTATTTTGGAGTGCCTACCATATACTTTATGATATGAGACATTGTTCCAATGGTAGTGGAAATGCCATGTTTTTGTCTTTTCACTGACCTGCCCGGTCATGGTTAAGCGGTACGAAAGGGCTACGAGTTTGCTCATAAGGAGTTCATATGCCCAACCTGTAAACTCAAACGAGTAAATAAATATTTATTTATTTATCTATACGTGTGTGTGTGTAGCGTTCAAAGAATGGGGTGATTTTCGAAATTATCGAGGAAATATTGCTGACAATGGACAGTTTTCTACAAGTTTGTGACAAAGGTTACCTACTTCCAAGTTTTACAAATCTTGACACTTTATAATATATAGCGAAAAGAAATAAAGCACACCAAGGAAGTGGTGCTTCACCTGCAATACAGAGTCAAATTAGAGGAGCAAAATGCAAATACCAACTCCTCTATGGACAAGGTCAACAGCAAAGGCAGCTTTTATTGGATTGTTTCTGTAGATGTCAAGACAAATGTGGCAAAAAGTAATGCACCTATCGATCTTATTCCGTAGAACGGAAACAACGTACGACCACTAAATATTGCTTCAAGAAACTTTACCTCGGTTGGCCTCTGGCAAACTAGTCGCTGTTTTAGCTTTATTTTCCCTCTAAAGAGAGCCCACTGTCGCGAAGAAACTAGTTTTAACCAGTTAATATCTATTTTTGGAAGCCCTTCGAGTTAAGAATTTGTTACTGGCATAATCTGTTTTTACTTTCAGGTCAGCATGGGCTGCCAGACTTCTCTGTTGGTTATATTGATCATGATAAACCTGAGTCAATCGGTAGCATTTTTTAAAAAATATTGAGCTTGATGTGCAATTATAACAGATTATTCAGAATTTGTCACCTGGTGCAAGTTCATTTGTCGTTATTTACATAAATCCACGAAAAATTTTTTTACTGCAGGTATTAAAAAAAATTTCATTTGAAATTTTTTTTTCAAAAAAGAAAACGGAAAAAAAGAAGACGGAAGTGATGGTGGCAAGCAAAGCAAGACAAGTTGTGAGCATCAAGGACACAAAGAATGTTGAAATCAGCCAAGTGGGAAGATTTTGCTACCTCGGCTCAATTCTATCAGAGCAGGGTGGATGTCGGGAAGAAATAGACGCCAGGATTAGCAGAGCTTGGAGAAAGTGGAGAGACGTTAGCGGGGTAGCGAGGTAGCGACAGAAAGATGCCTCTGAAGCTAAAGATACGACCTGTGCTACTGTATGGATTAGAGACAGCAGCGTTAAAAAAGGCAGAGGAAAGGGCCCTTGAAGTGACAGAAATGAAAATGTTGAGGTGAATNGCAAAGCAAGAAAAGTTGTGAGCATCAAGGACACAAAGAATTTTGAAAGCAGCCAAGTGGGAAGATTTTGCTACCTCGGCTCAATTCTATCAGAGCAGGGTGGATGTCGGGAAGAAATAGACGCCAGGATTAGCAGAGCTTGGAGAAAGTGGAGAGACGTTAGCGGGGTAGCGAGGTAGCGACAGAAAGATGCCTCTGAAGCTAAAGATACGACCTGTGCTACTGTATGGATTAGAGACAGCAGCGTTAAAAAAGGCAGAGGAAAGGGCCCTTGAAGTGACAGAAATGAAAATGTTGAGGTGAATATGTGGTATATCGCTTCTGGAACACCGGACCAACGACGACATTTGAAGGTTTGTCGGTGTGTCAAACATATCCAGGAAGACCAGGGAAGCAAGTGGTATGGGAATGTAATGAGGAGTAACCAGTAGAACCCAATTAAGCAAGCATGGCAGGAGACAGATCAGGGGAAAAGGAGCACAGGCAGGCAGAAGCTGAGATGGAGAGATGTTGTAAGGATAGACATGAGGCAAGTTGGAGCGAATCCGGAGGACTGCAAGGAGCGCGGAATGTGGCGCAGACTGTGTCGAGCGGCCGACCCGTCCTAGCGATGGAACAAGACCGCAGGAAGAAGAAGGAGAAGAAGTATTCAAAAAAATGTGCATGGATACTTCAATGAATTGATACTCTTCATGTCATGCACCACATAGTTAATAAGGTAAGTAGCATTAGATTTCTGTATTATGAATGGGATTGTATGTCTGAATAGCTTGGTGGGTCAAAAGAAATTCTTCTGTTTAAGTAGTAAATGTCACGATTCTTTAAAAATTTGAGATCCTAATACCTCAAAATGCTGCGGATTCTACTAGCATCCCCATTCATGGATCCATCACCTTAGGACATCATCAGAAGGAACCGCACTCACTGTTTCGGCGCCTGCTCTTCTAAAGTATTGGATGTAGCGGCGCCCCTCCGATAATGGAGATGTCCTTCGGCTTTGGTGCTGTAGTAGTATACTGTTCGAATTGTTACAAGAATAATGTGACCTCACGTATAAGAAACCATGCTTGTATGCTTATTTCCTTATTTAGATTACTTTTTTCTTTCAGAAGGTATTTTGTGTCTTTTATTCAACAGAATAACATCAAAGCTATGTTGAGGTTATTTTTAATTATTCATTTTGTGAATTGAACGGCACTATTTTCCATAAATACGGTACATTTTGAAACCACATTTTCCTTTTCTCGTCGGTTTAATTTCGTCGGTAAAGAGCGTGACGGCTAGTTCAGTATTACATTTTTCAGCATTTAAATTGGCAACTTTTCATGTTATTCTATTGAAGGTATGCTAAAAGCTAGTTGATGTATCTTGCCATAACTTTCGAAACAATAGGAGAAATAGTTATGCGTCGATGGTTACCAATGTAAACGGATGTACTCCTTCGAACAAAAATGAGTATTTCGGACGGAATTAGTTTGCATTGAAAAATTAATATCATGAGTAAAGGGTTGTTTAATGGAAGTAGAAATAGCTTCCAGAAACAACGATAGAATATAGCATGTTTACACTCTCTTTTGATTTCCTTAAATGACTGAAGACTGAATTTTCCCTAATTTATTTCCATTCTAAAATACAAGTGGTGTAAAAGGACCACTAGCCTGAACTCTTAAAAACTAAATTTGTTAACATAACAGTTCTCTCATTTAAACTGTCAAGGTACTTTTGAACATTATCGAAGAACCTGTTTGCGGTTACTACTTTATTTGTCAGTTGTCTGTTGTTCATTTCAAGTGATGTAATCTTTAACAAATTCAATGATAATGTTGCCTGTTGTTTTTTTCCAGCAATTCCTAAACAACAGAAAAGTCTGAAGTAGATAAAAGATTGATCCAGAAAAGGAAAGAAAGGTTATGCCGTGCCTTTTCTGTTTCATAATCTCAGTAAATGCTACAATTAATTTAACCTTTTTTAGGTCTTGGTGCACATCAGACTTGGTCACCATCACTGCTTGCTGATCGACTAACGGTCCGTTTTGGGAAATAATAAACGCTAAATGTAGAAGTAAAGCATGTTCGAGAAAGTTCAATTCAATTAATATTCTTTTTGGTGGTTTTATTAATTGTTGAAACCCACTTATCAATAGAATATCTTTTAATTCACTGTGGTCTGTAGGTTGAGTGAAATCGCAGTTCAAATCTATAAGTTTCTACTAAGGTAATGCATTTTGAAAAAGCAAATTTATACTATCGTTAAAACATTTGTTAAGATAATCAGAGCAGTCAGGGGGTCACCATACTTATCCAACCAACCATTTGAAACTTTGTTCACAAGACAAGATGCTTTCTACCCAAGCTGCTTTCATATTATGGAATTTCAAATCGTTTCCTTGATCGTACGGTGCATCAGGCAACTCTTTCCGAAGTTGAAAGACCCGATCTTGATCAAACAACTTGTTTTCCTTCTTTTTATTATACACTTCTTCATTAAAGCTTGGATTCAGTTTTTTTGTCAGTACAGCTTGTCATTTACAATTAAATGATAATAAAATAGGTCTTACTTAATCATACTAAACTCTTTACTGATGGTACCCTTGGTAAAGGGTATTGTGTTCTACAGAATTCAACTAATGAATGATTTGAACAGAGCTCATCAGAATTCAGTACAGATGTCAGAAAACCACGCTATTTATCTTGGATAGCAATATATACATGGCGCCTTCCTACGCCCCCTCTCTATTACGTTACTCAGCCTTGGCTGGCCGAGATTCAGTGACAAAGTGAACGAGACCTATCAGTCAATTAGGCATGAATCCGAAATTAAGGCCTGAGGAAGAAGGCAAAAATCTGAGTTGATTTTAGTCAAAAAGGCGAGATGCTTTTTTTAGTCATACTAATTCTAGAATAATTTTTTCTATATACGTCCCTATAAGGAAAAAGACATAGATAATGTATGTGTGTGTGTCATCACTATGCTTCTTCATCGAGTGATATAAAATTTTCTTCTAAAGCACAACTTAATAAGGGATTTGACGTATGTCAATTTTAAAACATTCGAGCTACAACAGACACATCTGTATCATAGCCTACTGGAGATCGTAATATGCCAGAAACAATTTATACGTCAGTATACACCTTATCAAATTTGCTAATAAATAGACATTTTAGCATTTGTTGTGGATAACAGACAGGGACGATTGATACTAAAGTGGAAATTTCGTCCTGAGGGCAACATATTTACAGAATCAAAAAATTATCCTGTTTTATGTTTTTGATTTTATCGTTTTATAGTATTTTCACCGTAGAATAACTTTGTTATCCAACTTCCCAATTTCACTAAAGCGGATTTTGTGATGTGTTGATTTAAAGGAGAAAGTTTGACATAAATTATTAAAGCTTTATTGGTGTGGTCACATAACCTTTTCAGACGCAACAACCCAGAGTTTTAATTTTTTAACCCAATGCATGGCTCTTAGAAATGGACATGTACACACATATAATTTTAGTCGAAAGCAGTACGTATAAATATTATTGAATTGTGTTAATCAACAAGACACTTGATAGAACTACATTTTTACGTTTATTGCTACAATTCTATTTAAAAACGTGCTACCCACATTCGACAAGCGTGGAATGACGCCAAACAATATACCTATGTTCTATATAGCAGCTGGACGGTTTCATTTAATTATTTGAATCATTTCATCCTTTCAATAGCTCTCCCCCATATCGCTATCCCTCTCCCTTTCCTTCTCCCTTCTCACTCACTCTCTCTCTCTCTCTCTCTCTCTCTCTCTCTCTCTCTCTCTCTCTCTCTCTCTCTCTCTCTCTCTCTATCTANATCTAGCTATCTAGCTATCTAGCTCTCTCTCTCCCTCTCCCTCTCTCTCTCTCTCTCTCTCTCTCTCTCTCTCTTCTCTCTCTCTCTCTCTCTCTCTCTCTCTCTCTCTCTGTCTATCTAAGTATCTTCCTGCTGGGGTGTTTCTTATTTCTGCATGTTGGAGAACCTTAAAATGGATTAAACGTAATATCAGTAAGGGCACGTTGCCCACAGTCAATTCCAAAGTCAGAAATAGCAACATCACCGTCTCCAGTGTGTTCAGTACCCTACAGTTATTATTATTATTATTAATATAATAATTATTATTATCAAATTAATGTCTATACAGGATACAATACATATATGAAAAATATACGTACAAACACATCATTATTTTACATATACTGTAAAAACTGCTATCAATGTGGTCCTGTTTTGACACATTAGTAAACAAAAAGGAAAAATGAAAAACATAATGAGAATAGGACTTTTAAAAATTGCTTTAGGGCTGATCTAAAACTATAAGCATATAGTAAGACACTGGAAATGCTGAAAAACGAGCCTGAATTGAATAGCGGAAATTTAAAGGAACTAATCACTAAAATCTAAAAACCTAAAAATTCAAAGATTCTATGTAAAATCATTTTATTTTAAAATTATGCCTAATTTCTTAGTAGAATTTTCATAATCTTCCTCTTTACGTATTTCTAATAGAAGATCATTGTAAAGTCCACAACCTTGTTAATAGAACGACTGAAGACCTATTTCAAGTTTTATCTTAGGACGTTTTATTGAAAAGTTATTACTTCTTGTAACTCAAACGTGCGTGTTAACTTTAAAGTAGTTGCTGAACGGGCTACACACGTTTCCAGTAATACATTTACGACAGTGCTGCAGGCTTGCTTCTTCATTCTCCCATACGTTGACGTCACTCGTTTTAATGAATTTTTGCCTTATATCAGCTTAGGTGCACGATGGTCGATCTAGGCTAAAAAAGAAACATATACGTACTTTTCATTGCACCATTCTTTAGATCTGGTATGAATGAAAGAGTTTTAGAATGGGTTCTGTATGCCTGTACCTGTACCCTCTTCTGGTGCGTATAATAACTAAATGTTTCTGTTGCATTTGGAATCAGCTGGGGTTTTAAAAAAAAATTCTTTTGAACTAATTATTCATCTTCCGTTTGGATGTTAGTGAGCAAATGGCAAAAATTATTCTTGTTTCTCCGTTAAGGTGCTAGGTTATTAAACGTGTAAATCAATTCAGACAAAAATTCCTTAGAAATTCCAATCTTGTATTTCACCAAAAGGATAAAAAATATGCCTGTTTAATCAACCTTTCAAGCTTTCTTTCTGACTCTAAGAGGCTACAACATGAAAAAGTTAAATGTGAATTCATACTGGGTTAGTGTGTTTCCAGTCCTGGTCTTCAGTTAAATTTCGAATGTTACATTCCTCGCTGTGAATGTTGTTTGTCTAAGGTTCTTCACAACGGCGTTTACCTGCAAGCTGTCTTTTAATACTGTTTCAATCACGCCATCTTTGATTACACTGTTTTGTCTATAACCTTCAAGAAGCCTTGTACAGGCACAATTGTTTTTGACAAGCTAATTCTACTCCAGACTTTTAGCTAGAGCACAATAGGTCACGCATTTGAAACAGGTAACTCAGTCCAGGTTTTATGAAGCACATATTTACAATAGTTTTGTTTTACTATATAACAAGAGAAGTTGAAGTATGAAAAAATTGTAGCTGCTGCTTGAATACAAGGCTGACTTAAAATGTAATGTCTTGTTATTTATACCAGATGAAGTTTTTGATAATATTACCTGAAATTTTGATCAATTGTAAATGATTATATCTGCTATAGACTAAAATATTTTCTTAATTTTCTTATTCTTATTCACAGATTCACGAGAAAATTTCAAAATGTCTGCTTCGTTAAAACTGCGTCAGAAACAAAGACCCGTGATCAAACTTCTTATTCACAGACGGTTACAAAATGTGCATTATGACAATACTATAGATTATAGCAATGTATGGCGTGGGAGTGTCGTCTAAATATGAAAGAGTAGGAAATGCAGGAACAATCGACAAACACTGTTCTGGTGATTAGTCTACTTTTGTGAACCCTTCCAATGAAGCAGAAACAGATGCTCCGATCCGAGATGATAGGAGCTAACTCATAAAGTGTCGGTAGAAAACCTTGGAATGAGCTATAGAAATGCTTATAAAGTTGTTGAATCACTTATATTCTCAAACGTATGTGCCAAATGGGTGCCAAGAAAGCTGATTACCGAAAGGACTGACTGACAGTGTCAACTCTTGCAGTGAACGTTTTAATAAATTCAGAAAAACACCTTTTTGGAAGGCTCTTTAACAATGCTTAAACAAAGGATTTTCCGATATAATCTGAAATCAGAGGTAACCAATGGATTAGCGACACTTTACGTGTCCAAAACCGAAAAACTTTAAAACTTTAAAATATTGGTGACTGCTTTGAAAATCCTCAGTGTGTTATTGTGGTTGGTTTCTTGCCAAGAGGAGAAACAATAAACTCTAAAGCATATATTGAGGCCCTGACGAGGCTCAGAACAACAATCCGATGAGATAGACCAAAGTTCCGAATCTGTAATGTCCTTCTTCTATATGATAATGTCAGACAACACAAAGACATTGGAAAAAAGGAGGCAATTATTTCATTTGGATTGACAATTTTACTGTATTCTCCGTATACACGAGCCTTAGGTTCTTATTATTCTTAAATGTCATTTCCGCGGCTGCATGAAAGAAGGTTTGAGAGACAAGAAGTGACGAGAAAGTGAAAACTTCAGTCACAAAATGGGCTGAAACACTCAAGAGAATGTTACCAGGCAGAGATGCCTGGTAACATTCTCTTTAAAGTTTGAACATTGCTATTAAGAGGAAAGGTGACATGCTGAGATAGAGAAATGTGATTTCTAGAGAAACAGCTGCATTTTATATATGATTCTGTGCCTTTGATTGTTCCTTTAATCAAAAAAATGTACTACTCTTTACACTTACCATTACCACAAACTTCAAACAGAATCAACAATTTAATGTTAACCAGCCTTTTTTGATGTAGATACCTAATGTGTCTGCAATATTGAGAAGCCTGACAACAGGTGACGTCATAAGGCATGGATAGCATTCCCGAAAATTCCTTGATTAAGTGCAAATACTCTTGACAGTAGTGACTTTTATCAAGTAGTGAATAGCCACGTACTGGTGATATCTACTGTCAACAGAAAGAAAAAGAAGTGTAGCATGACAATATTCATGAGTACTATCATGAAAATGGCTAAGATGATAGCAAAATTTTTGTTGGAATGATAAAATTAACTCTTCTCCCTGTCATTTTTTCCTGAAATATTGATTATAGAAGTAATTGAAGCCTTCTATGATCTTGTTATCTTAAAATAACTGGTTTTGCGTATTATTGAGTGCGGTACTTACCTATGGAAGCCTGCTGAGAGTTTTTCTGACTTGTTAAAGATACTGGCTAACCAGAAGCAAACGCAGTGGTACGACAATGGTGAAAATGCTTGTAAATAGTATGGTGGAACATTTTCGGTTAGAGGTAGATACGCCTTAATTTTCCAATGTACTGGAAAAGAATGCAACAAGATCTTTGTTAGAAAAATAAGCGCTTAATCATTCCCAAAGGAAAAGATGAAGATAAATTACAAATTTAAAGGATTTCCAATTACAATGATCCCCGTTCCTTCAAAATTTATTGTATCCACACCAAACCCTCAGAAATAAAAAATTGTACACCGACTTAGAAATCTAAAGACAATCGAGTAGTGAAATACTTTGTTGTTGTTTTATTTTGTAGCTATTGAAGTTGCTTCTGCAGACCAAGGGCACAAGGTTATGACATTTTCTTACTTGATACTGTATGTGAAAATGATCTGAGCGTACTGCTTGAAGGTCTTGTTCCAAAAGGAAGCTGTCCATGAAATAGTAATATGAAATCAACAGCAACCCTATGCAGCACCTCGTGCTGCTAACAAACGTATCCACAAACACGTATAGAAGGAGTAAAAAATAGACCAAAGGTACCATTTCTCCAGTCTCCACACCACTAAGATTTAAAGTTAACCATAATTTCCTACCAATTACAAAGAGTTTAGTAAAATGGACCCTTTTTGGAGTTTACCAAGTTACCAATTACCTTTCACTGAATTTCATATCTTTTTATTCATTTTATCCTCTTTACTTGATGAAATCGTTAGCTTCAAATTTTCCAATTAAAATAAGCAACCTTTTAATAGTTTCGAAAATGTTTCCGTTCATCCGCTCATCCACTCATCCAGACCCCTTCTACCAGCTTATTTAGCACTCAGGAGTACTGTTTTGTAGTATATAGTTGAGTTTTTACATTGTAGATCGTTAATATACGCCAGATAATAGTCACATAAGGAGATACTGACTTTTTTAAATTTGGGATTCATTTATACTGTACCATGCGGAATGGCAAAATATTGTTTGCCACATGAGGAAAGAAAATGCCTCCTTCTAGCGAAACAAGAAAGCTGGCAATGGGCCAGGTTCCTTCGTTTTCCTATTCTATTTCAAGAAAAAGATCGTTTTTCTTCTAGCTTTTGAAGTTTGCATTCCTGTTCTCATGTGTTTTCAGAAGATTCAAATTGTGTGGTTTTGCTACCTGTTACTGGTTATCAGAAATAACAAACTTCTATAGCACATCTCTACAAAATCAGGGCCAATTTTCTATTATCTACTGACCTTACACCTCAAAACCGCATTTAATACAAACGGTGAACCATTTGCGCAGAAAACCACATGACAAAACTGGAACACGTTCAGTGAAAACTCAGGGACCCCTGGGGATAAAATTCTACTTTAAAAAAAATATTTTTTTTTATTGGAAATCATTCCAAATCCCTTCTTCACCCCCACACACCCCATCCTTCCTGAAGCTCATAAGGCTGTCACAAATTAATGCTGTAAATGGGGGACTTACGTTTAGACAATTATTTAATATAGTTCAAAAGTTACCTTCTTTTACTGAACCATCATAACAAATTTAATAATTTTTAGTTCCACCGTCCTTTTCTGAATGATCTTCAGGGTGTCAGAGAATGGAAAAGGAAATGGCTGTTTCATTTCAACGAAGGTAAAACACAACTGATGTCATTCAATAGAAACTTGAGGCTTTACCCCCTTCCAATGTTTGTAGAATATCATACCGATGTTAACTCTGATGAGGTTGCTTCACCTCTTAAGGAATGTTAATCAATGAAATTGCTTGGTTTCTCATTTTCTTATATTCAATCTATTGGCACGTGTGCTTCTAAAAAGGTTGGCTTTTTGTATCGTGCTAAAAATTACCTTACACCTGAGGTCGTCTTGTATTTCTAAAAATCTACCATCCGCCCTTGCAAGGAGTATTGTTGCCATAACTGGACAGGTGCTCCGTTATCTTATTTTGATGTTCTTGATCGTGCACAGAGACATATTTGTAATTTGATAGGTCCCAAACCAGTTCCTACTTTTCAACCTTTGTCTCGTCGACGGAATGTGACTTGTCTTGGTTTTATCTATATTTACTAACATGGGAAATGTTTTGATGAGCTTTCCTCATTGGTACCAGCTCAGCTGGACGCATCTCCCTTACTCGCTTCTTTCAACGTCTTAATGCTCATGCAACTGTTGTCTCTTGTTGAAATTAATATTCCCATGACTGTAGTTTTATTCTTGAAGCTACAACATTGTGAAAGTCTTTGGGATCCGAGTGCTTTCCTACTTCATATGATTTGGATGCTTTTAAGCCTAAGGTTATGGATAGTGGGGATGTCTGGCTCTCAGTCTCGGCATGCAATGGAGAGTTAAGACGACTCCATCCCTCCACTAGTCTGGGGTAGCACCTTAAGCAAGTGTATAGTAAGCCCTATGCTTCCCTTACCAGGGTTGCGGTGGCCATCTCAGTCTCGGCGTATTACAAGCCGGTGGTATCTCGAGCCAGTCCCTTAGCCTGGAAATGAGGGGTGGGTTGCGACAGCCACGGCACGCAGCATAAAACTCTTGCCAAATCAATATGCGGACAGAACAGAGAAAACTAATGCCGGAACGTTTGAGACCCGTATCAACAACGGCTGCCATTGTTGTAGGAAATCTCCAGGACAGCAATGGAAAATATGCTTCTAGGGGGTTCACGGGGGAGACGAGGAGGTAGGCAAGTCCGAGAAAATAATGAGAATGGGAAACACAAGGGAAGGGACATGAGGATAGGAAAAATGAATGCAGGGACAATGACTGGCAAAAGTATGGAGATTGTAAATATGATAAAAACAAGAAGGGTGGATCTACTTTACGTACAGGAAACCAGGTGGAAAGAGAATAAAGCGAAAAATATCGGAGAAGGTTACAAGCTGTTCTACCATGGGAATGAAACAAACAAGAATGAGTGGAGAGGGTGCTAGACAGACTGATTGCACTGAGGATGGAAGTAGAACAGAAAATCGTGAACATCGTCAGCGCGTGTGCACCACAGGTGGGTTACGATGCAGTGGAGAAGAATGCATTCTGGGCTGAGCTGGGCGAGTTGGTGACGGATATACCGGGATCAGAACCTATTTTTATTGGGGCAGATCTAAATGGGCACATTGGCCTGGAAAACACTGGAGACGAACAAGTGATCGGCAGCTATTGGTTTGGGGAAAGAAATGAGGAAGGGCGTGAGTAAGGATATGAAAAGAATGAAGAAAGGGAAAGCGGCAGGGCCGGATAGTATACCTAAAGAAGCATGGATCAGTATTGGGGATGCTGGGCTGGAATTCATAACGGCACTGTTCAACAAAATACTAAATGATGAACAAAATATGCCAGAAGAGTGGCCGAAAATCACTCTTATACCCATATAAAAGAACAAAGGGGACGCAAAAATTTGTGGAAACTACCGTGGCATAAAGTTTATGAGCCACGCGATGAAACTATGGGAACGAGTGGTCGAAGCAAGACTATGCAAGATATTAATCGTCAGTGGGGAACAGTTTGGGATTAAACACGGCAGGATCATAACTGATGCAATTTTGTCATACTTTTACTGAGGGTTCTGATGGAAAAGTACCTGGAAGGACAGAAGCAGTTGGACTATGTTTTTATAGTCTTGGAAAAGGCGTGTGACCACGTACATAGGGAAGAAGTGTGGCACTGTGTGAGAGAGGCTGGAATACCGGAGCAAAATGTGAGGGTAGTGATGAAAAATTAAGGCGTGTCTACCGAAAATGTGGAATACTGGTGGCTGTGACGAAAAAAACAAAAGAGTTCAAGTGGGGTTGAATAGATGGAAGAAAGCCATTGGTTCCTGTGCGACAGACGTATGCCAATGAAGGTCAAGGGGAAGGTGCATCGAACAGTTGTTAGATCCAAGGGTATACAGACTGGAAATATTACCAATAACCACACAACAAGAAAAGCAGAGAGATGTAAATGAAATGAAAATGTTGAGGTTTGCCATGGGAAAGACCAAACGGGACAGGGTCCGAAATAAGACATTGAGGGGTCAAATGGGAGTGAATGCTAGATTAGGAGAAAAAGCGAGAGAAGATAGCCTGAGTATGGTCTGGACATGTCACGAGGCAGGAAGAGAATTATATTTGAAATAGAGTGATGAAAATGCAACCTCAAGGAAGAAGAAAGCTTCAAGATGATGCCCAAAAGAATATTCTTCGATTGCATCAAGGAGGATTTGGAAATGTTTAGCCTGTCAGAGGCAGACGCTGCTGACAGTGGGAAATGGCAAAAGAGAGTCCGTTGTGGCGACCCCATTTGATTAGGAAAAGCTGAAAGGAAGAAGAAGAAGAAGAAGCTTTTAAGTATAAGGTTAATTCTTACCTCTTGGCTTAATCTTGTTCCTTGCTCTATGTTTCTTTTTCTTTATTTGTCATGCCTCCACAGATCCATGGGCCTAGGGCGTTATGGCTTGTGTGGTTCTTAACCGTTGGTGTGGTAAAGTACAAGTTTTTTTCTACTCTACGGCTATCTTACAAAATGTCCATTTCCTGTAAATATATTGTCGTCAACACATTTTTTATGAACATTGTTATCTTGACGAATTCCTACTCTTTTAAAAATACACAGTCTTGGCACCTGTACCAAGTGACTGGAAACATTTTGCTACAGTTAAAACGTTAGTTTGAGCGCCAGCAATTAGAACATTTGGAGTTTTAATGGAGTTCCAAGTCTTACCTTTGAAATGTTTAGAGGGAAAAAAGGCCATCCAAGGGTTTTTTTTATTTCTGCTTGTTCACCTGAATCTTCTTGTATATCTTTGTCATCATGAAAACTATGCAATGAGTCAATGATTACAAAGTAATCAGTATCCAAAACGTCTTGCAAGCTTTAGGAACCCAAAGATTACCTAAATGTTTGTTATACTGCTTACCAGTCTCTAAATTACGATAATGTAGTTCAGAAATGTCATTAACAACATTCGCTTTATTAGTTGCTCCATTCTTTCAGATGGATTATTCAGTTGACTACAACTATATTCTGATAATTTGACCACATTCTATTCAACATTCGATAACCAGAAGGTTCTTACTGCAAAACGTTTGCATCTTTAAGGCTGCCACGCTATGCGCTCCCTTACCTTGCATTTAGCAAATAATTTATGACTACCTGAGTCACAAAAGATGCGAGACTTAAACTTTCTATCATTCACTTTCTCGTGACCCGAGCTGTTTGTAACAATTTGCCCCCTCCATGTCATAGTCTTTCTGCGAAAGAAGAAACGTGGAAATTTTAATCCTTAGGCACACTGGAAGTAGGCAAAGTCTTTCTATCGGTCACGGGAAGTGAAACTGTTTTATACTAAGTAGAAATAAAGTGTTTACGCTTACATACAAGGTCCCTTGGAATGAAATTTTAGTACCACTGTGATTCGTCCTTGCTTTAACTTAATTTCTCACTTTCCTTATTTGTACAATATTCACTCCTTCGCAGTTTGGCATGTTGCTTCTTTTCACAAAATATGCAGATTCTTGTTCTTTCGTATTTCTCTCTTGCCTCTGTTTGTTCTGGTCGTCAGGAATACTAGAGTTTTTGGATATTGACAACTTCTGTTCTTTATTTCCCAGTTCTCCTTTTAATCCCCCATGCAGATTCCTCATGCTTCATCCTTGTGATGTGTTTAGGCCCTGGATCAACGAATCGTATTAAATTTGATAGGGTCTTGCATTTTATACAAGACAACTGGTGCAATTTGTACTCAAATAGGGATATTCATTCACGCTCAATGCTCAATCTGTTGGCTTCGCAAACCTGTCAACTAAAGGCTCTAATGTCATTTCATAACTACTGTTCGTGAGTGTGAATCCAGAAATAACTGTCATTGATGGCTACAGCATATAGTGCTTTAAGGAGTTGCAAAAATTTCACTTTTCAGCAACAGCACTTTTAAACCCACCCCCAAATACTGCCCAGACAATAGGACGTTCAGTAAAGTTCTCTAGTACAAGTTTCAGAAATCTCCCTCCTTCTTTTTTCATTGGGCTATAAGAATCTAAATTTTCCCCACAAATAAGTCAAATCTTTTCCTTCTGTCCTACCAAGTGTTGATACAATATGAATGTTCAATACTGTCTTATAAACATTCTCCACACTCTGGCAATTTTCGAATTTTGGTCAAACCAACATTAACTTTGTCTTGAAAACTGCCTGTATTTTGAACCTAATATGTACATGGCTCACAGCTTTTATTAACAGCCTTCGTAAAAGCTTGTAGAACTTTTCTCGTCTGGACGTTTTGAAATGGTATTTTTTCCCCGGCAATTGAATTTCGAACATCTTCGAATTAACTTTTTTTTCCTTTAAAATTCTCATTTAAGTAAACAACCTCCCCGCCTTTATTTTTCTTCCTCTTTAAAGTATCTTCCATTTTCCTTAATATTTCTTATTACAGAATATCCTCTAGACATGGACTTCAGTTCCAAACTGATTTTACAGATTGGTCTGGGTAATGAAGAAGAACCCCAAGAGTATACCTCCTATCATTATCATTATTTAATCTCAAAGCTCCTCGTAAATATCAACTCAACTGTCTTGTAATTAAAAGAAAGCTACCTGACTTTTACGTACGCAACATATTTTACATTTGGGACAATAAACTACCAAAATTACTGCCTACGCATAAACTATACAGAACCTGACACATAAGAGGTCAAACGGGATGTCACGAAACAAAAACATCGTGGGCGTCCTGGGAAACCTAACATAACATATCGACGAAATATTCCTCTTGATATCTTCAATAAATTACTATTACGTACTTCTTGTCGGAGTGATTGTTTAAAGGGTCAACGCAATTAAAGAAAATAGTCTTATGGGAGATCTCAATGATAATTTTAACTACATAGGAAAATAAAAAACATTCAAACGGTATACTGCAGTTATACAGAATAAAGCAAGTCTCATCCAAACCTTAAATGGAAAACAATCAGAGCATTCTTATGACTATAATTGGATTCCTAAACTATTCACAAGATGGAATTTTTACCTTAACACCATGGCGACTGGAAATAAACCGATACGCCACATGTATGATACCAGCAGGATAAATCACTTCATTTAAAGTTGACTTATGTTATTGTTTGTTTAAATTACTTGCCACAATAAAGACCATTGAAACCTTAAAGCCTGGAGGTTTAGGTACGGTATTCTGCTGTTATCAGTCTTTAATAGATATGTATTTAGAGTGATTGCGAATAGTAAATATAAAACATTTGTCCAAAGTTCATTGCAAAAATAAACTAATGGGAGGGACTGCTACGAATAGCCAAGGAAACTTAAAACCAGAGCGATTAATCAAACTGCATGAGTGCTAGAAATGAAATAAACACAGTTTGATTAAACGAGAAAAATTGAATAACAGTACAAAGGTATTAGGGGCCATTCAAAAAAGTTCATTACAATAAAATCGGAAACGTTCCACCATCCAACCCTTCGCAACGTTCCGAATTGGTCCAACTTACTTAAATACCAGATCTAATATACTCACAACTCTTAAAACAAAGTCTTTGCAGACAAATAATGAGAAAAATTTTTTGTATCATTAGATTATACATACATGCATACATGCATACATGCATACATAAACACATACATACATACATACATACACATACATTCATACACACATACATACACACATACATACATACACGCATACATATACACATACATACACACATGCATACATACACAGCTAATTTTACTTACTCAAATAGCAGCTTAATTATACTCACACCACTGAGAACAAAATCTTTGCAGACAAATAATGAGAAAAAGCAACTTTGTATCATTACATTGCACGGTGTTAAAAACAAGTACCAAAAAAAATTATAAATTTTTGGAAGACTGAAATAAGCAAATAGTTTATCGAGCCAAGTTCCTTTTGTCTTTCTGTATCTTCACCTTTTTTATAACTCCTTGTTTCATGCAGGTTTAAGTCAATAACTGGGATCCCTGGGTTTTTTTACTCAAGAGGCGTGTTCGATTTATTTACCACTGTTGTTAGTTTGGGATTTTCTAATCCAGATTCCACAAATCTGGATTTATGCAGAAAATTTGGTTTTACTTTGAATTCATATGATGAATCCTCCAATTTGGTTACTGTGAATTAAGAATGAATGAATATTTAAACGTAACAGCTGTTTTGTTTGTTTTACTTGTGCTATACACGGCTGTAGCTTAGGGAGCATTTTTGTGGCCCATTGTAAAAATAGTCGAAACTCAACCGACAAAGAATATCTTCAAAGGTTTGGGCCACCTTCATCCAGATAGAGTATTGAGGCAGACGGCATGTTTGCTTTCCAACAGCATCCATTTGACTGTCTAAGTTGAAAACAAGCATGTGATTAAAGAACAATATAGGAAAGTACAATTTGTTAACTAATGATACAAGTTGACTTCTGGTTAGCTGTTACGAAATATCAGAATTCTGCTGGAAACAAGCCGTCAACAAATATTGCTAAATATGTGCTGTCGTATTGTGCATGTTGTCAGAAAAGGTGTAATCGAAAGAGTAAATTTATTCATTTCTTGTGTAAAAATAAAGCAAAATGCAACTCAAGGCACTGGGTTTCAATTGTGCGAGCCAGGACAAATTTTCATGTTTAAGGCCATTGTTGCAGAGGTCTGGCTGTCAAGGAAGCGTGCTGGAACTAATCACCAGCGAAAATATGTATTTGTTCAATAACAACAATGCGGGGGAGATTAGGAAACTTTTTGACGTTATGTACTTTATCGCGACCAATCCTTCATCGACTTGTTCAACAGATTATTTCATGTTTATCTTCTGTTTGATAGTTCGTTTCACGGTCAGCAAAACATGAATTTACTGAACATAGGACAGCCTCATTTTTATTTTTGGCTATTCGTTTGTCCTCCAGCCATAATTTCAAATTAGGCTTGATTTGGATTTTTACTATGCATTATTTGGCTTCCATCAATTTTTGCACCAGGCAACCTGGGTTCTCACTGTTCACATGTGAGAGCGTGAAATACTCAAATGCAAAGTCAAAACCTTTCTCTCGATTTAAAAGATTAAGAAGTAAAGTGTTTGAAAGATGGGGAAAAATTTTTATTAAATTTATTTTAAGATATCATATTACAGGAATTAAGGAATTTTGTTTGGAAAAACAAAAAGGTATGGAAACACTGAATTATCCTGTGGAAGGTTCCGTTGAAGATTTACTTGCTAGTTCATCAGTCAAAAATACATTAGCGATTTAAAAGCTTAAGAAGTAAAGTGTTTGAAAGATGGAAAAAAATTTTTTAAATCTACTTTAAGATATCATGTTACAGGAAGTAAGGAATTTTGTTTGGAAAAACAAAAATGTATGGAAACACTGAAGTATCCTGGGGAAGGTACCATTGAAAATTTACTTGCTAGTTCATCAGTCAAAAATACATTCCAAGTTTCTTCAAAGTTAATGTCAATGAAAAGGGGTTTTTTCTAGCAAAGTAAGTATAATACTGACCTGTTTTTTGAAAAACTTTGTCACTTGTAATGAATGAAAAATCACCAAATCTTTAAAGACATAGTAGTGTGATGTTTTCAAACCTGAGATACGTAGAAATGGAGAAACAAAAACAAGATGTATCCAAGTTCAGCCAGGAAATTGAGAGCGATATTGAGTGTAAAACTATTTTGGATATTCGCTTCAAATAGTGTATTGTTTTTGACAGATTTTCGGAGGTGGGGTTTCCCTGTTCATGGATGACATGGCCTGAAAAATATTCTGGTGAAGACTATTCTTAAGAGCGTTGCCGTCTTTTCGTAGTGAGAACGACATTTTTGTTTGACTTCCTGTAGCTTGCTCAGCTCCTCTTCAGAATCTATACCAGTTAATGCTTACTCTTCTTATTCTTATGTTTGTTACATAAAATCTCACTTTGGTTGAGTCCCATACTTGCCTTGGTTGAACTAATCGTACTGTTAGAGGCTCAAGCTCTTCAACCTAAAAGAGATCATTTTTCATTGTCTAGGTGGGCTCCGAAGTTTTTGTACAGTACAGTGGGCCCACTTAAACCTTTGCTTAACTCAACTCCATCCTCCTCCTCTTGACTCGGCTAAATCATTCCACTTCCCATTTACGGCAATAAACAAAGCGTCAATTTCATGCTCGGGATGAAATGCCGAATAGCACAGTTAATAAAATTATTTTGCTGTGGATTTTCCTCATTTACTGTCCAAATTATCACTTTTTTGCCCTTCCATCCGACTGTTCCGAAACTTTTTTGTTCATTCAAGTGATGACTTTACACCAGTTCATGAAAAGAAAATGCTGAAAAACTAAAGAACATGAACGTTTTATATTCTTCATCCTTACAAATGTGCAGTAGTGTCAGTGAAGAGACCTCTACTACCTTTTTATTGTCACTTTTGCTGACTGTCGGGAAATTTTTTTAGTATGGTGGAAAACTAAAAAATGATAATAATGCAAAGTAATTTTGCAATTTTTATGTAGGACAAGTGGATTTATTTTTTGGATGTTTGAGGAAGTCAGACCTAATGCAGGGCCGGCGGAACAATTTTGAAAGTGGAGCGACTGAAATTAGTGTCTAAGGAGGCCCCACCATGGCTGGGGCCGACGGTGTAAAAAATTTTTCGAAGATTTAGTCCTCTAGATTGGCTAAAAAGCACTCTGAATCCGTCCACTTCGGTTTATTTAGAGGTTTAAATAAGGATAGTTTAATTGTTTCTCATAACAAGAAAACAAATTATAAATAGGAGAAAAACGTATCGTAATTTCTTTTGAGTCTCCAAACAACTTCGAACCAAATTCCAAAATATTTCACTCTAAAGCTTATTAACGCAAAATCTTATAGAAATATCGAAATGTAAATGCAATCTAATCAAAGATATATTTTCAAAATCATCAATAGCAAGATAAAAAACCAAAAGGATAGGCATAAAGGCTATGGTGTTTGGTAATTGTTAGTCATCGTTTGTAAATTTTCCAAATATTCGCTTCCTGTTGTCGTCCCCTTAAACAAATGCGTTGGCGTTTTTTATTATGTCTAGTTTGTCTGTCCTATCTTTGTGGAAATGGAGAACGGAGACAGAGTTAAATCGGGTTGGGACATTGTTGATCGCATCCAGGTCTTCACTCTTCTCGCCAAGGAAAAGGTTCGTTCGGCTGTGGCACTGGATGCTGGGTTAACTGCCAATATTTTGCAAATCTTACAAACGTTGACCAGAAATTTCTTTTCTGGGTTCTCGAAAAGCCTCGCTTCTTTTAACAAATCGTGGGAGTGTTCTATCTCCTTGTCCTTCATTAAAACTTTGAATGTTGCAAGGTCTACACTCAAATCACTTTTCATGACATCACTTGCATAATTTTGATGTACAATCTTCATTTCAGCCGATGTTTACTCGCCTTTCAATGTTTTGAACAGTAAAGATTCTAAATTTTCAAACACGATGAATGATGGTTGGTCAAAATAATTAGGTACAGAAGATTTTAAAACATCGATGGCTTGGTAAAATTGCTTTCTATAGTGATCACGCGGGGTTGAGGAGTGATGTGCTTCGGACCTGCTTTCCTTTCCATCAAGATAGTGCAGCAAAGAGTATTTCGGTTCCTTTCGCTTTCTTTTTAAGACAGGTTTTTTGATGAACTTAAGGTTTTGAATTTCTTTCAAACAAAAATCGTAGAGGGCATCGAAACTTTCAAAACTGCGAAAATTGGATATTGTTTTAACAGTAAGCATGGCTAGGCGTTTACTGCTAACAGCAGACATTTTCTCGCTTTGCAATATCTGTGATAACCTAGTGTGTGAGTAGAGCATCTTTCCAAGTTTTAATCCAAAGTAGAAGTCAAAGGTCTCTATTTGGGCTTTACATCTTATGACTCTTGATTTTAAGTCTCTGTTCAGTCCATATTCCTCTGGGCATACATTCCAAAGCTCATACAATAAGTGATAGTTATCAATGATTCTTTGAATGCAATTTGCTCGAACGGTCCATCTAGTCTTGGAAAGTTTGGTGATGCGGTTTACTGATTTGTCTTCTTCATACGTTACTTGTATCGACTCTAATTTCTGCTCTCGCTTCTCCCACCAGTGTTCAATGTATCAGATAGAATTTTGGATTCCTTTGTTGTTTCTTTAACTGAGAGGCTCAGTGAATGATAATGACAGTGAGTATCAAATGCTTTGGGTTGAATATCAAGGAATTGTTTGGTTACAGCCGACTTCTTCCCGAGCATATTGCACCGTCATAACACTGGCCTCTGCAGTTATCTAAAGAAATTTGTGTTCACAGCAAAACATCTCTTATGGCTGAAATAATAGTGTCACTCTTGATATCCTCGAGTTCGTACAACTCCAAGAAATCTTCAAGTAAATTGAATATTTCGTCAACCCACCTTAAGCATAATGTCAGCCCCTCCTTATTGGCAATATCCGTGTGCTCATCGCAGATGGTTGCATAAAACGCATCTCTCATTTCGTCAGTAAAGTCGCGTAAGATATGATGTGCCAATAACATGAGAAGCTCGTTTTTGATGTCATGAGACGTGTATTTCTCTGTTTTCTTTTTCAACCATTCTTTCAGTTTCGGGAAGTCTCTGCTTCTCAGTTAAGGAAGCTCCATGAAATTGGAATTTTCGTCATTTTCGTCTCCTCGTAATGCAAGCCCTTGTCGACCAAGAAAAAGCAATGTTTCAATTATTTTGATGAGGCATTTTCGGTTTTCTTGGATATTAAATTTGATTTTCTCTTTGGTCATTTCTTGGATATTTCCGCACTGAGGTATTGTTATCTCGATAGTTAATGGTGCAAAGTGGCATTTCGACTTTTGATGCTCTTTAAAACTATAAAGTGCTTTTTTCCAATTACGAAAGCCAGTATTTAGGAACGATTCTTCTTTGTTCTTCTCCATTACAAGGTTTTTCACGTGTTTTTTACAAATAAAATCTGTAACACAGTCTTTCATTTCATCGTAATCTAACCAGCTAAATTCGGTGAACCAACGGGATTGGCAAGAACAGCATTGCTTCCCCACAGCTGTTTTTGGAAAAGCAAATGTGCTGTTTGGATGGCATGGTTTTTCAGCTACCAGTAATGTTTCCTTATCAACAGAGGATGTTGTTTGACTTTGTTCCGGTAAGGTTTCGTTTTCAATGATGTTAATTTACTCGTTAGTTTCTTATTCTGTTAATTTGCTACTAGCTGGTTTAAAATAATTGTTGATACTCTTCAAGTTGAAACTTCGAAATGTTCACGTCTTCTCTCGTTTCTCTTTCTCCTTTATAATTAAAGCCTTTATATTGAAACTTTCTCCTTTATAATTGAAGTCTTTACATTGAAACTTTCTACTTTATAATTGAAACCTTTACATTTCGTACATTGAAACTTTCTTCATCAGACTGGGACAAATGCTCAAAGATCTTCTCCTTAGGCTATTGAACATAATACAGAGCTGGCTGTTTTTACAAAAAAAACACATCTGCTAAGGAGATTCCCCCTTATATTGATATAAAATACAAATACTTTTGCCGCATAATTGCAACACAAACACATAACACGTGTCTCGACATTTATAAGAAGATTATCAATGTAAAAAAGTTCACTTCTTCGCAAAAAAAGTGGGGACTAAAGCCCCCAGCCTTCCTGGCTCCGCCGGCCCTGCAATAACACTTCTCCTTCATCCTATTGGGAATGAAACGTGACCCGGAATGGCCCAGAGACATGGCCAATTTCTCTTCAACATCTAATGGACAAACGAGCTTTTTTTCCAATATTGAATGTCTCATTTGTCCCTATAACTTTGTGCCGATACCCTTTATGTACCGCAGAACCTAATATTATTCTGAAATTGTTTTTCACCGTCTCCATCCAATTTTTTTGACGTCCCACTTTGGACGTTGATTATTTCATACTGAATATTTAAGTCGTCTGCTGGTGAACACGAGGTAAGCGAACACGAGGTTGGCCTAAGACACGCCATAGTGATAACATCTCTCAGCTATTTGACGGAAAATCTATTTCAGAACTATATCGAATGGCACAAAGTCGGTCTAGTTGGCGAAATGTTTGTGGAGGGCCACGGCAGATCTTGAGATGATCTTTCCGTTTGATGATGATGCTGGTGAATTATTCTTATTCATTTTCAATTTGTGTTTTCAGTTTTTTCTTTCTTTACAAGCTCCCTTTCTTTTGACGCTTTTGTTAAAGCTATGCCTCACGTAATTTCTTCTTCAGATGGCTCAAATTATTCTATCGAATTTTCATTATTCTCCCAATTAAGATAAAATGCAACCACAATTTCGTTTTCACAGTTTTGATGCGCTGATCTTTCTTTGAAGGTGTGAGAATGACCAACCGGTAGAGGCGCTTCAGTTTGGACCCAGAATAATTTTTCACTACCCTTATCAGTAATAATATGAACTGTCTAGAAAGAAGCAGCAGTTAAACCCATACTTGAGCCTTAACTCGAATTTAATTTTAGACATAAACTCGGAACATGAGTCGATTGGTCAGTAGACCCAGTTTACTCAAGTCTTGAAATTTGATACAAATACCAGCCTGAAATGGGCAGTCTTGTTGATTTTTTGTGATAAATAAGTATTGCTCTTCAAAGGATCAAGTGACCACAAAATTGGTAAACAAACCCTACTTAAACACTGCAGCAAGAAGTTACACCGATTGACCAAAAAACTGCGTTACAATATTTTTTCTTCCAAAAAATTCCTTAAGAAAATATGATTTCAGAAATGCTTTTACTTCATGGTTGAAAGGCAATTGCTGAAGTGAATATAATCAATGGGTTTTCAAGAAAACGTGCTTTCCTTTGAACCTTGGATTAGCTTGAACCTTTTTGATAGTTGAATCTCTTTAGTTTTATCTTATGCATCTAAACACTCCTTAAGTTCAAGGGTACAATTAATGTAGTTCATAGACCAAAGGCCTCACTTATATGGTTTTGAGAAGTTGTCTGTTTTTTTCAAAATCGTTTGAAAACCGGCCTTTGCAGACTTTGTTCAAGTAGTGTTTTTATGCCTCAGCAAGACTCCCATTAAACACCCTTTAACAGAAGCCGCTGCTTCTACTTTATTTGTTTTCAAAATATCGTAAATAATTTTCTTCTCTTTGGAAATGAAGCGAATGAAGATCTGAGTATGTAGCTCAGGCCACACTTGACTCAGGTTGCAAAGGCCATGAAATGATTACAAAACGGAACATGACGCAATGGATATTCCTGCAACACAAACCACTAGTGATTTTTATAAACAGGTGTCTGTATTCACGCAAAATGTTCTTTGTGTGTCATTATCTTGTCAAAAAAAACAAGGAAGCAGAAAATATTACCTTTTGCTCTCTGAAGAAGTGGGGCTCCTATCCGACGGAGGATTCCTTTTCCTTTTTTTCTGCAAAAGTTAAGTTTTTATTTGAGGGAGCCCCTTATTATAGACAATACTATGCAAACACATTTCTCGTAAAAACTTTTGCGGACAAGAATCAAGTAAATGTTTCTGACGGTTGGCAGAGACAAACAAGAATGCCAATTTTCTGCTAATGTATTCAAGAAGGTTGACTTTTGCTTATGAATGTTATTAATTTTTTTAATGAAAAATGTATCTCTTTATGACTCACATTAAATTAAAAGCAGCTTCGACATCGATATTGGAGCTTTCATATCCCTAGTACAGCATCTTTTCCGATTTTGGAAATTTTATTTAGTGTTTCCTGTGATTTTTCTTTCTCTCTTTCCCGAAATTTTGCTTTCAATTGTTTTGTGCAAGTGCGCGTGGTTGGCCAAAACAAATCCAGGGATAGCGCCCCCCTATAATCAGGGGCGGATCTTTTGCTAGTGGAGGGGGAGTCATTTGTTTTAAAAGAGTCTACTTTCGCCAAGAAACACAACAGATGATTTACAAAGGGTGTAAAGGAAAAGATAAAGTGTGGAATAGCACACGCACGCAACAAAAAAATAAATCAAAAGGGAAAAATTCAATTTTACAACCTCTTGCATTTTGATAGTCTTAAATTTCAGAAGCACATCCATGAAAAGCAAACCAACACTTCAAAGAACACAAATATACTTTATCAGTATTCACTATATTAGAGATCATCATCTGGCTTATCATGTGAATGGACCGATTCTAAAAATATGACGTAATGACTTTATTCACACGAAAACGAGGATAGAGGTGTATCTCGGAGCAACTTTGCAAACCCGGTCAATCATGGAAGTTAACATTCCTCTTGCTTCGGAGGGAAAAGTCTATTTGCCTCACTTTCTGCGTAATTCATCTTGCATATCCCAAACAAACAGCTGTACTGGAAGCACGCCAAAGAGTAAGTACAAGGCTTTTCTGTCCTTTTGACAAAATTTATCTCAGTTGCCATGAGTTGTTACCCGGTGTTGACAATATCTAAACTCACACAGCTGATAATGTTGTTTATTTACTTCTACATTCTTAGGATGTAATTTTGAGTACCTCATTCTTACAGTTGATGATGTTGATGACCCTTGTGTGAAAGTGGAATTGTCCAAACTAAGAAGTTACCGAAAAAGGCACCTGTTGTCATGGCTAAAATTTCGTGGTGATAGCCTGAGAGGACTTTCATCTACCAAAGAGTGTCAGTTNACAAACAGCTGTACTGGAAGCACGCCAAAGAGTAAGTACAAGGCTTTTCTGTCCTTTTGACAAAATTTATCTCAGTTGCCATGAGTTGTTACCCGGTGTTGACAATATCTAAACTCACACAGCTGATAATGTTGTTTATTTACTTCTACATTCTTAGGATGTAATTTTGAGTACCTCATTCTTACAGTTGATGATGTTGATGACCCTTGTGTGAAAGTGGAATTGTCCAAACTAAGAAGTTACCGAAAAAGGCACCTGTTGTCATGGCTAAAATTTCGTGGTGATAGCCTGAGAGGACTTTCATCTACCAAAGAGTGTCAGTTAAGGTAAGAAAATTACACTATTCTGTTCCCTTCGTGCTCTACACATGTAATATCTACTTTTCGTATAAATTGGTACCATCGCTAAATCAATCAAATCTTGTTTCGTGGTCTTTTTCACAAGTCGTTAATTTACAACTAGTACACAAGGCTGTTACTGGCAAGAATCAATACTTAGAAAATTAGAAATGACGGAGAGAAAAAGGAAATCCCTTTTGGTAGTGCCTCTTAATATTGCTCTGTATTGATGCATCGAGGACTCTCGCATGATGCTAAGCAACTTAATTTTTTTCTATATACAGATGTATTTAATCTGAACTTTAAAACACTTGAACAAACCAAAGAAGTTCCTTCTATTTACCTGGTTTTGATGAAGGGGTGCAAGCCTGTCTGCAGTAGCCGTACTTTTATGCTCTTTACTCACTATTACTATAGTTTTCAGAGAACTAAAGTTTACTCTATCATATTTTTACTCTCAGGGTGTTGCACTACATTAACAACAAGCTTGACACCAGAATCTGTGATCCAACACTTGATAAACGATGGATAGGAAAGAAAGCAAAGGCAATTGGTGTAACTTTAGTTGAGCAGCCAAGAGTAGACAAAGATTTATGCATCCCACACTTTATCATGGACGATCTGAATAATCTGCTTGCCAGGGATGGGTGGACAAAGTGTCTCGAAGATATGCCATCATTATCGATGAAAAGGTCGAGGATAGAGACTCTTTAGGTGATTGATAGTTATACCCAACCACATTCTCACATTTTTCGCCTGGGTCTAAAAATCTATACACGGCTTCCATCTTGCACTTGATTACAAATCCAGTGTAATGCTTACAGTTTTTGTCATTTTGAAGTAGGTGCTCAATAAAGTTACGTTTCGTTCCTTTGCAGTGTTTAAATGAGCGTAAATGCTTATTTTCATCCTCTAATCGTAGTATTTCACTAGGAGCCGTGGCTTAATGGTTAGTGCACTGCTCAGTAACCAAGAGTTCCGGGTTCGATTCCCCGAGCTGTCGAGGANAAATCAAAGTCCCTGGGAAGGGCACCGTCTGAGCCCCAATTGCTGGGGAATAATGACGTTAAAACTAAAAAAAAAAAAAAAAAATCGTAGTATTTCACTCTTTAACTTTGTAATTTCCTGTTCTAGAGCCACTATCCGATTCTTGTAGTCTAGAGTTTCCTGATATTCAACTTTTATAGGCTCCTTGCTGTTTGCGTCCTGTGGATCTACCTCCATCCTAGATATCTCGGTCTGTTGACTGGCAAATTCTCGTTGCCTGTATGGCCTCTTCTGGACATGCAACTCAAAATTGTTCCATGGGTGAAGCACAGGATTTCCTCCTTCAACACGTCTAACTCTTGTTCCTCCTGGTGACCTTTTTACAAATTCCGACTCGAAATGCTTGCTACATACCACTGTGTGCTCAGTAACATTAAATCCATCGCGGCCATTCTGGCGTTTTATAAGACGACACCACAAGTCAACTTGATGTTTTACCTTGAGAAATTTAAAGAAACTAGTTCCACTGTTAACTCTTTTACCATCTACAACGCAGTACTCTCGAGATGTGCAGTCGTACGCAGCACATTGTTTTCCTTGGCTTCCTAAAAAACACGAGACGAGATAACTGTTGTAAGAATGCAACGGCCTTGAACATAACAGACAACTGGAGATTATAAGCCTTCAAGGTGGCACAAAGAACGATTACCCCAAGTAGTTGGTACCAAGGATGTAATTATTGCTTACCTTTTTTAGGTACTAAAAGTTGCGGATCCATTTGTTGCAGTGGATTTAAAGAAAATTGTTAAAAAGTGCAGAATCGCAATCGAGAGAACAGAAATTTTGATGTTCGTTGTTGACTTCCAGCTTTGCAGATATACCTCTTGCCTCGTTTTGGAACTTAGATGACGTCATATTTTTAGAATCGGTCCATGCATTCACAACAGAACTGCTCTTAATTTTTGTAGATCACAAACAATAAATAAATACATCATCAGCTGATAAACATTAGGGAACAAGATGATGTATTTTGGCGGTTAGATTGCTCCGTACTGGGTGGTTCCGTACTTAATATTTTCGTGTCAAAACGAACACATTTTTTTTTTGGCCAACAAGCCAGGGGGTTCTGGGAAACCCGGAAACCACCCTTTAATCCGCCTCTGATAATAACTATCACGTAACTCTTTGGGGGGAAGATCTTTACAAAATTTCTGAATTAAGTAATGCCTAACATCGTTGTATCAGCAGTACCATGTTTCCCCCTGATTTTCCCACTGGAGTTTATATTTCTCTCCATTCATTCATGTTTTTTTGCTTTTGGTTACGAAAAATAGGAGTCAATCAGAATCATGAGTTAGAAACTCGAAAAGTAATACTCTCTAAGGAAAAGCAGAAATAGTTCCTTAGTGCCAGTTTGATTACCTTACGTCTCATCAATTGCATATATTTTGTGAATATTTTTGACATCGCCGCCTCACACAGCTATTGGTTTTATCTGGCTTCAAATTTCGTTTAATTGGTTTTCAGGTGAGAATGAAAGAGGTCAGGGAAAGCTGGGGGTTGCAAAAACTAAAACCAATTGGAGAATACGGAGCCAACATGAAAGTACTGACCACGGAAATAACGGGTCTGAAAGTGTAATTTTCAGGGAAATGCCCCAGTACGCAGAAAATTGCCCTCCCCCTTACAAACTGTTGCACAACATGTCGATTTGTGTGTATTTTTGTACACCAGGCAAACACTGTTTAGTTGTGTTTTTAAGAAATGCGTTTATAATTATAGTGTTGAATCTGGCTGCGCCCTGTGTAATTTTATCAGATATCTTAACTTCCTAAGATCCTGGCACTCCAATGAGAGTCATTCATATTGCAGTTGAGTTCTACACAAGATTTCTGGAGCAATTTTTGGAGAATTTTTTTTTCTACATAATGTATTTTGTATGACCTGATCTAAAAAAATGGCACACTTTCAATAACGTCATTGAGTAGAATGTCACGTTTGAATGTTGACGTTCGAATTGTGACGTTGTGATTATTCAATGAATTTTCAAGCTATTTGCAAAAAATAAAAACTAAAACATAAGAATATATTAAGAATATTTCACCCTTGTATTTTGGCAACTCATAAGAATACTTCACCCTCAACGAAATTTTACTATTCTTATAAAAAGAAAAGCGTATATTGCCTTAACAGTGAAATTGTTGTTGTCGTAGCTCAATTTCACTGAACTTATTTTAAGGGTGTTGATATCAATAGTTAACTTTGAAAACAAAATTTACATCATTTCAAAAGAAAACGACAACACATGGTTTAAATAACACAACTTAAATATCAGAAGTTTACTTTTCATCAGAGAGTAGTACATTTATTACATCTGCACAGCAACCAATAGTATGTAATACTAATTTCATGTCAATGTCATCACGAATGTACGTAATGAACACATAAAGAATTTGCTGGCTATGCGATTAAATGTGTAACACAACGTAAGTAATTTAGAATAGACATAATCGGTGCGTCGCTTTGTGAGAGTGTAACCCAATAACAACCAGGTGGTGATAAATGTTAACTGTCTTCGTATCCAACTTGTTGTTGATAGTGCGTATTTAAAAAAAGAATTCTACAAGGAATAAAAATAACCGATTTTATGCAACAAAATGAATTAGGTAGATGACAAAAAATTATGTTGAATGAGAATACTATTCCTATGCTTTGACATCGCTATAGCCATCCCTTGGTACTAATGGTGTAATTAAACTTATCGCGCAGGAAGGTATACAATTTTACAAGAATTATTTGCGTCACTGCAGAGCTCATCCCTTAGAAAACCAATTGGAGGAGAGAACGGTGAAAATTGGATATATGGTAAAGACAAAATTCAAACAAAAAATGTTGTTCGAATCCATAATGAAATAATTTGTTAACTGAATCCATACTATAATAATATTCCATGAAAAATGGTCAATAATATTCAACTTTTATCACAAGCTATATAATTCTGTCCAGAAAAAAGATGTATCGTCCACATCATGTTCTCATTGGTGGGCCAGTAATATTGCTGAGCTCTCTTCGAATTAAAGCATCGGCGAAATGTTTGACTATGTCATTCTTGGAATTATCAAATTTGTCCATAAATACAGGCTTTTATCGATCAGTACTAATGTAATCCTTTTTGCCTAGAATGCCCAAAGTAAACGTTTATTTTTTCTCGAAATAACTTTATAGGGTAGAGTGCAGTTGGAGTGGAGTATTGACAGAAAGGTCCCGGATGAAAACGTGTGTACGGGTGGTTAAGGGGCGTGGAAGACGAGTACCTCTTATTGATGGTCGAGTTGGGGCAGCAGGGAAGGACCAAATAAAACGACATAAACGATCCACACAATTGCTTGGATACAGTGATATGTTTTTTGAACTTGGGACAAGAAATTCTTTTATCAGGCAAAGATCAGTTCTGCTGGACAGTATCCGAGATATGTCTCTACTGTCGATCACATTGTCAGTATAATAAATGGGAGGATGTCACTTCAGTGGGAAGAATCAGGTTGAGCTTTGAGGCATGATTTGAGTTAGCAATGAAAACTTTCGATAAGACCTTGAACAATGGGATGGTAAGCAGTGTTACGGGTGTGTTTAGTGCCAATAAGTGAGTTCAGAGAAGATAAAAGAGCAGATTCAAATTGTATGGAAATGGCAGAGGGTATACCAGAGGAAGGTATCTAATGAGTGACGGAAGTACTAGCTATGGTTTCGGTAAAAATATCTGAGATAGGTGTAGCTGCTGACCATTGAGTGTAGCAATAAATGCAGACGAAAAGATAGCAATAGCCTTTAGGTTGAGGAAGAGTTGCGACAATGTCTATGTGAATGTGGTCGAAACGAGTATCAGGTATGTTAAGAATGCTACGGGGAGTGACAATAAGGCAATGGACTTTAGAATTCTAGCATGATATACATGATATACATGATATACTTTTGTCCATTGGTGGACGTCTTTGTGAATGCTTGGGCAGTTGCTACATTGTGTAATGAGTTTTCGAGTGGCAAGAATTTCTGTACGTCATACGTTATGTAGGCTTTCAAACATTTGGCGGCGAAATGGTTGTCAAACGTATGGGAATCTGTAAAATAGTCGCAAAGAATGTTTTGAGGTGAAGATGGAAGAAGAATTTCGAGACGTTGAAGTGAAGAACTTGTTTGTAAATGAGAAAATTCAGTATCGTCTCTCTGAAGTGTAGCCAGTTGCACAAAACAGAAGAAGAGGGTTGTAGAGAGTTGATTTCAATCTACGAGAGTGCTTCTACTACACTATCTTTACCATGAACATGGGTGATATTGGTAGTGAATTGAAAAATTAAATCAAGATGACGAATTTTTAATGGAGAATAGCAATAAGACGATGAAGATAAAGCATGGACTAATTGTTTTTGATGCGTGAGAGCAAGAAATTGTCGCTCTTTAAGCATATGACGAAATGTTGATAGCAAGAAAAGCAAGAAGCAATTCACAACCGATGGTGCTGTACCTTGTTTTGGCTGGCTAAAGTCATTTGGAAAAGAAGGGGATGGGACGTGAATGACCATCAACGAGTTATTGAAGAAAGCCATCGACAGCAAAACCTAAGTTGTCAACCATCAGGTTGTATTGTACATTCTTGAACTGGGTGGTGGCTGTATGAGAGAGGAAGTCGACAGAAGTTGACTAAGCCAAGAATTCTCTGTGTTTGCTCAGAGAAAAAGATGCAGGAAGATCCTGAATAACTTGGACTTGCTGTGGCAAAGAAGTGATACTTTGGATGAAATGCGATGGCCCAGAAAGTCAAAAGACGAAACACCGAGTTTACATTTGGATGGAATGATGAGAACAGCATACTCTTGTATATCTTGCAAAAAGAAACGAAAATGAGTGAGATGTTCTTCTTTAGTGAGACTTAAGACAAGAAGGTCATACCTGTAAACGTAAGTGAAGTCAAGGCCACCAAAAACCTCATCAAGGAAAATTTGGAAAGTCTAGGCTGCGTTTTATGAGGCGGAAAGACATGAGCGCAATGTTGAAAAGACAAAAGACAGTTGTTATTACAGTTTTAGGAATGCCCTAATGTGCAACATAAATTTTATGCTCTAACCAAATCTATTTTGGAAAAAATAGTAGTATTGTGAAGGTGAGAAGTGAAGTCCTGTGTATACGGAATCTTCCTTCTCCTTCTCCTAGAGCCTTATCCGATGCGGACGTTGGCGATTACGGTCTTCCATCGTTCTCTATTATTTGTTGCCCTGATCAACTGGGTCACAGTGATGTCCAACCATTTGGAAAGGCTTCCTGTGACCATGAGTTGCAGTCTCTCTCTTGAATGTTTACCATCCTATTTCCCCCTTATGACAATGTTCTCCATTTGTCCTTTCCTCATTTTGTGTCCGAAAAATCTGGCCTGTCTCTCTCTGATGATATATAGCATTGTTCTCTGCGTTCTGGTACTACGCAATACTTGGTTGTTTGAGATGTGTTTGGTCCATGATATCTTCAGGATCTTTCTAAAACATCACATTTTTGTTACTTTTATATTTTTTCCATCATAGGAGATATAGTCCAATATTCGCTACCGTATATAAGAATGGGGTACACATAGCAGTTACAAATCTTGATATTCAGACTCATATTTAGTTTTCTATTCTTAAGTATTCTGCTCAGCTTTTGAAAGGCATTCTTCGATATGGCTATTCTTCTGTTTATTTCTTCCTCCCATTTCCCGTCCGATGTTATTGTGCAGCCCAGGTAATTGAAGGAGTGTACCTGTTTGATTGTTTCAGTTCTTATAAACAATTTGCACTTTGGGGCAATGTTTTTCTTGGTGATGACCTGTTTTCTTTATATTTATTGTGAGGCCTTTCTTGGCACTTTCGTCGACAATTATGTTGAGTAACTGCTGCAACTTGAACTTTGAATTGGCGATCAAGGCAGTGTCATCTGCGTACCGGATATTATTAATATTGTGGCCTCCAATCAATATTCCATTCGTAGTTGTTTATCTCCCTGAAGATCTGTTCACTGCAGAGATTTAAACACGATAATCACCATATGGGCACCAATCACCAGTACCTTTCTCAGGGACCCTGTGAAAGCGAACGGAAGAAGAGCTTTGATATGGGTGAATGATACCGAATTGTAACCTGTGCTGAAATTTAGATATTGTCATTTTAACACAGTCTTGAGCACGCCTGTCCGGACGAGAAGAAATAGGAGAGCCATGGACTTCAATGTGGTATGTGACAGAATGTTTTAGAGGGGCATCTTTGTAGCATGGTCATGACATGTCAGAAAATTCTTGGAGAAGCGATTGATTGACAGGCACGACAAAGGTAGATGTGGTGATGATTTATTCAAAGTGAGTCCTCTGACAATGAGCTGAGAGTGCGTGCTGGTGAGTTTACGGTGACGGAGATACGATTTTATACCAAAGTTGCCAAGAAACACTGCATCAGGGATCGGACAGGGCCTATAAGCAATGATGATGATTCAAGAAAACGAAAGATGAAGAGAAATATCAAGTGTGCGTGACTATTGTCCGTATGTGATGATGACATTATCTGTCTAAGTAGTGAATTTAGGTGCAGCATGATGCTGGCAAGGTGAAGATGGAATAACACTAATTTTAGCATCAACTAAAAGACTACCCCTGTTGGCCTGCGCTGGTATCACTGGCATTTTGGCAAGGATGCATAAAAATGGTCAACGCTCTATTCATTTCCGTCATCTTCATCAAAGGGAAGAGAGACAGCCAGGGGCTAGGGCGTCGAAAAAGGACAGGGGAGGCAGAATGTGCTGTCTTGGGGTTATAATTGAATGCTTATAGCTTTCAGTGAAGTTCAATTTTGGAAATTTTTGAGAATCGGAATTGTCGAGGATTGGATCCAAACCAAGGACCTCCTGATTTCCGGTCAGATGCTCTTCCATTGACTTACTGGGAGCTTGCTTCTCAGGAGAAGGAATTGGGACCTCAACAGTTTTTTAATGATATCACCACATAGTTCTCTTAAGGTGAAGTCATGAGCCTCAATATCCAAGTAACAGACTTTTTGATGTCTTGAACAGATCTTCAACGTTAGAATTCTGTGTGAAAGGTACCTCCAACACTAACAAGATCTCTACCATGTCTTCATGGATTTTAAGAGGGAGTGCCAGCCACAGAGTTTTGCACTGAGGTTTAGGGTATACTATGCGACTGTACAACATGAATGCCAACCTGATCAGAGTGATAGAACAACTCTACAACAAACCACTAGTGTCGTCTCGTTCAACAACAGCATAGGCGACTAGTTCAGAACAAAAGCTAGAGTGATATAAAGTAGTTTTCTCTCACCCACTCTCTTTAACACATTTTTGGAGAGGATCATAACCGGCACACTTGAATAGTTAACATAGGAAGCAGAATAGTAAAGAACTTGCCCTTTGCCGATTACATCGAATGCTTGGCAGGCAAAGAAGAAGAGCTTGTAAGACTAGTGGAGAGCCTTGACAAGACCTCCAAGGCCTACGGTATGCAGATCAGTGCAGAGAAGACAAAACTGATGACCAACAGCACCCACGCCATCAGCACTGATATCATGAGTAATGGAGAAAAGCTGGATACCATCTGAAGCTTCAAGTACCTTGGCGCAATAATATCAGATGAGGGATTCAAACCTGAAATACTCTCCAGGATCGCACAGACCACAGCAGCATTTGCGATACGTAAGGCCATCTGTAACGACAGGAACATGGAACAGGCATCCACGATCAGACTTATGCGCTCACTGGTCTTTTTACTCTTTTAGTACGCTTGCAAATCACGCAACGGACAGTAAGAAGAGGGTATAAGCAACAGAGATGTGATGCTTTCGAAAGCTCCTTGGAATATCCCACAAAGACTATGTCACAAATGAAAGAGTGAAAAGAAGGAATAGACATGTCATCGAACCTTACGAAGAACTCTTGGCCACAGTAAGAAATCGCAAACTGAAGTGGTACGGACATGTAGCAAGATCAAATGCACTTGCAAAGACATTCCTACAAGGCACGGTTGAAGAAGGAAGAAAGAGAGGATGACAAAAGAAGAAAACGGAGGATAACATCCCAGAGTGGACACACTGCACATTGGGTGAAGCCCTGAGAAAAGCTAGAGACGGAGAAAATCGGAAAGGCGTGGTTTCAAGGTCAACAGTATTGCCCTCGCGGTCATCTAGACTACAGGATAGGTGAAGGTGAAGGTAATCCCATGCCAGTATCAGAAAGTGTGCTGTGCTCAGTGAGGTCCAGTGTGATGAGTTGCGTCACAGGTCACATATGATATTCAATTGCCTGTTGTTGTGTTTTCCGTATGGATAAGAGGGAGGGAAATTTTCCCTCGAAATTTTGGGCGTATTTCACTCACGTCATAGGTCACCATTGGTAGTGAAATTAAGTGTTGGAAATTTTGAAAAGCAAAATTGTTTCGGACGGAAACTTAACCTGCGACCTGATTACCGGTTAGATGCTATTCAGATGAGCTACTGGGACCTTGCTGCTTTAAGAGAAAATTTGAATTTCAACACTTTTTGAATGATGTAATCACAAGTCTGAACGTGTATTGAGAGTTAAGAGATTTTGTGTTCTGAGGCAGTATCTGACGAGGAACCGGGGGAAAAGAAGAGGATGGGGAGAGGACAAGGAGAAAGGGAGAGGAAGGAGTAACCTCTATAATCTTATCAGCGAGAGCCACTAATTGATCTGTAGTGTGACAGTGCTGGATATGGTAGCAATAATTAATTGAGCGTTAATGGATAGAAGGTGAAGGAAAAGTTGGCGGAGTATACGGTCTTATAATTAATTATTACCTCTGTGTGTGTGTGTGTGTGTGTGTGTGTGTGTAAGCTGCTGGAGGCACATGGTAAGACCACCCCGGTGAGCTCGATCTGGCCCCATGAAACGGGAAATAATAAAACCAGAAAGAATAAACCTTCACTTACCACCGGGAGCGGTACAAATTCAAAAAACCCTCCAAATCGACGACGAACCAGATTCGAAATCACATGAACGACGAGATCGATTTCTTCCTTGGTACGGAAGAACAGCTTGAAACGAAGGCTGTTCGTTACCAACTAGTCAGGAAAACCTGGCTAATCAGTATCCAGGCGTCACCACGTGGAGGTTGCCTTCTTGGACACCCTGATTATTACCTACAAGCTGACGCATGCAACGTAGAAGAGAAGAAGGTCTGCCCTCACCTAACTCCTCAGATTGAAAAAGCTGATAAAGGCGTTTCTGCTCTGAGGAGGAGGTACCCTTGATGAGTTCAGATTTCAGATGGTCATATGGATCAGTCTGGGGTGGATGAGAAGGAACATCCCCATTTTTTGGAGCGATTTCTGGTTGAAGAGAAGCAATGACACAGGCAAATTTTGTGTTTTTGAAAGTGATGTGCCGAGTAAGAAATTGTGCTTGGACCTGTGCAGACCCAAATAGGGAGTTCTGAGGTGCCAAAATAAAGCGAGTCACCAATCTAATAGTTAAAGACAGGTCTCGGTGGAGTGTACCTCAAATATAGTTAAATAGCAGTAACAAATAGGCCGTATTAGCCTCACGTACTTTATACCACTTGTTGGTTGCATGTTATAATGTGTTACACAACGTAAAAAAATTTATAACACACTTACAATCACTGAGCCGCTTTGTAAGAGTATAAGCCACTAACAACCTAGTGATGGTGAGTTTTAAGTGTCTGTATAGCCAACTTATTGTTCATTGTGTATATTAAAAAGAAGAATGTTAAAAGGAAAAAAATAAGTGATTTGTATAAAAAATGTATAAGGTAGCTGAAAGAAAAATTATGCTTAATGATAATCACATTCCTGGGCCTCGACGTAGCAATAGCCACTCCTTGCCATTAATGGTACAATTAAGCTTATTTCATAGGAAGTTATACGATTATACAAGGATTATTTCCGCCTCTAAAAACTTATTTTACAAAGGATGTCTTTTAAGCCCTCTTAATGTACTCTTGTGGATTGTGAATGTTGCCAACTGCATTGTCCTCTATTTTATTATTCCTACTTTATTTTATAAACAATTTCCATGTCCTTTTGACTAATGTTACTTTCCCCCTTGCTTCATTTTTCTTTGTTCCTGGTGCAGCACAATAAACCTTTGGAAATATTGCATGCCTTATTAATCAAATGGTTACTTTATGAAAATACAATAGGATTGTCTTCTAATGTATGGGCTGCTTAATATTTACATTTTACACAACACTTTTCATCCAAACATACGAAAATAACTTTTCTCGAAGTTCTAAGTCAATTTAAAGTATGTTAACCCTTAAGCAAAAATGAGCAAGGAAAAGCAATTATACATAGCTCAATCCACCTCGCTCTAAGCTGGACACCCCTTGTATATATATATATATATATATATATATATATATATATATATATATATATATATATATATGTATATATATAAAAGCAATTATTTTAAAATACTTCTAAACGACATTCATTGTTATTGAAAAAGCTGGCTATTTTATTGACAAAGTGGAAAACCGCTGTATATAAAACGGGAAACTCAGAGTGCTTTAGAATTTAGCAATAAGCTTTTTGATTTGTATAGAAAATAATGTTGAACCCGAAACCTGGTTTTAAGAAGGTGAAACTCTTAACATTTTCCCGCTTCAACAATCCCCTCAAAACAAGTATTAGAAAGGAATTTCAGTTGGATCTCTCAGAGTTCATCTTGGGTTTCAAAAGCGATGGTTTTGTTGCTTCTACTCAGCAACTTGATGCAATAAGTATCTCCGCCAGATTTAAGGTCAGCTACACACCCTGTGGACATCCATGAAGAAGAAGCAATACAGAACAACATCTCTACTTAAAACGTACGCACATTTAAAATGAGCAGCTTGGCTGGTTACCAGCCTTCAAAAACCTTATCATTTCTAGCACTTTTATACGTGAAAGTTGCTTATGAGTTGGTTACGTTTGAGTACACAGAAAGACAGATATCATCTCTTTCTATTGAAGAATCTGTAATTTTTATAAAAAACGATAGGCTGGTAAGCAAAATTGGGCAGAACTAGCCCCGTTCACACTCAACCTTCTAGACAATGTTTTCGTAAATACTAGGCAATGAAGTTTTAAAGATTAAAACTAAAAAAAGATTCATATTTTCTTTGTTAGCCACTTTTGAGTAGTTGGCTACAGCTTCTTTAACGATACCTTGTTGTGCAAAAAACTTTCTGACCTTGCCTTTGGCTGGTTTTTAAAGGGTTGTCTAGTAAAAAAAAGAAAAGAAGTAAGCTGATTAAAGAGAAGCTTACCCAGTAATGAATTATAATAGAAAGCATTCGTTAGAATAGAATTATATTGGGAGAACTTTCCAGAACTTTCCATCATACTGGCATATTCGATTGGGACAATCTTCCGCCAGTAAATTGTGGCAGTACTCACCAAGGACGGTGACCCAAAACGCAAATATGAGGACCACAAGCACAAGATGCTGCCGAAGTGAATATTCTACAAATGGATATTAAAGGTAAACTGTGCTCAAGCTAAGACAGGTGTGAAGTTAAGCCTACAGGGCAAATTGCAAATAGGGAGTGAATATCAAACAAAGTTAAGAAGGCAGACAAGAGTAAGGAGAGAGTTTCGTAGCTTTTCATATTCATCCAGTCATCAGGACTGTGTCACTTTGCACATGAGGAAGGCAGGAAAATATGACGGACATAAGTCACAATATCAAGAGGTTTTCTAAATTGAAAGAAAGCCCTTTGCTTATGCCTCATTAACAAAATTTTATTGAGGTCACTGTACCGTTATAGGGATAAAAAGGAGTCGAATCAAGTGATGTTTACTCTTTTGGTAGTATCAAGCCCAACGTTCTCCTCTCTGGGACCTTCGAAGAACACTCCGCATAAGCAACTTTTGTTGAACCAAAGTACTCACGAAAGATAGCAAATTAAACAATCATCAATAAAGTTGATAAGTCTACCTCTTATTTTCTTGTAAGATAAAACACACGATTAAAAAGTTTACAAGTAAAATTTTATTCAATGGCTAAAGGTACTCCAATTCTTAGTTATTTTCGCCTTGAATCTCTCATGAAAAGTGATACTACAGGGTGGGCATAAAGTCTTTCCCCCGGTTTAAAAATTTATTAAGCTTAATGAGAGGAAGATAGAACGATAATCTTTGGCATAATGTCAGTGTTTGCCGAAGAAATTTTTATGCACACACACGAAGTTCATTCGGTATTCAACACGTATTTCGTTTGTGGCTCGGAGAATTTTAGATGACATTCAATTTCATGCCACGTGTTTAGAAACACCTCCAGTGTTACACAATGTTGATCGCTTCGGTAATCCTTGTTTTCAGTGCTTGTAAAGTGGGGACAGGTGTACGGTGCATTTTAACTTTGACATATTCCCAGCGGAAAAAAGTCAAGGAGTATTATCTGACGAACGCAGAGGGCAGGTTTTTCGACTATTTCTTCCAATCCCTTTATTAAGAGAGGTTTCATTCATAAACTGACGGGCGCACAAGTCTCAATGTAGACGAACCACATTTTTTTGGAAGACTACCTAAGGCTTAAACTCCTCCAGCTATGGAACAGCATAGTGTTCCTACCTGTTCAGATACATGTTTGTTGGATTTGTGGATTCAGAAGTAAAGAAAGGTCCAATTACCCTTTTATGCAAAAGACATCTCCAAATGTCCCCCTTTCTGCTGTCTATTTGCCTTGACATAACGTGTGATTCCTCAGAAACCCAACTTTCGAAATTATGTCTTGCCTTCATGTAAAATGAAAAGTAAAAACATCAGAACTTCAAATTTAGACATCCAGACAGACCTGCAAATAACTATGGTCTATTATTTAATTTCCCTTCTGAATTTGTGCAGCTTTAATGCTACCAATAAAGTAGTAAACATACTCGAAGTGATAAGGGTTTCATGGCATTTGGCCTTGTATGGTTCTTAACCCTAAAGGAAAAAAGAAATATCTTTGTGATTTTTCCTCCTTTTTTTTTGTTGACAACCACAAACCCATGAGGCCTCGCCATTTTGTGAGCTAACTGGGCAACTGTTAAATGAACGTACCAGCTTCCTGTGCACAATGTGCCTGCTTGAAAACACCATTGTCACGCGGTGTTGTTCATTGTCTACTCTGTCAGGAAATCAAAATCACCACGCTTTTAGTCTTCTGACACTGGGAAATCAGTAAGAAGTAAGGAAAACTCGAAAAGCGACAATGTTGTGTGTAGCAGTTTTATCACGAAATTTTATACAGTTTGCCATCACTTTTTGAGCAAACTTAAGAATATTGTAAGAGGACAAACTGAAAATCTTGTTTTGTCCAGCTGCCTGGAGTGGGCGATTAACAATTGGTTTGCATGCCCACGCAATAATCCTTTTCGAAAATTTGCCCTTCTGGAAGTGCAGGGAAGCCGAAAAAGCTTTCATTGAAGTTAATCAAAGCCATTTCAGGAGTACGTTATCGTTGTTGTTTAACAGTCCAGTGCTACAACACAGGAATCGTAAAAAGCAAGTTTGAAGAACATAACTGGTTTCTTGGGACAGTTGCACGACAACATTTTGATGCAAATTGGAGAGAATTGCGTTTGCCAGGGACATTCAAGGAAATTTCAAATGCTGGTGAAGTTAACTTTCCGGCCGATTACTTGCTAAAGTAAGTTGTTTATTACTTGAGAGTTTGTTTTGGTTGATTCACCCATCGCCCTGAGAATATTTTGTTTTGTTGGATCAACCTTCAAAGTGTTTTGTTGATTTTTTGCGATTGGCCTTGTGTTGGCTCGTCGTTAATTGGACTGACGTCACAATGCTTCAGTCCACAGGCAAAAGTTTAGCAACTGGAGTTGCCTTAGTTAAGTTAACATAAAGGCACAAAAACATTCAAAAATAAACAGAGGCCAGAATGTTTGCCACACGCCTTCTCAGAGCAACACTCCCAGTTAACACTGTATTCAAACGCCCAGATTTCTTTTCAAAAAGTTTGAAGTAACTGCATACATGAAGGTTTTTTTTATAAGATGAACTCCTTTTGTTTGTTACTTTTTTGAGTAAAATTTATTACAGCAGATGGAAGTTACTATGACATGCGTCATCCCTCATCTACAAACATGAAGCCTTTAGTGTGTTTTCATCTTCTGGTCGGTCAACCACCGTGAATATTTATGCATGACAAATCATGGGCGCAACTACTGAACTATTATAAGAACCCCCTTGTGCGCTGCGTTTCCTTTATAAGGTCTTGTTATAATATTGCTCAAATAACTGGTGTTTTGAAGTTGATAATATGATCATTATGTATATTTGATAAGGCTTCAACAGAAGCCCTGTATAAAGTCCTTTGTTATTGTTAGTTGCGTGCTTTTCCCAGTGGCACAAAAGTTAGTCAGCAAGAGTAAAATCATACAGTCGCACTTTACCTGGAACGACGTCGTAGTTTTAATATTAGATTCCCAAACATCAGTTTGAATAATCTGAACCTTGAGAATTCTGGCTTCAGTAAGCATAATCATGACCTTCCTGAAATGGCATCCAAACTACAATAGGCAATAGTAGGTTTTCGGTTACATATTTTCCGAATTAGCTTCATTGAAGGTCTCATTTATCGTAAAAACGATATGTTATACTTCAAATTGAGACTGATCGAGTCAGAATAGATAGAAAGATGGCAGGAGTTTTTGTGTGTGTTGTTTGCTGTATTCGGGTCAGGCCACATATCTGACGATTTTGTTTACATACCATACTTAGGCTTCCGTCCGTTAACTCTTACAGCAGATGACGTTTGACCCTTGTTTCCTTAGATAACACCAGAATTATCGTTTCTTTAAATTAAATTTTCTTTTGCGTGCTTAATTTTCTTCCACTCAGCTTAGTTTTTGTGTGAATCAAGGATGACTGAAAGTAATTAACGCTCTGACGAGTTTTGTTTTGTTTACCAACCGGCATACCTGATCCAAGAACTTGCCACATGAATCTCATCAGCAAGACATGCGGGATTGCTTTTCGTCTTTCAAGTGAAATTCAGTGCAAAACATAACGTCTTCTCATTTTCAATAACAATTTTTAGTCACTCGTTACCACATTGCTGAATACAAAGGAGATGGTGTATTTAAAGTAAAAAAATACTAATTCGTGTGCTGTGTTGGCAGGTTGATCGTTTGCATTGCGATTGACTACCCGATGCCTGAACTGAATTGCATGAAGCCGTTGGTTAAGTGTTTATTTCACCTGTTCAAACCAGGATATCATAATGTTTGTAAAACTATTTGCAGCTTTTAAAAGTTAACTTTGCTGTTCAATTCTGAAATCCAGGAACATCAGTGATCAAACAGATCGAAGAGGTAGAAACTGTTCGAGTTTTCAAATTTACGTATTTGTGTTTTCATTGTAAACACCATGTGAAGTTACTCGCGGTATTTTAAATAGGTGTCAATTCTGTAACTGAATATTCTTTTCCCAGTCTTAAAAATTCTTTTATGTTTTGTTCATACTTGTCGTGATATTATACCACAAGATCTACAGAACACGATCTTGTAGATAGCCTGATATTTTATACGTATATAATTTGCTCCCCAGTAAGCTGGGAATTTCTCCTTCCGTAGACCACTTGCTTAAAGCGACATGCCTCCTGGTCCACTTAATAATGCAAACGACAGGCGCCTCGAGTTATTCTTGCAGGCATTTTTTACAATGGTGGTCACTGCATTTAACCGACACTTTGATTGGAAGGAATTGTTGCCATTACGGCTTCTTCTTAACTTGTGAACGTGTTTTGCCGCACAAAGCTTTTGGTTTGGTTCGTGTGGTCGCATGTTTACAAAACTGGTTTCAGTTTATTTTCCATCGACAAAAAGATGTCGTTAATACAACCTGGGAATGGTACGAGTGAGAGCTCACAACTTGGAATATTGAGATACTACTTCATACTGTCACTTGTTTATAGGTATTATACACATCTTCTTCTTCTTCATTCAGTCTTTTCTTTGCTTATTACACACATGTGTGTACATAAAAATATATGGTTGACATGGTCATCGACTGATGATATTTGACTGCAGTATTCACCATCAGACCTATCTACTTTTCTCTTGTTCATCAACAAAAACTACCATCTAACATTTTTCATCAATTTTTTCACAATACATCTTTTCATTTTTATTCTCAATGAAGCATCTATCTTTATTCCATTTGCGAATAATTCAATTTTATGTTTCACGTTGTGTAGTCATTGGTGTTGTGATGTGGATTGTCGATGTACGCATTGTCCCATTATTGTCATATCAGCCAGTTCCATCTTTGGCTAAAATTTTCTGAATGTTTCACTCTCTCTCTCTCCTCTCTCTCTCTCTCTCTCTCTCTCTCTCTCTCTCTCCCTCTCTCTCCTCTCTATCCCTTTCTCCTCCTCTCCCTCTC